>VZRH01004092.1:166276-185102 GCA_013397555.1 Urocynchramus pylzowi | reverse complement strand
ATGTAAAAGAAGACTTTTCCAACAATTCCAGGTCTTGGTGACCCTACAGACTGTGTAAGTTTTGGTTCATAACTGTTGTTGTATGAAAAATCCCTCTATGTTGTGTGGTCTGGCCCTGTACCAGTTTTTAATTTCAAAACTTTACTTTTGAAATGCTTCTTAAACAACAGTCTCTGCTGAACAGAAGTAGGTTCACATTGTTTTGCTAGGAGGAAGAGAAACATTGATGCCTCTGCTTCATTGCAGAACCTAGAGCCACCTTTTGCTCTTAGAACTGGAAATTTAAATCTCTTTCAGCTACTAAGGATACTTTTGTTTCATGTTTGCACAGGATCGAATATTGTGGGGTCTGGGCCTGTGATTAGGATGTCTAAATGCTATGGTGTATAAACAAAAATGGTTATGAGTCAAAATTTCCAGATTGGCTGTAACTTAGCCTCATTCCTAGTGGCTTGGTGCATTGAAAGTGTTCATCCTTGTGATTCTGAAGTCCAAACATGTGATTCATTTATTGCTTAGGTCATAACAGTGAGTGACACAGACCTAAAGCAAAGGAGGCCTTGTATGAGAGCAGGCTTCTGGCTGGTTTAGACCCAACAGGCAGTCAAGGGCTTTTCTCAAACTAGCCACTGCCTATTTCCTTCCACTGAGGGAATGAGAGGCCTCAACAAGTAACTTTTTTTTTATTTTTCCCAATATCTAAATTGCATCCATTCTGCCACATCTTTGCCTTTTCAATGAGCAGTTTGGAACATGAGAGAAAATGTTAAAATGTATTACATTTTTCCTATAAGATCCTGAAAGAATACATAAGGAGAAACAAGCAGATCCATTTCAACCTTAGTTAAGACAGCAATTCTTACCAAGTATGTGGACAGGTTGCATTTGGAAATAAAAGGATGGGTATTTTTGATTTCCTTTGGTTTTGTTTTTTTAACAGGTGCTATATAGTATACTTCAGGCCCTCAATAAAGTGTTCACATTTCTATTTTTGCTCCTGTTTTGAAGTACCAAGGAAACAATTGCAATCTTTTTCTAACTTCCCTTCTGGCATTATAATAACAAATTTCCTGGGCAAGGTCTGAGATAAATGTAACAAGTGTTAGCACATAGCTATTAAATCTTCTAAGGCCGTGAAATAGCTGTTCCTGTCCAGCCGTTTGCAGCCCTGTAATAGAGCATGTTTTACCTACAAAATCTGTCAAAGGTATAGAAAAGTTCTCACATTCTATTTTCCCATAATACTCCCTGTTAAGCCTCAATGTACAAAATATCATCAATGTCAGCTCTAACTCTAGATTTACATGTGCACAATTAAGAGCTTAATAGATTTTTTTTTTTTTTCTGGTTTCAGAGTAGGACTCAATTGACATGATCTTTGCTGTTCCATGCTAATTTTGATACTTGCCTAGGATGAGATCTAGTTTTCTATCATGTTTTGTACCTGGTATTGTAAATTATTATTGGCTTTGGTTTAAGCTTAGGCTTTGTTCCACATTGTACTGTTTAAAGTCTATTCTCTCTGTAAGATCTGTTCTGCACTTGCACACAGCACATCTTTACCACAAGCACACAGCAACTTGTTATTTCTAGCCCATTACTCTGCATAATGCAATGCATGTGATTATGACTTTTTGGAGACAGGAAACAATCTAATGCTAGTTCAAGGCTCTTCTGTTGGTGAGGTTTTTCCCTTCCATTAATTCTACTACAATGATGATGTGATTTTCAAAGCAGTACAATGAGG
Organism: Urocynchramus pylzowi; assembly: GCA_013397555.1. Classification (NCBI taxonomy): domain Eukaryota; kingdom Metazoa; phylum Chordata; class Aves; order Passeriformes; family Fringillidae; genus Urocynchramus; species Urocynchramus pylzowi. Next base: position 183,355 of record VZRH01004092.1, on the reverse strand, counting down.
ATGTAGATGAGGAACTTAGTCCTGCTTTATCTTCAAACACTGCATACCCATTATTCATTTAAACATCTTTCTGAAAAACATTGTCCACTAAAAATATGTCTCTAGCAAACATGAAAGTGTCTGCTAATTTTTTTTACTTGAGGTCCATAAGACTTTGGGGTTTTTTTATCCTGCATCTTCAGATTCACAGATGTTTTATTACAATGCTTTAGTTCCTTAGGGCAAGCTGAACTGTTGTATTCAATGTTATCTCCCAGATATTCTTGCTTTCCTGTTCCTTTCTGCCTTTATAATTGAGAAACAAGATACTTGCTGAATTTCTCCAAGGGAAACTTTTATTTTACTAATAATCCCTATGTCAGGAAGCTTTAAAGCTATGTTCCCTTACTGTTTTGTAAAGAAGTAATGCGAGTATTACTGAAACCAAATAAAGCATTTTCCTAAATTGAATTTCTCAAGTTAGTGTTCCATTAGTAAATTGAATAATTCTACACTACCTTTTGCCTTTTCCTAATGCATTTTTTAGGCCAGATTTTGTGTGGAGTGGAATGCTGTTGTTCCCTAAGAAAGTCATTTTATTCTTTATTTACTTTATTGGATGAATTTATGGAGTCCTACTATTATGCCCTCTTCCCTCTTCTCCCCAGCAGTAGCTCTAGCTGTCTAGCCAGATGTGCAGCTCTGCTGCCCCTGCAGAGATTTGAGCCATCTGCTCTGTGTCAGTTGGACATACCATCAATTCTTAAATAATTAGGTGGTCTTAACAACAATTTTAATGTAGTGTTTGACATAAGCTGCAGGGAAAATAGGTTTCAGTGTGATTTTTGCATAGAGTTTTGACTCCTTTATAACCATAGTAGTCAATTACTTTTCCTGTGAACTTGATATTTAACAGTCCAGTGAAGGAACCAGTGTGTGCTTCTCACACACACACAAAAGCAAGAAAAAGTCTGGCTTTTACCCACTCACTTTCCTTCCTCATTCTTCTTAAAGGGCTTAGCCCTAGAGTAACAGTCTGATATCTGCCTTCAGCTGTGAGCACAAGGCCTGGGTTGGGGTTCAGTGGGATTGTAAGTCACAATAGCTATTTATCTTGCTCTTCTTACCTTCCTTCTAGCTGGCATGTAATGTCAGGTGTTTTATAGATCTACGACAACAGTCTCACTGATGAGCAGAGTATTTGTTTCTATCTCAAACAGGGAGAAAAATATTGTTTTCTTAGCGCTGCAATGTTGCAATTTCCAGAAAAGTAATTTTGAACCATTTTAGGGAGTATAACAATGTATTAGTACAAACTTCTTGACAAATTGTAGCTTGGGTGCTTGTAGAATAGAAGACAAAACAACACTAGATTATAAAGAACAAAATAGTGCTGATGCTGAAGTATTTTTCTGTTGTTACAAATAAATTATTTGGAAACATTTCTGGAATAGAATATATCAGTCTTGATTTTGCTCCTGTGGTGTTGTGGGTCCACAGATTAAACATTGAGTATTCCCTCTTGTTTATTGCAGAACAGAGCAATGAAAGAGCCTCAATGTGGTCTGAATTGTGGCACTCATTGGAGGTAACCCCTATGACTTGCTTCTAACTTTGATGCCTTTAATGTAGCTAATAAGGTATTCTTAGTCATCTTATTTGCCCAGTATGGCCCTAAGACCTGAATAAAACCTCTAGGTGTGACTCATGATATTGTTTAAAGTAATTCAGCAAACTAAAGCAAATGCTAGTGAGATCTCTGCTCACATAGAGCCTCACCGAAGAGTTGAGGCTGGAAGAAACCTCTGGAGATCTTTTGTTCCAATCCCCCTGCTCAAGCAAAGTGTGCAAGAGCAGATTACCACACCTGCTCACACCTTAAAGCAGGACAGGATGCTGTTGGAGTTTTTTGCCATGAGGGTACACTGCTGGCTTGTGGCTCACCACATCCCCAAGGCTGTCCTCTGCAAAGCTGCTTTCCAGACACTTGGTCTCCAGCATGTACTGGTGGGGTTATGCCTCTGCAAATGCAGGACTTTATGCCCTGCCTTGTTGAGGTTAGATTCCTCTCTGTCCAGGTCCTGCTGAATGGCAGCACATTCCTGCTGCCATTCAGCACAGACCTAACACAGACTAACACCATCTGGTGTATAAGACACTCCTCCCAGTTTTGTGCTGTCCACAGACTTCTTGAGAGTACACGGAGTTTTGTTATCCCAGTTATTACTGAAAGTGTTGACTCTTTTGGCTCCAGGGTAAACCTGTGGGTACATCACTAGTGGCATTCCTTCTGCTGGACTTTGTGCTGCTCTTCATAACTCTGGGACTGGCAACTCCACCAGTTTCCCACCTACCCCACTGCCTGCTTACCTAACCCACGCCTTGTCAACATGTCTAAGGATGTTATGGGAGACTGTGTCAAAAGCCCTAGTATGGTCAAGGTAAACAACAGCCACTGCTCAAACAAAATCCACTGAACTGGTCACCTCACAGAAGGAATGAGATGCTCAGCATAATTTACTCTGCATAAATATAGGCTGACTACTGACTACCTTCATGCCCTTTGTCTGTTTGGAAATGGTTTCCAAGATGTTGCTCTGTCATGTTCCCAGGGACTAAGGTGAAGGTGACTAGCCTGAGCCCAAGTTGACTCCCAGATGCATTAAATATTTCCTCCTCTATGCAGAGCACAGATAACACCAAGTGTTTTGACATAAGAATAGTAATAACCATCAAGTACTTAGGTGTAGTGACTCATGTTTTTCTAGCTAGATGATTCTGCTCTGAGATGCAGCACTGTGGACCAATCTGGTTTGGCAGCAGGTAGGGACTCCACCAAAGGGAATTATGGTTGTTACTAGCATTTGCCAGCATGTATGAGAAGCAGGCAGATTTCATCAGTGATAAAAGGTGCCATTCATGTCTTCATTATGACATGTTCCTCTTCCAAGAGAAAAAAACAGTTACAGGCTGTTCTGACACTCTGGCCCTATGTGTTGTTACCTCTAAGCGTGCAGGTTACCTCTGCTGCAGAGATGGAAATGGGTCAGTGAGGTTTCTTTGTTTCCTCTTTGTTTCTGGCTCTCACATCTCAGTCTTGAATGTTTTCTGCAACTGTAATTGGTAAGTTGATGTACTTGAAGGAAACTTCCCTGCAAGGGGAGCATTGTGCCTCATTATAATTCATTTCTAGCCCATTGCAGCTGTTCCTTGTCTTAAAAATATGGAATTTAGTAGTCTACTGGTGAATTGTGCTTCTTATACAATGAGGGGCAGGTGGGGGTGGGGAGAAGATTTTAAAGGCAGCTATTTCATCTGTGCTCACAGTTTTACCACAGCAGCATGCTGTAACATAAAATTTAAGAGGTCAGTAAACAACTTGGCAGTAACTAAGCAATTTAAACAAAAGCTTCTCCTCAGTATTTGATGATTGGAGGGAGAGGAGGGGAATCAGGATTCTATTGTTTAATGTGTTGCCACAGTTGCTCCATTTCTAAAGAGTTGTGTTTAATAAGGATAGTAGCTCTTGCATTAAAATAGCAGGCTTTTTTCGCAGATCATTGTCAAATTCCTTTTTTGAAATTGATTGTTGACTCATTGCCACTAATGAGTTCTGTATCCTCCAACAAATGTAAAAATTGTGTGTCTGCACTGGGGAATTTACAACTGAGTTGGTTATGCCCCACTTTTTAACAATTAGCATCAGGAAGATCTATGACCTGCATGCAACTAATGAAGGTACTGATTAATATTATTTTTCTCTTTAAGGCCTTTATGTGCTCTTTTCCTGACCTATAAATATTTTACAGTATCCAGTCTATGATAAAACTTGCTTTCATTAGGGGAGCACCACTAATAAAAGGATGTGGCTTATTTTATGCAAAAAATCCTCCTGCATGTTAATTATTAGACATAATTATCTTGTTTGTCTGTACTACATGGTCAAGACTTTATTGGATAATGCTATAATTGTCTAGCAGATGGACGGTAGATTAACAAAGTACATGGATCTGAATTCATCTATTTGCATCTCTGCCTGCAGTGATGAATTTCTAGTTGCTCTTCAACCATATTCGACAAAAATTTGAAAATCACTTTCATATTCTGATTATAATTTAATCAGTTGGGCAATTTTTCTATAATAAATTAATTCATATCAATAATAGATTTTAATTTTGTCATAATAGACCATATTTATTTTTTAATTTAGATAGAAAGACTAGCAAACATCATGGACTAAAGTAAATATCACTGGTTTTGGAAACAACCATAGAAACTGTTCCCAGTGAAACTCAAAATTCAGTGATGTTTGACTCTGAGGATTCTGGTCTGACCCTTACCTGCTGTTTCACAGTCCTGCAAATACACATTAGTGTGCATGCACAGGGATTTGGAGCAGCATCTGCTAGAGCAGGGCTGAATGTGGAGACAGCACCAGGACAGAAGAGATGAGGGGCTCAGTCAGGGCAGCAGCAGCACACCCAGCCAGTGACAATGCACAGCCCTCACAACATCCTGCAAATACACCAGCCCTTCGTTCTCTCCCCCCTGGGAGCACCGTGGGGCCCTGTGCAGAAGGGCCAGTCAGAGCTATGGGGCAGCTTCAGAGCCATTGACTTCAATTGGCTTTTTCAGCTCTAGATTTTGAGAGAACAGTTTTGCTGCCAAGTTGTTCAGGAAAGTAGTTAGTGCTTTTGCTTTATTTCATATATGTATGTGAAGGCACACACACATATATGTGTGTATATATATACACACACTAAGTTTCATACCTGCTGTTGTCTCTAATGATTTTTGTTATATGATTGAGAACAGCAAAACTACATACTTTTCAGAATGGGAGTAGGTTTGTTTTTTTTTTTCAAAATACCATTAGCATTGGAACTTGTTGGCTCTTAACATGTACCATTTACTGTCTTTGTGCTTCTAGTTTGCACAAAACGATACAAGTGTGGAGGGTTGACATGGGTCAACAGCCACCCAGCCACCTGCTCATTCTCCACTCCTGCAGAATGGGGAGAAAATAGAAGGAAGGCTAGAAGACTCCTGGATATGAAAAATGGCAATTTAATAGGGAAAGTGAAAGCTGGGTGTACAAACATAACAAGAGGGGGATTTAATCCACTACTTCCCATTGCTAGGCACATGTCCATCCACTTCATGAGAAGCAGAGCCTCATATATATATATATATATATATATATATATATATATATATGTATGTATGTATGTATGTATGTATGTATATGTATAACATTTGCTCAGGAGGAAAATTACCACAACTATGAATGTATGTGTGTCCCCTTTGTCCTTTTTTCTATGTGCTTCTGTTGCTGAGTTCTTTAAGGCACACACTGAGCTCCTTCNCCCACATAGAGAGAGACAGAGAGACATATATATATATATATATATATATATATATATATATATATATGTATGTATGTATGTATGTATGTATATGTATAACATTTGCTCAGGAGGAAAATTACCACAACTATGAATGTATGTGTGTCCCCTTTGTCCTTTTTTCTATGTGCTTCTGTTGCTGAGTTCTTTAAGGCACACACTGAGCTCCTTCATCCTTCTGTCTTTTCTACCAAGTGCACCTGCGGTCTTGACAGAGGGCAATCCTAGGAATGGACCTGGCTTTTCCCAGGAGAGGAGAAACCCATGCTGCTTTTTAGAGCTGTTTCCTTATATGCACTATGAGATCTTTGTGTTCCCACAGTATATAAGCACTTTGTTTGGGTAGCTGTTTGGATCTCTCTTCCAGTAGCCTGAAGCTTTACACTTAAACAGCACTGAAACCTATGATTTGTGAGTTGAAGCTGAAGAGACAAAGTATAATACTGCCTTTTTCAGGCATATGTTTCAGAAAAAAACATAACAGTGGTCTAGGAAGGCAGCTGTCATTTGAGAAAGCTTGGGGGTTTCCAACCCAGAGCAAAAGTTAGGGAGAATTGGGGGTCCCACCAAAAGATGTTTGAATATCCCCATCTTGTCCTCACTTATAACTGTTTACAAAGCAGTTTTCATGTATGCAAACAAGATTATTTGAGGGAAGGCTGTACAAAAACCACTTCTTTCCAAGTGTGGTTCAGCCACTAAAGGGGATGGAAGACACTGGTGGTCTCTTTCAGCAGCTTGGTACTATTTCTGCATTGGGAGCACCTATCCAGGGAACCAGGCAAAATGTAGTCTCAAGCAAAATACACCAGCTGCAAACAGATGTTGTGTCTTTGATGACAATTGCTTCAATGTACTAATCTGTTCATCTAGCACTAATTTTCTTTGCACAGACCTAGGGAGCACTACAGAGATTGCCAGGAGGTTTAGCTTTTGACGTGGTGTGCAAGCTGGGGCATTTCCCTGAGGCCTGTGGAAGCAGCTTACTTCAAGTAGATGAGCTCTTGGAGCAGGATTGAATTTTTCCTTGTGAAGCACTCCAACCTGAGTCCTCAAAGGGTGCTGCACTGACAATTCTTAATTTCTGTGTGCTGATAATGCACTTGCTGCTGTGTGCCTTGGATGCTAATTGCATGACTGTTGGACACACTTGAACCAGCTAATCACAGTAAATCCAGACCTAATGGTGATTATGCTTTGGATGGGTCTGATACCTATTTAAATATTGCTTCTTCACTTAGGGAGGGTACATCATGTTAAAATAGACCTACAGAATTGCTCTAACCAAGTCCTGAAGGCAGGAGGCCTGGGAGAAGAGAGGATGTGTAAGCATTGCAAGAAGGGTTTTTCCAGGCATGAGACTGAAGGGAAGGGGTACAGCTCTAAAGGCTGAAATCAAATCCTTTGAAAGGCAGAAGTGTTTGGCTGAGCATGCAGGAGTTGTGAATAGGGCAGCTGTGACCTGCCAAGGTACATGAAGCTGCTTGCAGGGAAGGTGCTTGCTTAGGTGGAGGAGAGGCTACTTAGTGTTCCTTTGTGTTAATTCAAATGCAAGAATGAGGGGGTTTTAAGAAAATACAGTTTTGCAGCCACTGGTGAACAAATCTGTACAAAGCCTTGCTTTGAAAAGCCTTTTTTGGCCTGGGTGTGGGGTGCCATGCTGGGTGGCTGTAATGTGATCACTGCAGCTCTGTCCCCATGGCCAACACACTGGTGGCATGCCACATCTCCTGCGCGTGGCAGGAAAATCCTGTAAGGAAACTCAATACAGAGAGAATTACAATAGCTGGTCTTTGTGGCTGCAGGGGCATGTGTTTTGCTGTTGCAAAGCTGTACAGGGATAAATAAGGTGACAACCTGTTCAAACTGTGCAGCTGCATGAACTCTTTTCATGCTGCATCTGATGCCGAGCCTTTTTGGTGGAATGGCCAAGGTCAGAAGCATTGTAAGGGTTCCTGAAGTGCCATGTGGCTTTCACATATCCTGAGTGGCAGGCATGGTGTTTCATGTCACATTTCCAAGGGCAGGGTGTCCCTCCACTGTGGAGAGCTTCCTCTTGTTATGCAGATGTCTTTTGGCAAAACAACTTAGTGGAAGTAGATCCAAGTTAAGCAAGTAATTAAAAAAAAGGAATATCTAATTTTTATACTGGTTATACAGAAGATAATCTGAAAATGACATTATTTACAGGCTTTCTATGATTCTGAAAAATAGTGGTTTTAATGGGAGGTGGGTGTGTTTCTTTAGTGCCATAAGTTCTCATTTTGTGGAAGGAAGTTTCACAAACATCAAACAAAACAATCTGGTGCTTCAAAATAAGATCCATGGTAACTGTGATAGCCAGATTTATTTATTTTTGTATTTATTTTTAACCTAAAATTTAGGAAAAAAAAAGTTTCTATGTGAAAATAATCAGTTTTCAGCTTGAAATTTCTGCTGAAATGGAAGAAACACTGAGCGTTTCCATTGGTGTTTTCTTCTCCATTCAGCTCTGTGGCTTTTCCCTGCCCAAGCAGAATGTACACAGCACATCATAAGCAGGTGATTATTGCCAAGAGTTGCAGATTGCTCAGTTCAGTCCAAAGGGATGAATGTTGCTGTAGAATTGGTCCCCTTCACTGTAAGGCAGTGTTACCATTAGCTTTCATTAACTTTGCCTTTTCTCTAATACTCTGACATTTCTTTTCCACCGCTGTTGAAAAGAGAGCTGAACATATCTTTCCTGATCACTGCCATGCTGAATCCGACTACTGACAGTATAAAGTCTATTGCAGGTCATTAAGACTTCTCATTTCTTTCCCTACCCTCAATTTTTCAAATTTTTTAAGTTATTTCTGCTTCTGTTTTGGCCCTTGTTAGTACAATCTCTGTTCCTGCATTTCTCATGTATGATAAAAAGGAGAAGGAGAAATTAAGCAAAGTCTAGAACAATAATATGAGTGGTTTTCTCCACTGGTACAAATCTTATTTTTTTAGTTTCATGATATTCTGTGAAGGGTAGGAGTTCCTTAGGGCCCTTAGAGCCTCATCTCAAACACATAAACTTTTCACTGTTCAGAGAGTTTGCTATTAAAGCATGTCCATTTCATTCCCACCGTGGGTGGGATTTGAGGAGGGAAAACTTGACCACGAGAGTGCTTCAGGAAACAAGCAGACTGCATGAGGTTGAATACTGGTATCTGAAGAAGAGAGAAATCATTCAATGCAGACACATTTTCCTATTTTTCTCCCATGTACAACACAATGCATGCTCTAGCACGGCCAAATGGTACTGACCTGTTAATGTAGACTGATTTTTTACAGTTATGTACCTTGTACTGTCATTACTATTTGAAGCTTGTATGTGCCTGTGATGTACAAGAGTTAAAGCCTTTGTATAAAGATGAATTTTATAGCTTGCTTTCCTCTTGATATTGGTCATACTAATTATCCTTCAGTTCCCCAGGGCCATTTGAGAGAACTAAAGGGCATGAGAGGGTTCAGTTTTAATTATGCAAAAACTGTTTCTCTTTGGAAGATGATCTGATGCTTGAATAATTGTAGATTAGGGATTGAATAGGAGAATATGCCTTACTTTTTTGTGTTGCAACTGTAACTGGTGGTCTGGGACTGAGGTTTTGTCCAAGTTAAGGAGGATAAGTAGATATGTGGAAGTTTCAGCACTCCAGCAGTCACTTGCTGAGGACAGACTAGGAAGTGAACATAGGAAAAGTGCTGTATCTCTGTAAAGCCATAAACACTAACCTTTACTCTCTTCTGAGCCTTAAAACTTGGTTTAACCACTGATAGATGAAAATTGGTTTGCTCAGTTTTTCCTCTAACTTGCCTTGTGGTTTAGGAGTGGTACTGCCTGATATAGTTCTCCCACTGAATCTCCAAACCACTCTCTCCCTTCCCCTCCCCGGTGATGGAACAGAAAGTAGAATTGGAGGCACAAAAAGTTAAGACCACCACTGCTGAGATAAGAGCAGTTCACTGGAAACAGCAGTGAGAAGAAACAATAAGCTGTAACAGCAACAATACTAATGGCAGAGGGTGCAAGAAAGAAGTGAATGATTCACACAGAAACCCCCCCAGCAACAGACAATACCTGACCACTACCTCTGCCACACAACACCCACCCAGAAGGAAAAAACCACCTTCCTGGAAGAGATTCCCTTCCTACTGCCCCAGACAATGATGTGAGGTGATACAGAATAACCTGTCCTGGCTGGAACCAGGACTGTTGCTTCTTAAGTTCCTCTGCAGAAACCCCATTATCAAGCTTATTGTTCTCAGTATAAAAATCCATTTTCATGGCTGCTTGCTAATGCCTCTACTTTTGCAAATCTTCAGGTTTCATTTACTTCTATGAACAAACATTAAATATGCAATTATGGCATTTTGGACTTTGTAGATCTGTGATTTCCATCTTCATCTCTGAATTTCAAGACTTTAACTTTCTGTGATGTTATAATTTTAAAGAAGTGGAATACCCTGCTGCCTGCTCTCTCAATGCTTGGAGGAAAGAGGAAGAGAAGATATATTGCTTATCTTTGACTTAATGGATACAAAATCAGTTCAGGAGTCTGAATATTTGCTGCATGACTTGTGTGTTACCTCTAAAGACAGACTGAATGTATCTCGGTTTTGGATCAGAAAAATTCCAGGACGCTCCTATTTGTGGAAGTGTGGAGGGAGGGTTTCTTGATTTTTTTCTTTTTTGTTTGTTTGTTTTCCCAAACAATATCAGGATTATGAAAATATTCCCTTCTTCTGAGCTGCATAAGACATTAGCTGAAATAATGTTTTTCCCCTGAAAAATTTGAATCTGTCTGTCTTCTGTCTACGGACTTCAAGGATGGGATAGCTTTCCAGTTCTGCAGCTCTGTCACACAAAGCTGAGATATTTACCAAGCAAGTAAGCAAGTGTATGTTGTCTGAAAGACTGAAGGTTTTGACTCACACATCTGTTCCAGTGCATGTATAATAGCAAAACTAGCAATTCTGTCTTAAGTTTTATGCCACTCTAGAAAAACTGATGTGCTAGCAATGAGATTTCTCCTGGGATGTAATGAGTTTAATTTACGTATGGCTAAGGTAATGCTATATGCAATAGGATATTGGTTAAAATGGAATGTTCGGTGCTTTCTACTTCTGTATTTATTGTGGATCCTTTATATTTTTCTAAGTGCTTAAACCTGTATATTTAGTTTTTGTTACATTTGTTAGAAACTTGCATTTGAGATGAATGCAAACAAAAACATGGTGAGGTTTGTGCTTTCATGCTTGCTTTTTGTTCAATGGTCAAACCAAGAAAGGTTATCTATGCAGCCTTGCATTTGGCTTTCTTTGCAGGGACAGACATGGAATACAGGGGAAATGTGAGAGCTCTGTCACTGCACTCTTTCACCACCAGCCAGAGTTACAGGACATCTTAGGCTACTGTAACACATCCCTTGCTTTTGCTTTTGTGTGGATCCAGATAAGGGCAGGATAGTTTGTGAGACAAAAGGTGGCTTAGATCCATGTTATATTAAGCGCAAGGGCATGAACTTCACAGTAAAAATAATTTTATTACATCTTAAAAAAAGGATTTAATTGGGCAGCTTGTCTAAAGCATGCTTTACCTACAAGGACAGGAAACATGACTTCATGATAAACCTGTAAACACTAGTCTTCAATTTACATTTTAGAATATACTGTTATAAGGAAAATTCCCAGAGTAACTCTTTGTTAATGAGAAGTTGCCTTAGCCCTCAATTCCAAACTGTCAAATTGCTGGTGAAATGCTTTGCATTCAAGGCTTGTTGTATAGAATTTGTCAGTTTGCTAAAGAGCCTTTAATAACTTGCCTGATTTTAGATCATTCTGATTCCAAATTGTGCATGCTCAGAGAGAATATTGGGAAGGGTAAATCCAAGTCATTTCTCAGTCAGAGTCATCCAGAACAAAAGAACCCTTTTGTTTTATTTGTTTGGGAAGATGTTGAATGGTAACTCTGAAGCAGTTTGGACTACTCTGTAAGCCTGGAGTATCTTTGAACTGGCTTGCATGCATTGGGAGTATGAAAATAGATTTACAAAAGAGGATACAGCAAACTGATGGAGTATTGGAGCAAAGAACCACTTAAAGTTCATATTTATGCTCACTGAATGGTGTTCTCAATTTCAATTAAGTATTTTTGTTTCATGGAGCTGTTACAGCGCTTTCTTCAACCACATCCCCACTGTTTCGTGATTTGCCACTCGAGTGATGCAAGAGTCTCCTAATTATCTGTGGTTGAAGGACAGTGACATGGGTGGCTGAGGAAAGCAAATATAGATAATACAAAACACATGAAAATCATGCTGTAAAAGTGTAACTGAGAGGAGAGCTAATACTCTAATACTTGAACCATTTGGACACTGGCCATGTGAGTCCGGTCCTGTGGATTCCGAGTCCAAGCTGGCTATGGAGCCAGCACAGATGCCTCTGTACCTGCAGCCTGTGTAGTCCAGCACCTGAATACTCTGCCTGTGGCTCATGGTAAACTCAGCTGGCTGAGTTTGATGCAGACATATTTTCTCAAACTTTACCAGCTCCTTTTGCATTATGTTTATGTCCTCAGCTGAGTGTTTTTAACCCACTCTTTAGCCTATAAAACCCTTCCTCTTTGGTAGAGGATATCCTGTCTTCGAATTCAAATTTGTGGCTTTTCAAAGAATGCCATGACATTGCTTTCTACAGGGTGGTGATATCCTAAGATTTCAGTTTTGAATAGATATGACTGTATATAAGAAATGTTTGGAGGAAACTGAGGAAACCCATGAACAATGTTCTCACATTGTGTAGGAAAGTTAGTAAAATAAAATAAATTGGGGAGATGCCAGGAGAGTAAATGAAAGCAATAAGAACTGATTGCTTTTTTAAAAATTTCTGAATTCCCTGTTTTGGGATATGAACATGCTTTTTAATCAAATTTTTCATTAATAATATGTATATCCCCATAGATTATTTTAGTAGAATAGGATAAGTCTTCTAAACTCAACAAAACAAAAGCGGTCTTTTAACGATAAACTAAGGCCAAGCAAGAATATGCTGTGATCATGAGTATGTCTTTCTGTAGTGTTAAATATTCCATATAGATTCCTGACCGAAGTGAACTGAAATGTGGGATGGAGGAGATGCATCCCTGCCCTCCAGCATCTGCTGCAAACTACTGGATTGCTGCCAAACGTACACATCCTCTGACCACTACAGCCACCTTTTACTTGTTTGGTTTTTTTATCATATTAAGCTGACTTTCACCACAGCTTTGGAGCAGATGGATGGTAGCTTGCATGATGCTCTCAGTGGTCTCTCCCTCACTTGTAGAAGTAATGGCCTTTCCACAATTAGATAAGCTGGGGTAAGATTTTAGCATAGATAAGGCACAAGCTATGTCTCATGCCTTTGAACTGCAGCAAATGTCCATCTGTTGTTTGAAGGCCATTTGGAATGCTTAACCCTTGCCAAATTCTGTTGTCTTTGAAGTTCATGGGAGTCTTGCCACTGACTCCAGTTGGGATAGAATTTAGATGACAACATGTCTGTTTGCCTTTTTTTTCACATAATTTTTATGTGAACTCTAACAGACTTATTTACGTATGATCAGAGCTGGATGAGGGAAGAGGGAATTTGTAAGCAATATGTCTCTCTGGCCTAGTGATGGAGAATATTATAGTTCACTGATTTTAAGAGGTTAAGTTTTGATGTTGTTTTCTTTTCTAATTCCCTTTTAGGAATCATTTACTGGTGGTATGTCTTGACAAAAGGAGATTTAATTACATGAACTTGGACATCATACCAATTATTTAAAAATCAATTATTCATAGAGTGCTGCTTTCCTGAACAGTGAAGAAATATTTACCCTTGTTAGGAAAGACAGATGAATGACTCCAGACACTCATTATAGTGAGTGGTTGTATGAAATATTTAATCTTTTGGTAATATGCAGTTTCACACTTGTGGAATTTATTATGTTTTATTTCTGGGTCACTTACATACTTGTGATGTGTAGTAGGCTTTTAAGCATCTGCTTAAGTATTGCTTGCTCTTAATATTTTCAGGATCTGTGATTATACCATATGCTGCCATGGAGAGGATTATACTGTCAGTGTTGTGTCAGAGTAGCAGTCTGATGTATAATTAGAAGGATATATTCAGGAATGTTTCTGAGGTGACTGAATTTATATTGATTATTCGGAAGAAGTGCACATCAAATTACAGACTTTGCATCTATGTAAGAAGCATACGTACACTTCAAATGCCACCGGCTGGTAGGGCACTGAAAAAATATGAAAGGATGAGCAGAAATGGATGCAGACCAGATCAAGTGCTCAGAACAGATTAGGGAGAGGTGTTTTGTGCAAAGTGATTTTGTGCTTAGTGGCTCATCTTTCTTAGTGCCAGACTGTTCTGTCACACAGATTAGAGATGGCTGGAGGGAGGATTCGGAGAGCTCTGAAAGGCCTTTGCAGCAGCAAGCACCTATGAGACACAGCTGCTTGTCTCTTTGGTGCTGGGATAAGCAAGGAGAGGCAGGTTTCATGGAGAATATTTTGCAGATGGGAAGACACTTCGCTGTTCTGATACGTGCCAGATTTATCCATGGTGGGATACATCAAAGCAGCCCTAGAGCTTCAGGAAAACTGGCCCTATTAGCTGCTGCAGCTCTGGTGCCGGACAAGGAGGATGAAAGGATCTAAATTGCCCAAAATAAAGGCTGCTTCTCTTTCTGCTCAGTGAAGAACAAAACATGGCTGAAGAAAGTCTCCCTTTTGCCTTTGCTTTTTTATCAACCCATAAACGGAATTGATGATAGATAATGTGGGTTTTCTCCAGAATCTCCAGCCGTTGTTTTAAGGATACCTTGTGTTTATAGGCTCATATTGGAAACCTAATAGATAATGTGAAATAGATGGTTCCATGTTGTGTGAAACTCTAGCTTATTGTTTAGGGTCCTGCAGAATTTAACGTGAGATCTCAATGTACTTCCAAGTGCTGTAGTTCAGTGCCTTGGAGTCTGTACCTTGCCAGAGAGAAGCAAATCCCTATGACTAAAGAGCTTGTTCTTATATTTCTTCTACCAGATGCAAAATAGGAGTTTCAGGTGTTTATCAATGTACAGTTTAACCAAAAAGGAAATATATGTCTTGAGGAGGAATTGTAAATGTAGAAACAATAACTATTACTAATTTACAACAGATTGTTTATACCAGATGCGTTGTCAAAATCTTGCTTGACTTTTGTATCACTGTGAAGCTGTAGAACTCGCTGAAGTTTCTGATTTGCTTCTGTCTGAAAAGTTGTGTGTAAGAATGAACACAGGACTTGTTATGGTTGCCCTTTGCAGCTACTAAATATTGTATACGAAGTGCTATTTCGAGTATTCAATTAATTATTTAAAGCTGAACATGGTTTCTCTTTATGACGTGTGAGATTTGTGAGTAGCAAAGGCTAAAGCGTAGAGAATACTTTTGCCAAAACTATTTATTCTTTGCAGTAATCTGCTAAAATCAGGTGTATTTGAGCAGTCATTTAGGTAAGATTTCTCTCAGATATAAAAACTAGTCATTTTAACAGGGATTTATGAGTGATCATTTAGACCAGCTTTGTGGCCTGTAACATTCAGTGTCCTGTCACTGCTCCTAGCTGCTCAGATTTTTTCTAAGGAAGGTTTAATAAATCTGTCTATAGAATTGAGATTTTTTTTTTTTAGTAGTGTAGTTAAAATTAATTCATCAAAGTAATCTCATCAGTTCTTCTTTCTCTCCATATAGTGCTGATGAATTCCAGCTGTGTTTTATGCTACTGAAGTTATAAGTAAATAACACTGTTTCTGTTTATTGGAAATATACACTTGAAAAACTAGGAAAAAAATCTATTACAAATATATAAACTATTGAAGCACCAACTATGAGACATCTACATGCAAAAAAACCCTGATATCTTAATGCTGAGAAATCTGGGTTTGTTCAGTCTGGACAGGAGACAGCTTCAGGGAGACCTTCCAGTATCTAAAGGGGGTTACAAAAGGACTGGAGGGAGATTTTTTTTTTTTTTTTTAACAAGGACATGTAGTGTGAGGATGAAGAGGAATGGCTTCATACTGAAAGAGGGTTGGTTTAGATTAGATATACTAAAGAAATTTTTTTTGCAGTGAGACACTGCAACAGGTGACCCAGAGAAATGGTAGATGCCACAAACCAGAAAACATTCAAGGTCAGGTTGGATGAGGCTCTGAGCAACCTGATCCACTTAAAGATGTCCCTATTCTTTGCAGAAGGGTTGGACTACATGACCTTCAAAGGCTCACTCCAACCCAAACTATTCTATGATTCAATTCAGTCCTAGAAATCCAACCTTAGTCTTTTTTTTAGCTGTCTTTTACTGGCAACCTCCTATATTAACCACATCACAGGTTGCATCATGTTGTTGCTTTTTAATTCTGGTGACAATATTTTCAGATTATTACCCCAGTTAATTTAAAACTGGGGTACTTGCAACACTTGCTTTTTACCTGTTTTACATCATACAAGAAAATAGCTAAAGTTTTCATTCACTTGATTATTTTGCTTTGTACTACATACTTTTACTGGTTTAAGAAATGTGGGTGGTTTTCCTTGGAGAAAAAAAAAAAAAGCAAAGCAGTAGTAGTATACCTAATGATGTTTAGAATTCTGTTCAAGGATATTTTCAATCTGATCTAGAGTTTATGTGAATAATTCAGGCTCGGGATGCTGCAGTTAAATTCATGCTTGAGACTTATGGGAGAGCGTGGCTCTGGTTTTAATATGTTATACCAGAGATGTAAAACTCATTCTTTACTGTCACAGTCAGTGATACTTGGATGTAAAATTAAGCTGAGAAGCATTATTGCATCCACACATTTCTATTTCTTCAGTGGGGCTTATGTTTATGTCCCTATTGCATCATAGATAATAGTTATGGGTAGGTCTGGTCCCACAGTGCTGTGTATAGGGAGTGTAACCTTGCTGCAATAGAGCAAGAAAAAAACATGGATGCTGCACCAAATCAAAGAAATTCTGTGGGTCTGTCACTCTGATTCTGAGTGACACTTAACAGCTTGTGAAAGTGGGTGACCAGACTCCTGGGATCTTTCCCTGCCTGCCTTGGTGACAGGCTCTCTCCTAGGGGACACAATGCAAAGGACATTGGTCCTTTTGTTATCCCATAAAGCACCATATGTTTCTTTTGGATTGGCCTATGTCTACCTAGATTTATTTTCAAACTGATTGTATCTATGGGTTAGAATCCTTAAGTTTAATATCATAATCTCTCAACTTTTGTGGTTGTAACGTTGCTTTTGTTGGTTAGGAACAGTAGCTGAAAGATTGCAGAGTTTAAGTAAAGCATGAGATGTTTTTAACCTTTTCTTTATGCATGTTTCCTAAGCCTGAAAGAGCATGTGTGGACTCCACAAGATTCCTGTATGCATAATTTGTACCATTACAGAAAAATAGTCATGTATTAGGGTACAAATAGTGTACATTCATTAGTGTAAAAATGTATAGTGGGTGTCTGTGGATCTCTTTTGTTTTTCTCTGAAAATATTTGGGAACAGTTGGGATTTAAAGCGTATATTTGTTATAGTGTTTTTAAGAGGAGCTTATTAAAAAAAAAAAAAAAAAAAAAGTTTTTTTAAATTATTTTTTTCCCTGTACTTAAAGGA
>VZRH01004092.1:71843-166193 GCA_013397555.1 Urocynchramus pylzowi | reverse complement strand
AAAAAAAAAAAGATTATTTGAATTATATTTTTCCCTGTAGCTGAAGGAGCCATATGCCTTTTTTTCTAGGCACTGGTGGTGCATGCTGCTTCTCAGGGCTGCTGGATGATGGAGTGTTTCCTCTGTAATAGTTGGAGTTTGAGGTTTTTAGTAATTTTTTATAGAGAAGCTGTTGAAATATGTGAATATGAACTCTTTAAAAGTCTCAACATCTTTCCTGTCCTACATTTGAAGACTTTGGCAAAGACTTATGCTTGCACACTATTCTTGGGATTCAATGGCACTGTCTTGTACTTGGCTTGTTTCATTCGAAGTGCAGAAGTCCTTCTATGAGCAAGGAATTCTTCATTTTGCTGTGATTCATCCAAACACACTCAGTGATAGGGAAGTGGTTTTCATGGTAAGATGTGGTGGCTGGGGGTGTTGTTTGAGAACACAGGGTTGCTGCCAGTTCTGTCAGTGTTTTATTGGAAGATTTTCTGTGCAGGGAGGATGCAAGTCTTCTAAAGCTTTCATACACCATAGTAACAGTGGCTGGCTTTCAATATTAAAGTGAGATTTTTGTGAAAAGTTTGGGTTTATGTGTCAAAGTGTGTCTATGAGACAGCCTTTAAGATTCAATCCTTACTTCATGTAGAAACATCCCCATGGTGCTTGCAGCACCTGCATAGTCCTGTGGAAAAACAAAAAAGGAGGATGATTTCCACAACTTTGTCCTCTGCCTTTTCTACTCTTTTTTGTTTTTCACTTTCTAGTCTAGCTTTTTTCTGCCTTTTTGCCTGTGATATTTCTTTCCCTTTCTTTAATCTGTATCACTTCTTCCACTGGTTGCCTGCCAGCTGCTATTTGCTTTTGAGAATGGGGCATCTGTATGTGAGACAGGTGAATCTGCTATGTGTTCGTGTTCTAACATGAATGTTGTAGGAATAAGAAGCAAAGCTGGTTTTCTATGTATTGGCCTTGTAAGTGGTCCCTTCAGGGTCAGGAACATGAAAATACTTTGGCTCCTTTTGTATTAGGCTGCAGAATAGGGCATACTGTAAAAAACTGGTTCCGATTTGGGTTGGGTATGATTTTTTTCTTGCCTACAAAACTCCTTGCAGCAATCCCTTTGCTGAGGACTTAAAAATCTTCTCTTACAAATCACCTTGCCTTCTTCTCTTCCCTTCTCCTTTCCTGGGAGGACTTGGATACAGCAAAAGGTACCCACACTGGAAGTGATGTTGGCAGAAACCCAGGAGGGACTTCCTTCCTAAAAAGCAGGCAAGGTGTGGATTAAGAGAGCTGTACAGTGGGGATAAAGTCTAACACAACTAGCCAGGTTTCTGTTACCTCTCAGGTTAGGAATTCATTAAGTCTTGCCCCGGAAGCACCAGCTGCAGTGCTGTGTTGCTTACTTTTTAGAACACAGCATGCATCAAATCTTCCTTTGCCTGGTTGCACTTGATGTTTCCTTTGTTATTTACAGATGGCTGGAAATTGATAATTCCAAATGTGAATGTATTAAGCATATCTTACACCTAACACTAGCTGTTCTGTCAGTATGGGTGGTGGGGCTGCTTTTTGGGTTTTGAAGGCATCTTATTCTGTTACCCCAGATAATTGTGTTGGCTAAGTGCCATCTTTTGTGGAGAATTGTGCCAGGATTTAATAATAACCCATTCCCTGTTGGGTGCCGAGGAGACATCAACTGAGGCCTTGCACAAACACATCTAAAGCATCAGTGATGCTAACAGGAGTTTCATCACTGACTTGCTAAGTCCAGGATCTTCTATGTGGCTCTAAAGAGTGATCTAACTTTGCCATTGTTCTCTTTGTACTTAGCTTGTGCACGACACCTGAGTGCTCTTGATATCAAAATTTTTATAAAAGCTCTCTGGTTTACTATGTCTCAGTTTGTCTGCCTAATCAGGAGGAGGATTTTTAAACAATTCTTTAGTAGGCATAAGAAAAAGTGTGCTTAACATAACAGCAAGTGTGAAATAAGCAATCTTCTGCTGAAAGTTCATATGCCAAACGCAGCTAATCCACCATATGTGTGACCTAAAAAGTACAGACATGTGGATATTCTTCCCTCCCCCTGTTTCTGAGCCTTTTCATGGCTGCTGCACTTGCAAGTAGCCCAGTAACCCTATATGTTTGACCAATGTATGGGATCTGTGATGGTATTTTGCAGTTGGCATTACTGCATTGCATAGCATGCCTCAAAGTGAAATAAAAGGAATACCATAAGCTTTTCAGCTGTGACAAGTCACCTCGGCAGTCGTGTGTCTTTTGAAAATACATAGGAGTGACAGTTTTTCAGTAGCCCAGGGACAATGATGTGCAACAGCAATTACTCTGGTTTTGATTCTTCTTTAAGTGGTTTGTACATTCCTGGTGACTTTCCCATATAAGGGACACGTATCTTTCCTTGCCCTCTGACAGCATCTGCTGCAGCCTCTGGAGTTAGCTGGCTCTGCCATGGAGAGAATAAGACTCATGGTAGAGGGAAAATAATAAGATTACATACTTTGAGAAAAGGATCTATTTCTTGGCCGTAGCATAGGGAGTATGTAGCTGTCATACCCTTGGGATTTGTTTTCTTGCCTTCAAAGACCAGTTACAAAAGATTAAGCAGTGTTCAGGGCAAAGTCATTTGAGGCTTGATCCCGAACAGACATCACATAAGGGGCAGTCTTTTTACACCTTTTCAGGTAGGCTGGTACTCATCAAGGGTCCAGTTTTGTGAGCCATAACTCATGTCACTTATTGTGTTGCTGTGTGCTGTGGTATGTCACCCATTTAGGTCAAGATTAGAAAAACAAGCACAGTACGTCCCACTTCGTAGCCCAAGTGTAAGCACGTGCTTCACAACTCTGTTGTAGACAGAACACAGTTTGGCCAAAGTGAATATAATCAGTTCATTTGTATGCAGAGCTAAAATTACTGAAGAGTTGCTTCCAGATAAGGATTCATTTAGGGAACGGTGGCAACTGCATAATTAGCTATAGGTATGGCTTTAATTGCAGTCTGTAGCCAATAAAGAATATATTTGGTCTATAGAAAAAAGCAAAGGAATAGAACATGTGCATGAGGCAGTTTAATGTTTAAAGTACTGTTTGCAAATACAAGCTATTAAAAAAGTGAATCATGCTGGAAAATGGTCCCAAGCCATAAAATATTAATTGATCATTAAGCCTTTGTAAGAGGCACTGATATATATACTTTGTATCTAAATGTGTCCCCTTTTAACTTCTGTCTGCTTTGTGTACACCAGTGAGGGGGGAAAAAAGCACATTTTGTAGGGATCAGAATGTAACAATGTTTGCATTTTACATAGGATAGGGTGTCCATAGATTGACTAATATTTCACCAATGAGAGATTTTGTTCTAATGGAATGGTTGTGTTAATATTTTTGCTTTTCAAAACAAGAGGAGAGAACCATATCTCTTTTGGGAAAGTGGCAGATATGGAATTACTAATTTTATAGCAAATCTCTAGCTAATATTCTAGTATAAGAGAATATACATACAATACAGATATGTAATTTAAGGGAGGACTTGAATCTTTGTCCACCTTGGGGCTGAGACTGAAGAAATTTTTATCTTGCAGGCAGACAGCTGGAGTGATGATGATTGCAAGGTCTAGGTTGGGGACAATTCTTCAAGAGACAGCAGAATGCAGGATAACACATGTGCCTGTACAGGGCAAGAGCATCAGCTGATGGAGAGTATCTGAAGGATGTAGCAGCAGATAGAGGACTTGATAATTATTTGGCAATGTAATGATGATTCTTCACAGAACCCTAGAATGATTCAGGTTAAAAGGGACCTTAACGATCACCTAGCTCCAGCCTCCTGCCATGGGCAATTTTCACTCAACCAGATTGCTCAGAACTCCATCCATCCTAGCTTCAAAGGCTTCCAGAGATGGGACATCCACAGCTTCTCTGAGCAACCTGTTTCTGTGCTTCATCACCCTCACAGTGTAGGATTTCATCCTAATATCTAATCTAAAGCAGGGCTTTCAGGTTGAAGCCGTTACCTGTTATCCTATCATTATATGCCCTTGTCAAAGCTTGCTCTCCAGCTTTCCTTCACTTTAGGTGCTGGAAGGCTGATATAGGTCTTCCTGCAGCCTTTTCTTTTCCAGGCTGAACAGTCCCAATTCTCTCAACACAACTTGAAAGGAGAGGTCCTCCAGCCCTCTGATAATCTTCTTGGCCCTCCTCTGGATTTGCTCCAACAGGGCCAAGTCCTTATGTTGCAAGCCTCAGAGCTGGATGCAGCCCTCCAGGTGGGTCTCACTGGAGCAGAGGAGAGGGGCAGAATCACCTCCCTTTACTTGCTGGCCATGCTGCCTTTGCTGCAGCCCAGGATACACTTGGCTTTCTGGACTGTGAGAACACATTGCCATATAATGCAGAGCTTCTTGTCAATACCCAGGTCCTTCTCCCCAAGGCTGCTCTTAATCCATTCTCTGCCCAGGCTGTATTTGTGTTTAGAATTTCCCAGACCCCCTGTGTGGGACCTTACCCTTGGCCTTGTTGAACTTGATGATGTTCACAGAGGTCCACCTCCCAAAGTTGCTCTGGATAGCATCCCTTCCCTCCAGTGTCTCGACCTCACCACACAGCTTGGTGTCTTAAGCAAACTTGCTGAGGGAGCACTCAGTCCTTCTGTCCATTTTGCCAACAAAGAGGCTGAACAGTGATGGTCCCAGTATCAACCCCTGGAAATATAGAAGTATCTTGCTGGTCTCCACTTGGACCGCTTCACATGAAAAAAAATATTCCAACTGAAAATTTCACTATATCCTGTTGTTTAAGCATCCAGGGAGGACAAGCTAGGTAGATGCAAAAGCAGGGAGTCAATTAACCAATGCACATGGCTGTGGGTCTGTAATATGCAATACATGCATACATGAGGAAAAACAGCAGAATACATACTGAAGTCTGCTAGATTTTCCTTTTGCTTATTGTTTTGTGTCTATACTTGACAACTGTCTTCTGGGAAAATTTGAGTTTGATAACAGTCTGCTGTGAAAATATGCACAAAAGAGAATGATATCTGCATTACTTAAATATTTAACATGCTAAAGCCTGAAATACTAACATGCTAAAGCACTAAAACACTACCCAACAGTATGATATATACTGTGTTCCTGTACATTTTCCAAAACTGAAGTCTGATGGCCATATGTTAAAATAAAGGAACATGGCTTTCTTTGGAAGGCAATATTTTTTACTTCTAACAACAGATGCATGTAGTGCTCTCTGCCAGAGAGAGAAAAATGTCACAGTTAGGAAAGGGGTTGGAACTGGGTCTTATTTGCCTGCTCAGAGAACTAGATTTCTCTCTAAACTTTTTCATTTGTGTTCAAATACAGACTAATAATTTCTGGTGCATTTTACTTCTAGTGGGACTTTCTGGTAGCATTGATCCTTCCATTGAAGAGAGAACCTTGACAAAGTGTTCGAATGTAAATAATTGACCTAGAGAATTTGAAAATCCATGTTTTGAAACTAATGCCTTAATTTTCTAAATTACAGTCTACCCACCATTTCAAAATAGTCTCTTTGTCTTGGGGGAGGGAGAGAGGTTGTTCAGTTTCTCTCTCTCAGAATGTCTTGGTGACTGCTTGTACCATGGTGGAAAAGAGAATGCCTGTAAGGACTGTTTTCTCCATTTTTTTTTTTTGGGGGGGCATGAAAATGAACCATATTTAACTTGCTGTATGGTTGCACCTGTCAGTGTCAAAAATGGTGCAGCAAATAGTGGCACCAGAACTTTTCCTTTTCTCCTTTGAACCAAGTATACCCATGGTACTCCTCTGTAGGCTTCACTAATCTTCCACAGATAAATCAGCTACTGTCTGTGTTTTCAACTACACTAGCTCCACCCATGCATTACAAATTAAAACTTGTAAAATACATGGATTCCTCTATTTCTTTGGTTTGCTTATACCAATAGTTGTGGGCAGTACCTTTCATTACTACATTCATATCAGTCCTCATCCAGTCCTCTGCAATCACAGGGAATTCTGCACTGCTGTGAAGCCCACATTATCTATTCCATGTGGGTAATACACAAGCAGCCCTAAAGCACCTATTTTGTCACAAATTTCATCTACAGTAAAGGTGAAACCCAACAGTTTCTACTCTTTCCCCACAACAGAGTCATTGCCCAGAGATGCTGTGAGGAATCGAGTGCATTATTCGATAGCACAAGACTTGGTTACAGTAAATCTGCTTGCTTTGGACCCCATACACACTTTGTGTTCATACACAGTGTTATGTGGAGCCTGTTTAGAACTCCTGCCAAGTCCTGAAAGAAACAGGGAAGGGTCCTGAGGAAGTTTACCCCATGCAAAATTGAAGGTGAGATGTTTGGGGACTTTGTTATTGTCCAGTACTTTGTGCTGGAAGGACAGTAGGACTTTCCTTCTCTGGAATTTGAAAACAGCCTGTAACTACCTTCCACCTTCCATGGTCAGGTAGGGATGGTTGCTGAGCATTTCTAACGGGTCCAGTAGCTGGAAGGACTCATGTCATGGAGTCAGAAATCTGGTGGAAGTCAGCAAGGAAACTGGAAGGCTGAACACAGAGAATTGGATCCTTTCTCTACAGACTTCCTGCTGTGTGAGAATTACTGGTGTTCTGGTGTTCTTACTGAGAGCAGATGTTTAGAGCACAGTGACTGAAGCTGTCATCCGTTTAGTGTCACACAGAGAAAGAAGGATGGTTTCTGCCATGAAATGCTGACAATTACAGGCAGGAAAAAAATCACCACAGACCAGCTTTGCGAATTTTAATGCATCTACCCATCATTTAACTATTACTTAATTAAGTTCTTCACCTGGTAAAAGTGATATATCCTCAGGGATAAAAAGTTGAAAAAAAACATTTTGAAATTTCTCCTAGTTTGGACAGTTAAATAAAGCATTATGGCTTAATTTTTGCCCTTTGTCTTTTTTAAGATGAATGCTTACTTTTTCATCAAAAGTTTGGGGTTTAGGGTTTTTTCATTGTTTTTTAGTTCTGGGTTTTGCATGGGGACAGGTGCCCTAAACTTGTAAATTTTTTCATACTTTATTTTTTGCTTAAAAATCCCGCATATGAAGAAATCAATATAAGGAACTAGTTTCCAAGCCAGCTAATTGCATTTTAGCTCTGCAACTTTGCTCCTGTCACCCCAGCTAGACACAATGCACACTTTTTGCTAATCAGAGAGAGAGAGAGAGCGATCCTAATGAAGGACTAAGGAAATTACCCAAGTAGTTAGTGTACTGGCATCACAACTGCCATCTAAAATAGTGCCTCAACATGTTTAATTGATGCATCTGTTACCTCTGACAAGTAACATTAGCTGTAGGTCAAGTAAGTTTATCTACCTTGATGAAATTCTTATTCTCTGTTGAAGGGGAATAGTTTTCTGCTCTCTACTCTATGTTTAGGCTCCTGTTCTGAAACGTGAAGGTGCACAGGAGTCCCTGGTGCAAATTAATCTTCTGTGGTCTTCTTTCAAGTGAAACTAACTCCCATGCTTGTCTCTTCTGTGCAGCTGTCAAGCCATTTGGAGACTTATTGATCCTTGCCACAATAGAACAGTGACACTTGAGCAACAACAAACAGCTTTTGAATGTTTTCTGATATATTGCAGGCATTAATGCTATGCAGGTTAGCACTCGGGCCAGATATTTTGTTTTGTTTCACTTGCTGTCGCTCTGTTCTTTGTTTGTTGTCTTCAAATATGGATATGCTTACAATCTAATTTACACAGCAACCTAGAAACAGAGCTTCGTTTTTTAAAAGTAGGCTGTTGTTTACTACCATTGTTTGTACAAACAGAGAAGCAAATAAGCTCTAGCATTGCAGTTTGTTCCAGTGCTGAAAAAGGAGAGGAAGAATGGCTGGAATCTGTGTTATACATGAAGCCAAGACTGCTAAAGTGTAGAGTGACATGACTGGGCATGTGAGGCAGGGCAAGTATGGGTGTATATGCTTTGTTTTTTGGAGGATTTAGGTAATGGAAGCCATTCTGCACTGATCTTCAGACAGAAGTGAATTGAAAGAAAGATTTGTAACTGAGACCTATGATCAAGTTGTGGCAATGAAGAGAAGCAGAACATTGCAGAGCTTGTTTCACACTCCCTGTTCAGAGATGATTTTATTGAATTGCACTGAAAGATGCATGAAAGATTCAGGAAGGTTTTGTGGTAAAGGGTAGAGTATGTGCAGTAATAGCAGAATGCATATGACAGCAGGAACAGTGGGACAGTTGTAGTACTTGATTGTTGGTATCAATCCTTTCCAGAAAAAGAAGCTGCATAATATGTCAAACTACAGGGAAAAAAAAGAGAATAAAAATGCGATGCGTAGAAATAGGATACAACTTGAAAACACTCCAGTTGGAGATAAATGAACTTTATTCTGATATGTCCAATATACTGAAGCTTTTGTGGATAACCCTGTAGGCTCACTGGAATTTCAGTCCAAAATTTCAAGGGGTTTAGGTGTGATTGTTTGCTTAAGGTCATTTGAGGGGATCTTGAGGTCACAGACAAGTAGATAGGGGTAGACAGTGCCTACTCTCTGATACTTGTGTGAGAGACTTGAAACTTTTTTTAGCAAAGAAAGCATTGATAAAATCCTATTTGAAAAGCCATTTGCAAGAAGTATATCTAAGGGTAGCAGTCACAAATGTCAGGTGTCTGATGCAGCTATTTTTGCACGGCCTGTGGTAAATGTACTGAGTAATATTTTTAATAACTAATCTACTGTCCCTCCAGATGTACAAGAAAGGTGTCTTCTGTTTTATGCCCTGGGCTGGGAACAGTCTCAGAGATGCAGTTTGGCAAAGAGGAGATAGGTGATAGTCTCAGCATCTCCTCCAAAGACTACTCAGAAATGCTGTCTGCTGTCTCTCTCCACAGCTGGTAGCCCTATAAATAGCTTTGGTTTGACAACAGCTTTTTTTCATGGGAAATGATTGTGGAGGGAAGAGGTCAGGTAAGGAAAGGAAAGAGGGTGCAAGCTCTGCTGTGTGACAGCTGAGCACAGGTTAGACTTTTTGAAGACTTTTTCCTGAGGCCAAGGTGATGCATGTGTAACAGGAGGGAAGAGGACCAGGCATTTAGAAGGAACAGAAGGTGATGACACAAAGAGGGTCTTTGAAGGATTCTGAAGATGGGTGTGCTGAAAAAATAGAAGTATAGTCTATCCCTCCTTTTTTTTTTTTGTTTGTTTGTTTGTTTGTTTGTTTGTTTGTTTGTTTGTTTGTTTGTTTTACATTTGTGTGTCTTTATCAACATATGACAAAAAGAGGAACAGCATGGATATATTGCTCCTGGTTGTGACAAAGCAGATTGCTTAACCATCTAATGAAGTTGTTCTACAGATTTGTTAGTTCACCTTCCATTATGCTGAGAAACTTGGAAAAGTGAAAATCCTAGGGAACTTCTTGCATCAAAGGAAAATTTCTGGTTTGCATTTTTCAGTATATGGCAGTCGAGTGTGTATCCTGAAGTGGTGTGTGACAGACTGTCAGAGAATGAGTACTTTGTTAAGCACTAGTTAATTTATTGTGACATTCATCTCTTTGCACTGATTAGGTTTTTGACAGATGTTTTTCCCCTTTTCAATTAACACCTGTGCAAGGAAAAACCTCATCTAGGCAGATTATTTATTTGAGCCAGCTTAGGCCCAGTTTTCACCCATGGATTCTGGAATACATTCAGTACACTGAAAGTGAGCTCTGCCTCTGAGTCAAGGAAGCAAATACCCTTCTTTCCAAAGCTAAGGCAACCCTCCTTTGCTGCCCAAATCTTTTCTATTCATTGCCAAAGGCTCTGACCCTGACACCACTCTACTGAAAAGCATTGCCTACAAAATGGTGCAGTGTTCCTACAGTGTTGTCTGATGGATTATTCTATTCCTGCTTCAAAACTAAAGCTTCTTTGATATTGCCTTAATCAACTTTAAAAATAAAGAGTTGTTCAAATGTGTTTTCTGCATAAATATTTCCATATAATTCTATGATTTAAAGATAGAAATAAAAAATTTTGAAATAGCCCTTTTGTGGAATATTCAAATCCAAAATCTTTATCAATGTCTGATTGGTTATTTATTTGAGCAAATTAAGTAATCTATTTCAGTCTTGGACCAAAGACCCAGGAACACTGGCATCTACGGAAGCCCATAAACCTTTCTTCTCCTGGAAAATGAAATTGTTCAAGCTAACAAACTTTTGGGTTGAAATATACCTGTCCAGAAAAAATGGCTGAGAGATCAGAAAGATTTGAATGAAGATGAAAGACAATTTGGTAGAGAAGACTGGCCTGGCTGAGCAGGGAGCTTTCACAGGAATTAAAGGGAAAAAAAGCAGGGTGAATCATCTTTGGAAAAAGGGGCAGGCAGCTCAGGAGGTGTACAAAGATGTCATTAGATCATGTAGAAAGAAAATTAGAAAGATGAATGCTCAGTTAGAACTTAATCTGGCCACAACTATTAAAGGCAATAAAAAAAAAGTGTTTATAAATACATTAATAACAAAAGGAGGGCCAAGGAAAAACTCGACTTTTTATTGGACATGGAGCAGAGGAATACAGTCACCAAAGGTGAGGAGAAGGCTGATATTTAACACCTTCTTTTCCTCAGACCTCAGCAGTAAGACCTGTTATCCACAGGACCACTGGCCTCCTGAGCTGGTGGACAGGGACAGGAAGAGGAAAGGATCCCCTGTAATCCAGGAGGGAGCAGTCAGTGACCTGCTGAGCCACTTGGATGCTCACGAGTCCATGGGAGCAGGTGGGATCCATCCCAGGGTGATGAGGGAGCAGGTGGAAGGGCTCTCCAAGCTGCTCTCTGTCATTTGCCATCAGTGCTGGCTCACTGGAGAGTCCCAGATGAGTGGAGGTTGGCCACTGTGACACCCATCCATAAGAAGGGCCCAAGGAGGATCCAGGGAGCTACAGGCCTGTCAGCCTGACCTTGGTGCCCAGCAAAGTTATGGAACAGATCCCCTTGAGTGTGATCACACAGCAGGTACAGGACAGCCAAGGGATGATGATCAGGAAAGGCAGGTCCTGCCTGACCAACCTGACCTCCTTTCATGACCAGACAACCCACCTGGTGGAAAAGGGACAGGCTGTGCAGGGGTTTGCCTGAACTTCAGCAAAGCCTTTGACAATTTCTCCCACTGCACCCTCCTGGAAAAGCTGGCAGGCCACAGCTTGGACAGGTGGGACCTCTGCTGGGTTAGGAACTGGTTAGATGTCTGATGGTGGGGAATAATTCTACCTCCAGATGGAGTCAGTCGCTTGTGTTGTCCCCCAGGGATCAGTGTTGGATGCAGTCCTGATTAATATCTTTATTGATGATACAGATGAGGGAACCCAGTGCACCCTCAGTAAATTTGTTGACACCAGTTTGAATGGGAGTATCAATCTGCTGGAAGGTAGGAAGATTCTGTGAGGTTCTGGACAGGCTGCATTGACGGGACAAGACCAATGATATGAGGTTCAACAAGACCAAGTCCTGGATCCTGCACTTTGGTCGCAACAATTCCATACAGTGCTACGGAGTATGGAAAGTTGCTCAGCAGAAAAGGACCTGGGGATGCTGGTTGAACAGTGGCTGAACATGGGCCACTGTGTGCCCAGGTGGCCAAGAAGGCCAGAGGCATCCTGGCCTGTATCAGCAATAGTGTGGCCAGCAGGCAGTGATTGTATCACTTCCTTGGCACTGGTGAGGCCCCACCTCAAATCCTGGGTACAGTTCTGGACCCCTCCGTTCAGGAATGACATTGAGGTGCTGGAGGGAGTACAGAGAAGGGCAACAAAACTGAAGAAGCATCCAGAGGGTAAGTCTTATGAGGAGCAGCTGATAGAGCTGGGGTTGTTTAGCCTGGAGAAAAGAGAACTTAGGGGGAACCTTATAAACTCTCTACAACCACCTGAAAAGAGGTTGTAGTGAGGTGGGGGTCAGGTCAGCCTCTTGTCCTTATGTAACAAGTGACAGGAAAAGAGGGAATGGCCTCAAGCTGTGCCAGGGGAGGTTCAGGATGGACATTAGGAGGAGCTTCTTCACAGAAACAGTGATTAAACTCTGGAATGGGCTGCCTAGGGAGGAGTCACCATCCCCGGAGGGTTTAAGGAAAGACTGGATGTGCCGTGGTTTTGTTGACATGGTGGCGTTCGGTCAAAGGTTGGACTTGATTATCTCAAAGGTCTTTTCCAACCTAATTGATTCAGTCAATCTGTGAATGAAAATAAGATTTTTTTAAAATTGAATTTGCCAGTTAAAGGTCTTATGTCACCCATGTTGGTAATGAAGTGGAAAAGAGAGAATTTGAGTATGTAGGACTGTAATGCATGTGTGGTGAACATCACTTTGGGGATAGCTATCTGCTGAAGTCCAAATTCATCTGTCCTGGTGAGGCTGCACCCACCAGGACATACTCACAAGGACAGGGCATTGCTGCTGTGGCCTGGCTGGGCCAGAGGGGAGCTAGTGTCTGCATTTGATGTCCTGTTGCTGATGGGCAGCCAGGACAGTATGGTCCTCCACCACTTTCAGGAGTGTAGGGGTCAGACCATGGATGATGGAGGCCCTGCCTTATGATTTGAAGCAGAAAGAGCTGTGCTGAAGGAGCAGGGAGGTAAGAGGCTCTCTGTCTCCCACAGCCTGAATAAAGAATCCCCTTTACACTCCTTAAAACTCAAATTCTGTTTTCACTCTGCTAGGAATGATCCTGCAGGCACCAAGCACAGGGAAGGTGCTTAACAAGTAATAAAGAACAGCAATAACAACTGATTAGGTCTGGGCAGGTAAGAAGAAGGGGAATACTTTGTGAGTATTTAAAATCTTAAAATGTATTGCAAGCAGGTCCCTCCATGCACTGTTGTTAATTACCTAGACAACAGAAGCTGTGCAATCACCTTCAATCACAGGCTTCTGTGATTTAATAAGCTTATTGTAATGTATTGCAATTAACACACTCCTAACAGTTTGTGCAAATTTTCAGCTTTTTCTCCCAGAGCAGTATTGTAAATCAAGCTATAAAATCCATTGGTAGATCTACTTTCCCCCTGTTAAAATAAGTGGATGAAAATACATGGTGGCAGAGCTGAAAGTGGCACCCTCTGGGTAACAGGCAGGGATTGCCAGGCAGGGCTGGACAGCTGCACCTGTGCCCCCAGTGTGGGTGGGTCTCACAATCAATTGGAAAACTCTGGGGGAGATCTCCCAAATCCACTAGAAACATTTGTACATTCACACTATTTAAAATACTTTCAGTGTCAGAAGCAGAATCCTATTTGTCTCTCATCCATAGCTAAATCAGGCAAAATTCCTTCTCTGTTGTACCAGCTCTATTCAGAGCAGCAGTCAATTGGAAGTTGATCCAATTGATGTCAGAAAAATAAGAGCAAACTTCATCTTAAAGAAAGGTCCCTCTAAGTTTACTTTGTCTGTGTATGGATTTGGCTGAATTTGTTTCTTAGATGTGTCTGCAACATCTGGATGTATGTGTGTGCACTTGTGAAATTCTGCTGGCAGACAGCTCTGGTGTGTGTGCTGCTAACAGTCACAAAAATAAAGTAATGAGAGGGAATATTTGGAATGATTCTGCAAGGATGACACTGCCCAGGGAGCACTTCTTTACAGGCAGGATAGTACTGTTTAGGATAGTATTCCTTGGCTATTTATGATCATGCTGATACTTTTCTATTCCAGGTTAGATTTAGGCAGTGCAGTAGAATGCTGAAATAAAAATAACAGAGCAGTATTTTGACAGACACGCACCCAACTAAAAGCATTAAATTCTGAGAGATGTTTCCTGTTTCCTCATAAGTTGTTTAGACTATTTACAAGTTTGTAAAATATTTATGGAGGTGAAATATCTGCAACAGTGTTATCAATGACCAGATGAGACACTTAACCATTTAAAAGATGTTTATCTGTGGTATCTGAAGTACCATGCTGTGTAGAATTGGACAATATAAATGCCCTGTGTGATGTTTGTATCTGTAAGACTCTTCAAGGTTAAGCAGAGGAAGAAAGGAAATTCTAAAAAGATAAAGCACAGGCAAATAGAGGCAGTTATCTCAATTTCTTATTCTCTCTTTTTGCAGTGTTTTTTCTAAGCACAGAGTTGAGTGCAGCCAGCTCTCACAACAGGTGGACCCTTGCCAGACCCTTCTGGACACCCACTGAGGAAAAAAAAATCCTCTTTCAGTAAAAAATTTAAAGCTTCAAAATTAAAATATTTGATTTGTTTGTTTTAATACCTGTCTTCATATCCAAGTAACCATACTTTCAAAATGAACTCTGTTGGTGGGGTTTTTTTTTTTGTTTGCTTGTAAGTTGTTAGCCTCTCCATTGTGTAAGTCCTCAATCGGGTTTATTTAAACAGTTCCTGTTCTGCTACAGAGATTGACAGGAGGCAGGTGCTTTAAGTTTTTAGAGGGAATAGACTCTTCTTCATTTAAGTGTAGTTTTAATCCCATTCCCTTTCCTTTTTTGATTTTTCTGGGTTATGGGACACCCAGTGCTTCATTATCGCGTTCTCAGCCAGTGGCAGTGATGCTGTGTTGCTGTTTGGGTGTGTTGTCACTCTGATTAGTGGACTTAAGGAGCTCAGCTGCATTCCACTTCCCCTAATGTATATTCCTATCACAAATGTTATCTCAAGTTTGCAGCATGAGTCAGGAGCATTTTTAACTGCACATGCCAAGGGATGTGAGAGCAAAGCAAAGTGCTGGTAGAGCTACAAGACTTACTGAACAGTTATCTGAAAGTTCAGAAAATGCTACCAGCTGTCTATTGAAACCAAGCCCCCAAGTGAAAGAGAAAAATAAGTATTGTACAGATTAATTTCCAGTTTTCATCCAAACTAGATCTGTTTAGCCATAATGCCTTATATTTGTGGAAATTAGGGGTAGAAAATAAATTAATTGTGGTAACTACAACAAATGTCTACTACATGTAACTATGAATGAACCATGTATTCAGATTTCCTTGAAGTGAGGAAAAAAATGCTTCAAAACATTAGGGGTTTGCTTTTTTTGATTTTGTGTGTTAATTAAATTTCAGGGAGAAAATAAAAACATAAGAAATAACACTTAGGGGAACAATATTCTGAGAAAAAATTGACAGAAATAGTAACATTCAAAGCAACAAATTCCAGAGAAATATCTTCTGTAAGTCACAACTTATAGAAGATACATGTGTGGCTCATGTATTTTTGACATTTTTTCTGGGTTCATATCATGTTGTTTGATCACTGAGCGTTTTCCCTATGCCCTTCATCATGCATGTGGTTCGAAGAATATTTAGGCTATCATTTCCTTTTCTTTTTTTGCTTAAAAGAAAAAAAAAAGCAACAAAGAAGTTTTTCATAACATGAACAGGAAATATAAGGTAAGTTAAACATAAATTAGGAAGCCTTATTTCTGCTTCATGAGACTGGTTTAACATTTTGATTGTAATATGCCTGCTCTCCAGCAAAATCCCCAGAGGAATTTACACAACTTCATTCAGTGCTGTTTGTTTAGAGGCTTCAAGGGGAACTTTAATCTGACTTTAACCTCCTTTAAAGGAGGTTATCAAAGGTTAGAAGGTATCACTTCCAAAGCATAAATGCAGATGTGACACCTACAGTCAACCTTCACATCTGCACAATAAAACTCTTCCTCAACCCCTTTTTTCTTTTTTTTTTTTCTTTTTTTTTTTTTTTTTTTTTTTTTTTTTTTTTTTTTTTTTTTTTTTTTTTTTTTTTTTTTTTTTTTTTTTTTTTTGGGGGGGGGGGTTTGGGGGTTTTTTTTTTTTTTTTTTTTTTTTTTTTTTTTTTTTTTTTTTTTTTTGTTTTGTTTTTTTGTGGGGAAGGAGTGTTGTGGGGTTTTTTTTGGTTTTTTGAGAGCAGAAAAGGCAAATATCTTTCTTTTTTGTAGGTGTATAAAACTAGGCATGATTCGAGCACCCTATAGATTTGGGAAGGAGAGGGATGACTAGCACTTATTACTGCCTTATCCTAGGCCATTGATTAAACCTGTTTCAAATGCAAGTTTTGGTTTTTTTGCAGTAGAGTTACAGTACATTTTGCCTTTTCTCTTACATACATCTTTTCTCTCTAATTATTTATACAGAGAAGTCATACATAAGATGATACAACTTCTGTAAGAGACAAGAAATATTTGGCAAAAAGAAAACATCTATCAGGGAGTCATAAGAATTCTCAGATTTCAATGATGGATCTTTCAAGTTCTTTCATCTTCCAGTTTCTGACTTAGTTGAGAAACAGTGGTCTTGAAGTACAGACTGTATGTCTGTATCCAGGAACAGAAACAACTGATATGTGTTAAAATTGGTGTAATTGGTGTCCTAAGATAGAGAGGAAAACTTTCACAACTCTTGTATGCTAGGGTTGAAAGTATGGGATTCGATTACTGTCAATATTTAACAGATGACTGTTCAATTTATGTATATGCAACGTCCCTGGGATCCTGATGTTGATGCACATAAATATAGAATGCTTTGCTGCTTAACAGGAAAATAAAATCTGGCATTATGTAGGTTTTTAGGACATCTCTCTTGATACATAACAGCTATTTGGATTTCTGAAAAATGCTGACATAATTTTGATTGTGCATTCTTGCTGAAACCAAATAAATGGTCAAAGATGTTTTTCAGAGTCCTATCTGGGAAGTGTATGGAAATGTATGTAGTGCCACCATGTTTTTTTTTGTGGTACAGAACTGTCCTTGAAGCCAAGTGAAGCCAATATGCCTATACTAACTCCTTCCATATTATTCTTCACAAGCTTATTTGCAGCTGAAAAGATAAAACAATATTAAAAATGTCTGGAGCAGTGATGCTTGCCTGGCCTGTGGGATGTCATGGTTCTTTATAGGTAACTTTGCTTAAAGGATCTTGCACAGGTAACTCTAAGTGAAATGGTGCTTTGATACTGGAAAATTTGGAAATTGCTTTTAAGTTAAACCTCTGAGTGGCTGCACAGAGAGGTGGTACTTGAGTACAAGCCCTGTATCAGGAAAAAGCAAGGTCTGGCATCTGGAAGCTGAGGAAACTTCAGACAGGGAATGCAGCGTAATTTCTCAATAGTGAGGGTGGACTGCAAGTAGAATACAGAAGTGTGTGTGGGTAACTTGGCACTTCTAGATTCTTGGCACTTCTTCAGGTCAGTGTTGGATGGTTTTGGGGAAGACACTTTTGGTTCAATCATTATCTTTTTATTCAAAAGGAACTCTTGTTAAGAGTATTAAGGTTGAATAGAAGAATTAAGAAATAACATTCTCAGATATTACATTGAGAAAGGGTGACTAGATAATTTCAGTGATACAATGAATTTTTAGCTTCATCAAAATGTATTTTTGGGACCTTTATTTTGCTTTACAGTTTAATGGTAGTTTTCCATACTATATTGTAGGGTGTACATTAACTTATTTCATGCTTGAGAGTTGGAGGCACCTCTTTTTTGCCATTGGTCCTGTTAGCATCTTCGCCTGTTGGATCCCAGGCTGTTTTCTAATGAAGGCTTTGACAGAGATTTTAGGTTTTCACTCAGCCCTAAAGATGTCATTTCTTCTACCACCAACACCAGAAGCCAAATATTTTTGACATAGAGCAGAGACAAATGTCAATGAGTTTTTGAACTTCTGCCACTGCTCAAAATAGACCACCATTCATGAAAAATTATTATTCTTTTTAAGGCAAAGGTATTCATCCAGATACTGAAACTTCCTATATATTTTGAATACAATTAGCAATAGCAGATGTTTTAATTTCAAGGAGTTTATTCAAGGTCCAGCTCTTGAGCAAAGAGCAAAAACTGTAGGTAGTGCAGAAAGGCTAAAAGTCCTTGTGTCTCCATTATAACAAATATCCTTTTACTTTTCTGTCCTCCTGGGAAAGGAGATGGACTAAATCTGCTCTCTTGGCTAAAGGTAGAGTCTTTTGTTTCTGAGAGTCATGGGTTTTCTTCCCTTATTCAATTTCCATGAACTCCCCACTTCAGAACTCAAATGACAAGAACTGGTTCAGGGTAAGATAATTTCTGTAAACTTGTTTAATGCCTCTAAAGTCTTGTATGTGTTCTTAAAGTATCTATTTGACTACAATCTGAGAGGGAAAAAAATTTTTGTGACGCTTTGTGGGTGCTCATGCAGTCTAACAGATTCTTTATGTGTCGTACCAAATACTTGACTATATTGAAAAATTAAATAAATCATCAAAAGAAAACAAAGCATGCTTTTATGCACATGAAATAATGCTATAATTCATGCCAAAACCTATACTGAAAATATGCATAATTATAGCACCAAGTAAACCTCATTTCGGATTTACTATGCCCAGAATTTGTTTTACAGCCTATGTTTTCAGTCAAACATGATGAAGGAACACTGGAAACATAGGAGGTGCAAAGCTTAATTTACCTTTTCAGGAATTAGCCAAATATGCTAGGGGACCATGAAGAAGGAAAAAAAAAAAATA
The DNA here is from genome assembly GCA_013397555.1 of Urocynchramus pylzowi. Taxonomy (NCBI): domain Eukaryota; kingdom Metazoa; phylum Chordata; class Aves; order Passeriformes; family Fringillidae; genus Urocynchramus; species Urocynchramus pylzowi. The sequence goes on along the minus strand of VZRH01004092.1, from coordinate 147,699 downwards.
AAAAAAATTGAAATTTCCTATATAAAACAAGCATTGAGTCTGTGTTTCCTGAAGGTATGCATCTTGAATGGTACTGAAAATCCTTACTGTCATTATATAATGAGGTCTCAACAGTTTTGGGGGTTTCATTACACTTGAGCTATCATCCTGCATGGAATTAATTGTAGGTAAGGATGAAAGACAATGGTTTGAGTTTTTAGGTGTGCCAGAGCAAACTGACTCATGACTGGGCTTGCTACAATAAATTCAGCTTAAATTTTGGAGATGGAAGATGCAGGTGCTCATGGGGAAGCTGAGAGAAACAGGTACAGATATAAACAAAGATCAGTTTGCAGAAGAATTAGAGAGCTCAGTGACAAAGGAATCCTCACTGTGGTGATGAGGAATTTCTGTTAGAGCTTCCAGTGAACATCCACGTTGACCTGATTGCATACAGAGGCTTGCACAAGATCATTTAGCTGAAAGGGCACTTTCCCCTGGCTCTGAACAGGGAAGAAGGGGAAGCTTCAGACACTGAAGTTTTAGAAAAGAGAGAAGTAAATGTAAAATGGATGTGTGTTTTTGTGGGTGAATTGAAATATCTGAGCTCAATTAAAGTAACCCATGTCTTTATTTCATTATCTATTAAAAGAAAATGGGGAGATTTTTGGTTTTGTTGCCTGGTAATTGGGTCATGTTTTATGGATGACGTGAACCTCTTTAAAAGTCACATTTTCATTTAAGCTAGTGAAATTTGGAGTGGGGGAAAGTCATCTTTGGGAGTAGAAGTCCTCTTTGTGTTCATGGGGGTTTTATTTTGGTTTTGGGGGTCTTTTATCTCTTCAAAATAACATATGTCCAATATTGTAAAACTTTATGCCTTACAGCCAATTTCAGGAACTTGTTTAGTTTTATATCTAGCAGGCTATCTGTAGGCATCACAAAGACAAGGTTCCTGTGAAAAACTGAAAATGAAGACATTTATCTTCACCTGTCAAGTTTGCTTTTTCTTTTTTCAGAGAGAAGTGTTTCTAAAAATTGCATATATGTCTAGAAGACAGCCTAAAGTCCACTTAAGCAGCATGGAATTAATCTCAATTCCTTTGGTTTCATAAAGATATTTATTGCTTTATGAACACAGCTATAAATATCAAATAACGTGAATAAAATATTTTTGCAGTTGAAAACTCATTTGCATGTTATTGTAATAATTTATTTCAGATACTAATCTCCTTTAAGTGCAAGTATGCTTTTACACCATCCATGCACAATGAATTATTTATTAAACCATTTGTTTTAAATGTATCATAGTAATTTTTTTTTATTTTTATTTATTTTATTTTATTTTTTTAAATATGTAAATCCCCCCATTAATTAACAGCAGAAACAATGACTATGGTATCTCAAATTCCTCTCCCAATCCCAAAGCATCCTTATCCTTGGACTGCAACATATATTTCTAGAGACCATGCAGGTTGAAACCACGACAGGCTCACTGGCCATGCAGTTCTGGGATGGGCCAGAGACTCACAGCTGTCAGAGGATTTTTTGTGTAGTGCCTGTTCATTTAAGTCTGGGGTCAGAAGAGATCTGGAAGCACAAGGAGGAAAATAAATAAAATAATATTTAGCAGAAGTTCCATTAAGGATTTTTGCTTTCCTAGGGATATTGAATGTTGCCTGTGGCCTGCTATGGTCAATTTAAAGCATTTGAGGCCATGATCTCTTAAGCTTTTGTGCAACTTAAGTAAGAACTGGCTTACAGTAGTGAAAAGATCAGACTAAGCCTCTTCAGGTGGTACAGCAAGACATTTGTGTAATGAAGTTTTACCAAGCCAGCAAAATTAGAAGCTTATCCTTCCCAGAATGGGACTTTTACACTTCTTATGGACTTTGGATGTGACAGAAAAACAGGAATTTGTTTGTCTGGTCAATTCTAAATTTAGGCTAGAAAGGGCATGGCTGAAAAAATGGGGCAATAGACTTTTTTAAAAAAAATCTGCAAGCTCTTATGCCCTCAATTTTTGCAAGAGGTTTACAAAGTGAGAGCTTTAAAAAGGAAGCTTACATTAACTCACTTATTCATCAGATGAATTCAAATTTATTTTTGTCTGCCACTCTTCCCTGCTCCCCTTCTTTCCACAATTGTCATGGAAGAATAATTACCAAGATACTTGACCTAAAAATGTATTCACAAAATATTTCAATTAAAATCAACTATTCTGGTTTACACTAATATTTTGTCTATATTATGATTTTTTAGGGTTGTGTAGTGGGGATTGGTTTCTTTTTGTTTTGATTGTTTGGTATTTTGTTGTTGCTGGGGGACTAGTGGCTGGGAAGGGTAGGGCTTTTTTCAATATAAAGTCAGGTTGAGATGCTTATCTTTGAAAAGCAATAGTTGCCAACAACTCTGACAGGGTCAATTGAAAATATGTAAATATGAGGAGGCAGCTCTGCTGAAATGAATGAACAACTTGTTCCATCTGAAGATTTGCTCTAGTATTTTGTTTTTAAAATTCTATAAGCCTGCATGAAAATATGCTTATTTTCACAACCCAAAATAAACCTTTTTGCTGATGCTCTGCGGGCTCATAAACAGCTTAAAAGCAATTCTGAGAGCTGATGTTATTAGCAACTGGAACTCTGTTTTGATTGACTGGGAGTATTAAACCAAGATCTCTCCACTGAACCTCGTAGCATTACATCAGTAACTCTGAGTAAAAATGAGATCATGCCATCATCCTTCTGCAATCTGAGCTTTGTATTGAACCCACTGCACACACACTTTCTAGTTTGGTTAAAACTATCATCCTGTTGCTTTCATGGGAAGTGATTTCACTAATAGGTTTAATATACAGTAATGGTGCAGACTGTTTTCCATTGCCTTGTGGGTTTGGGGTTTTTTATTTGCTACGTGAACTGTGCAATGTGAAGACATAATACAGGGAACAGGGAGTGAAGAATGAGCTTCTGATTTTATTTACTTTTTTTTAGAAAGATCTAACATTCCTCTGATCCCTTCTTAGCGTTCAGATTTGTAGGGAGAGAGAAGGATGATTCAGTAATCATGACACAACAGGCTGACTTAAAGTCAAGGTTCATTTCTGCCTTCTGCCATCAGTGTTATTCTGAGATTCTTAATCCTTACGCTCTCAGTTCCCTTGCGTATATAATGTGGATAGCAAGACTTTCTTGGCGAGGTGATTTTAGGGTAAATTGATTTATTCCTGTAAGGTTTTGTTTGCAGCATTTTGGTTCACAGATGAAACTGTAACAGGAATTTAAAGGAGAAAAGTATGTAACAGACTATAAAGGATAAAAAGGGGTCAAACCATCATGTAGTTGTCACCTGTAAAAATAATACCCTTTATATTGTTTTTCTCTTTTACATATGCTCAAGATCTACCTTTCCAGTGCCCAGTGTCTTCATTGCCTGAAGCTTTTCTCTTGTAATGCCTGTCAAGAAAGAGTGAAGTATTTGCCATAGCACATTTACTGACACCATGCCTTCATTCCTCTGGCATGGTGATGTGCCTAAGTCTCCCACAGATGCAGCTGCTCTCAGATTTGGAGTATTTCACACCACAGCAGCTCTGAGAAGACAGTAAAGTGTAAATAGAGCATAAAAAAATCCTGGCAGGATTACTTTTTGCCTTTATTTCTACCTGTTCAGAGGAGAGAGATGTCATGACTAGTGTGTCATATATACAATGGCAGTATTTTAGGATGGAAGTCGTTATTTATATTGAGAAAACTTGTAGAGGAGCGATAGAGCTAACATACAGAGCTTTTTATCTGGTGTTAATTTTGACTGTCTCAGTAATTAGGAGTGTTTGTGATCCTCTAGGGAAATAATTTTTAACAAAATCAGCAAACTTGATGAGTGATTATAATGTTGAAAAGCCATTTATTTTGCTCACAAATGAGCAAGGATCAGTGAAAACTGTGTCTGCAATTTAGATAAAGTTTGACAAACAGACCTCCTATCTTTAAAATTATTGGTAATTTTTCCTGCAGCTTTCAAGGAAGGTTTAGATCTTGAGGCTTTGTGTTATGGCTTTGGAATAATTTTGACAAGCTGTATACTTTTTGATTTGCAAAAGGAAACTTTGTTTTTGTACTCCTTGCAATTTAAAAACTGAAGAGTTGCTGAGCATAAGACACGTGCTTGGCCATCATAGACCTTGGGGAGGATTAGGTAGGAATTCAAAGGCTCTGTATGAGCCAATAGATGTGCCTAGAAAAAGCTGATTTGGGAAGCAGCTTTCCCTAACACCTCAGGAATGGTGTAAGCAGAGGAACCTCAGATCCAAGATGCTTGTATCTAACGATTGGTTTGATTTTTAGTCACTGGATTAAGGGATCACCAGAACTGGGGCAGACAGTAGGAAATCAGCCTGTTTGAACCCTGTCCCATTTTCCCTTTCCATGGGACTTCAGCAGCAACATCAGAGAGAGACTTTGTGTCATTTGTTGCGTGGCTCCATTGCTTCTTTATTTTTAAACCACAAAGCAGTATTAAAAGATTTTTTCTACAAAGTATTGATTTTTTTTTTTTTTTACATTGGTTCTCAGTATGCCCAGCCCCCAAGTTAAATGCAGGGAACACCACAATTTCAGATTACAAAAAAAAAAAACCTTATTTGATGCTGAAATAATGCTCAGTGTGTTCTAGTAGTTCTTCATTCCAAGCATGTATTTTGGAATGTAGGTAAATGTGAGTTTGGCATTGCAGAATATGGGGTATGACTCAGCCTCTTCAAAGTCATAGTATTTAAATTTGTCTGTTGTCTGATTGATTTTTTTTTTTCCTAAAAGTTCATATTAAAATTTTGTATTTTCAAGGGAAATACAAAAACCCTTATAGTGTACTTTATAATTCTCTTCCGTACAAGTATTCTGTGTCACCGTGGGTTTCTTGATTTTCATTCCTTCTTCGATAATCTTACTGGGTGTTTTCCCCCCCACCAGATGAGAGGACAGTATCATCCTGTTCTTGTTTAAGTTCTCAAGGATAAGACTCAGACTTACAAAACCATTGAGTATTCTTTTATTTTATGCCAAAAGCTACCCAAAATAACTTTTCCTGGATTCCTTCATTGGTAATGGTCTTGGTACCAAGTTGGATGCTAAGGGAATAGAAACCAAAACCAGGCAAGTTGCTTTGCTTTCTAAAGTAAATTTGTCACACTACATCAAAACGATTTTTCACAAAATTTAAGTCCTAGTGTTTGATTCTGTCTATATCTTCCTGTTCCTCAACAATTTCAATAAATTCAATATTGGATTGCATCTGCTGTACAACAATAAAGCATAATGTACAGATTGATTTTTTTTGTCCCCAAAGAGCTGTACTTCTCTCAAACACTATATTTGGGAGTCCTCCATAATAGTCTTTTTTAGTTCAGTTTCTTCTGTTGCTGGTACACTTTTGTCTTTCTGCTTTTGCATAGTGTCTATGGTGATTTTTAATACAGTAGAAGGAACCACACCATTTCTACATTTATGTTCATTGGGAATCATTTCTTAAGCTGAGATTCTTGGAGGGGCTTTGCTAGTGAACAGCATTTGAGGCTCAGGTAATTCTGCTGGTGATGAACAAATGGCTTGTACTTAACAAATGATACAGCTGGAGAAGTTGTAATCCTTACAGCCTTAACTGCTCACAGTGCCTTTTTCCTGGAGGCTGTCTGAGGGCAGCTTTCTGATGGAGGGAGTTCAGTGGTCCTTACATCCAGTTCCTAGGCCCTGCAATGTATCACCCCGTGGTCGAGAGAAAACTTGTGCTGCTTTCAGTGCACATGAGCACAACATGATGGCTGGTGGCTGTCCTGAGATAGCTCTGCTCTGAGGAAGGCAGTCTCTCACAGGTTTGTGACCTCTTTTCCTAGGTTGGTTAGGAGTGCTACAAGACATTGGTCAGCAGTGTTCAGGGCTTAATATGTTACTAACACAATTCAGCTATTTTATTCTGATATNCAGTCTCTCACAGGTTTGTGACCTCTTTTCCTAGGTTGGTTAGGAGTGCTACAAGACATTGGTCAGCAGTGTTCTATTATGTTACTAACACAGTTCAGCTATTTTGTTCTTATAGCTCTTAAGGGGAAGTAGTTGCCACCATTTAGCAGTGTGCAGGGTTGCTGTCCCACCATGGCTGGTCTGCAGTGCTGCCTGTGTCCATTCCCTGCAGTCTAGGGCTGAGGTTTTTTGATTGCATAATAGCTCAATGTAACCTTTAGTAAAACTTTAGGGGTCTGCTGTGGCCGTGCTTCTCTCTTGCAGGATTCAGAGAAAAAAATCACTTCAGACTATTCCTGCGGCGAATGGGAGTAGAAAGCAATCCTGAGGAGATGCAGGGCTTCAGCAGTCCTAGGAGGAACTTAAATTCATGCATAAAACCAGAGAGAACTTTTAGGTGTCTTTAACACTAAGGAGAGTTAATGAGCATTATGCATTTGGTGACCCTCTTTGGTACAATCAGAGAAAATGGACAAGGACATACAAGGAGGGGTGAAGTTGTTTGGCTTTTTTATTTCCATGGAAGCAGCAGCATTAGGGCACCACTATTTTTTTTTTTTAAAGCCACTTCCAAAATATTCCCCAATCAATCTTTTGTTCTATTGGTTTCTGTTTGAACAAAGAGGAAATCTGTCCTGTAACATTACCATTTTTATTCTTAGGAGCACTGATTAACTTGTTTTCATTTTTCAGATGATAATATAGAGGTCTTTGGGTAAGAGAGGGAGTTTGAGTTTTTTTCTTACTTGCATGCAGTACAGCCACTCACTCAATAAAGCAGATATTTACAACTGGCACTTGTATCTGCTATCCCAATGGAAATAGGAATATTATCTAAAGCTTTTTGTTTTGAGGTTTCTTACTCAAAGTTTTTCTCCTAAAGAGGAGTCTCTAATCAATGGTCACTCACTGACATGCTGGTTTTGATTAACATATTGTATCCATCATCCTGGATAGGTCACCTGCTTGGTTAATGTCAATTAAGGAATCCAGTATTTTTAATTTTTTTATTAATAAATACATACCCCAGTAACACAGCTCATCACAGTTATTTATGTTCCTGGGTGTACAGCTTCATTCTTTGTCAAGTTGATCCTTTTGTTGTCAAGTGGGGTAGGAATTTTGGATGCAGAGTCAGTCTGCATATAGTCCCTTACCCAAAAATAAGCAGCAAAAGCACTTGCTTATGCTGGGTTCCTGGCAAATGCCTGCTATCTACTCATGCAAAGTAAACATATCATTTCCATAAACACTCTAGGTATGCAGCTTCTACCCTGTTTGAGATGCATGGCATTTTAACATGAAGAGAAGAGGCATAAATCAATCTTCACTTTTAGGAGCATGCCTCTGTTCCTGATAGATACTTTTTGGGTGTGCGCAGTTGAAAAGCAACAGGTTATATATACCACAGTCTAAATAGGAATATTTCACACCAGAACATGGCACTAGACCAAAACTAATGTATTTGAAAGGCAACCAGGAGACTTGCTAGCATTAGACTGAGGGGATGGTCTGCTCTAAGAGGAAATGAAGGAGAATGCCTGGATTGCCTCTACAAACAGCGGAAGTCAACTATTTATGTTAACATTTCAAACCTTCTTCTTTTTTAAAGGAGTCAAATAGAGAAAAATGATGGCTCTTGGAAACTGATATAAGAATCATCAACAGAACACTAGCTATTGTAATGTGCAGAACTATAATTAACTTCAAAGGCAATGAATTCTATGCATCGGTTGGCAGCAGGACAGGAACTTTGCCTTTTAGAATAAAATAGCACAGAGGTGGGCTTTCTATTCACATTTCTAATGTGGCTAGAGCCCCTCCCATTTCTCTGTGTTCCATAACCCTTTCTTATCTTTATATAATACTTTAACTAACTGTCATTAAGTACTTACTGGGAAGCATTATTTTTCACAAAACTGCTACATATAGTTTGCTTTCCCCTTGCCCTTTGTATTTTCTAGCCTCAGCACCACAAATTTTTGCCACTTGCCTTTCACCAGTCAATTGGGATTTATTATGTAAGTGTAATCAGGCATGATAAAGCTGGTAATTACCAGTAACCCCCTTCTTCCATTCTGAGATGTTTCTATCTCAATTACTCACTACTGTCTTGCAGGTTTTCCAGAAGTGTGTGTGTATACATATGTACATATTTTGATATAGTTTTAAAATAAAATATAGTTACCCATATTTTAAATTGATATATAACAAGTTGTATTTGAAAAGGACCTATAAAAAATCCTGTGAAAAATAAACTTGTTTTGCTTGTTGCTTTAGTCAGTCTGGTTATTTCTTCTTTCTAGTGAAATCCATATATAACTTTTTTTTAAATACTCAAAAACTTGGGATTAGTTGAAGGTTGCAATTAAAACTTCTGAATTTCTCTCATACTTTTTCTTGTGATACAAATTTCCTCTTGAATGTATCTTTTATGTTAGAAGTACTGTGATGGTTTTTTTCTTCACGCTGTGTTTAATGTCTTTGGTAAAGAAAATTTTAACACATCACTCTTGTGTTCAACTTTTTGAATATCAAAACTGCTTCTTCATTAATTTCCCCGTGTTTCCAGCATATCTGTATTAGAGACAATAATGAAAATTCTACATAAGAACTTTAAAATCTGTATAGAGTCATAAAATATCTCACATTGAAAGACATCCATAAGGATCATAAAATCCATCTCCCTGCTCCTCACAGGGCTGCCTAAAAGTAAACCACCTAAGATCATCATTCAGACATCTCTTGAACTCTGGCAGGATTGAGGTTGTGACTTTCCTGGGGAGCCTGTTCCATTGATCAACCATCCTTTCTGTGGAAAACCTTTCCAGATTTCCCATCTGAGCTTTCCCTGACATGGCTTCATTCCATTAGAATGTGTTTAGACAAATGAAGGACTATGCTGACAACTTTAAACCATTCTTCACTTTCCAATTGCCTTTGTACATTTTCCTTATACATGGCCAAACTTTGCAGGTCTTTCTCCTGCAAATAAAAATCTCAGTTTTAAGCTTACCATTTAAATGCAGTCCTTCACCTGTTTCAATGATTTAAAATTCTGAAATATCTGATATTTTTTGTGTTTCATACTTTTGAAAATTCAGTGGATAGAGAAGCTCTCAGCTTCAGGAATGTTTGGATTTTGGTGGGGGTTTTATGTGTGTGTGTATATATATATATTTAGATGTATTGTGAGAGTGTTTGAGCAGGCTTGACATCCATCTTCTATTTATGTACAGGTGTACTCCATATAGATATAAGAATAAGCCTGTTTTTTACAGGCTAGTCAAAAGATGTCCTTTGTTATTTTTCTCATTTCTGTATGTGTTGAATTGAAGTGTGCCTAATCTGAAATTAATTTTATTTCTCAAACTTGTTCTGTGTCCAGATTTAAAAAGAAAATTTTTCAAATTAAAAGGACATTATTTAAAGGAATATTTTTCTGTACAATTTTCAAATGAAAGACAAATCAGCAGGAGGCATGTTCTTTAAAAGTGCACAGAGGGGTCAAGAGTGTCTTTGCTTGTCCTGCAGAGGTTAAGCCAGCTTCCTAACCTTTTCTGGGTGACATTTCAACAGTGACACTCAAGAAGCAGACCCTACTGTTTGAAGTAGCTTCTCAGGTTGCAAAAACTTACTGATCTAATCTAACAGCTGGCTGTCATCTAAGCTGGTAATCCTGTTTACCCTTCTATCCCAAACTGGCTATCTGGTCTTATCTTCCCTCTTGCTCTGACTCTGCTACTTACTGTTCAGCCAGCATGCTTTGCCAGCAAATCAGACAATGATGGCTTTTATTCTTTCCTCAAAAACCAAACCAAAAAAATCACTGTTTCTTGCCAATTTATTGAGGTAAAATGTCCAGTCACTGTCTCAGACAAATGCCTATGTCAGAGGTGAGGATGCAGGGTAACAGCTGGCAGGTGGGTTGGTCTATCCCCCTTGGAACTGCAGCATTTCCTAAGAGGTGAACTCAGAAAATTCTGTCCTACTTGGAAAGTGCTGATCTCCCCCAAAAGAGAACTTTAGCATTTGTTAAGTCCTCTTTTGCCTACTCCTTGGTAGATCATTAGCTTGATCTACCAAACCTTACGTTCTGATTTGCAACATGTCCTTGAGATGGATACTGGTAGTATTTCTGAACCATCTACCATAATTCAAGAGACCCCATCTTAGTCAGATTTCTTCAGATGCAGCTTGGGAGCCACCTTCTTTGCACCTTAATTATGCAGAATTCCTTGGGACTTCAGCAGGAGTTTTGACTGTGCAAGTGATGCTGAATAAGGTCTCTAGTTTATAGGACTAATTACGCTGTACTTTGATTTGGCTCAAAGAGTGCAATTACTTTGGGAGAAAGTAGTGCTGGAAGAAACCATCTCAAGGCAAAATTTGTTTAATTAATATCTTTATAATTAAAGCTAGTGAATCTTTGCTCTGTTTCTTACTATGCTTTTTTACATTATCCCAAGACAAAATTTGTATCCAAACTAGTGTGAAACAGATGAAAAGAATCTGTGCTTTATGCTGCAACATTTGGCTCTGTGTTTTTGTTCACAAATGTTATCTGTAGCTGCCAATGAGTGTTGTCATGAGACAGTTTTTGGGTTTTTTTCTGTTATATGTTGGCTTTCCCAGTAGACTTTTACTTTTGGTTTTCCCAGAAGGTTTCAGTGTCTTTTTTAGCATCACTAGCAATAAAAAGATCTCCCAGAAGGACAGATTTTACTTCCAGCTGGGTTCTACAAGTGACTTGAAAAGTCTTAATAACTCATGCAGAAAGTGGCTTATATTCCCAGGGAATTACTTAAATTACTCCTTTTCTTACTTCAACTCTGAGTTCAAAGGGGATTCATATGACACCCACACCACAAATTCTGTCTTTAATTCAGAGGCCAAAATGACATCAAACAGGAATGAAAAGCCCCTCTGCTGTCCTCGCCAGCTGCGCAGTGAGCTTTTAGCTCGGGGGAACTGTGATACCCAAAAACCTTCTAAGAGGCCACTTGTTCAGCAGCTCTTTCAGCTGCCTGCAGGAGCAGCCTGCAGAGCACTGCTGCTGGATGCTGGAGAAGTCCCATTATGATAAATTATGCATGATAGTGGTACCTGCTGCTCCCATATCTGATGCACTTTGAATTCAGCTCGAGTTTATTTGAGGAACTCAGTTCCTCTTGCAAACTGCACTTTCATAAATTATTACTAATTAAAAATAGCTTAATGTTCAGTGGTGCTTAGAACCACAATTCCCATCGAAGTTGGTGAGTGTGCTTACAGCATTAAGTAGGTCTTGCAGTAAACCTTGTGGACCAGGTATCAGACTGAATTCCTGTATGTTTTTTGCCTTTGTGTGTAGGCATTCTGGTGTAAGAAACATATTTTGTTTCCAATTATTTTGTGACTTTGTTTTTTTAAAAGTATTAAATGTGCTGTCTTTTTATGTGGTTACTCTTTTCCTCCTCATTTCAAGCAAGTTACAGTTGGTGCAAGTAGCTCCTATAAAGGATTCATGTTGGAGTACATAAGTATTCATCAGATAAATGTTGTAAACTGAAGAAGCTAACAAAGCTAGTGATCTTTTTCTTTAGAATTTTCAAGAACAGGATCTTTAGCAAATATTTTTTTTCCTCTTTTTCCTTCTTAAAAAATGCAAGCTGTGAATTCCAATCCATTTCCTTACGCCTTCAGTTCAGCCCCTAGATATCAATGATAGAACTTAATATATTTAAAAAATGAAGAATTTATTTTATCTTTTTGGACTTTTTCCTCTTAAAACTCAGAGCAGGAGGAGATCCTTTGTGGATCATGTCTTCCTCTTTTTAGTCTTAGTAAACTGGTCTTTTGCACCATGTTTTGATATAGAACTCTTACAACAGGAAAATTATGATTTTGACTTTTATCTAGATGCCTAATAACTTATACTAATTTTACTGGTTTGATTCAATTTAGATTAAAAAAACTATGCTCCCTGAAGAAAATAAAATGTGATGTGTTGCCTGGTATGGCTGACTTCTACAAAATTGGGAACACAAACGCATGCAATCTGAATTTTCCCTCACTTATTTTTCTTTTACTCTGTTTGTCCAACCTGTTGCTGTTGAACAGTGGATGAAATAGAAGTGATGGCTGTGATGTGCCAGTGGTTGATAAGTTAAATGCTATTTTAAGGACTATTCAACTCCACATTGGTTTTCTGGTCAGTTGTTCCTGTTATTTAAATTATGATTACAATAGATGTTAAAACAATCCCCCCAGTACTGCAGCTCCCTTGATATATTTAACTTGATTTATTGTGGTTCATTGTCAGGATGCTTTGAGGGACACTTACAGATCCCCTTAGCCTTTTAAACAATGTGAAAATGTATTCATTGTCTTCAATGAATTCAGCTAGAATTTCCAGCTCTATTGCAGTTAGTTATTGAGGAATACTCTGAAAATTCATTTAAAATGCTCTTTTCTCTTGAGCCTGATGAAAAGCTAATGGATCTTCACCAGCAGGGCCAAACCCAAGGATTTATCTTTTCAGTTTTGGTTTTGTTTGTTTTTTCCCATCTCATGTCTGTGTGTTTTGGCATAACATGGGACAGGCAAAGCCCATGAAAGGAGTCAGTCTCTGTGCATCTGCACTGCTGGCAGTGCAAGGGCAGGCACTGGCTGGCTGGCTGGGGGATGCTGCTGCTATTTTACCTCATCCCCCAAAGCTTCTAATTTCCATTTCTCTCAGGTACCATAGAGAGAAGAAAACACTTTTAAGATTTTATATTTCTTTTTTTTTGTATGTCAACACATTTCTCTTTTCAAATAGAAAGCATGCACTTCTCAGTTTAGGGAAAAGAATCTTGGTCTGTGCAGTAAGAGCTGTTTGGTAGGATTTGGGGTACCTCCCCTCAGGTTTTCTTTCTGCTCTATTCAAAATAGTTTTGTATCCTCTATCACTCACTGAGACAGAGTTCAGACACTTGAACCTGGGCTCCCCACTTCCTAGCCTGTGATATTTGTCTTAGTTTGCTCTTCTTGTTCCTAAAAAATAATTTCACTGAAAGCATTCTCAAAATGGAAGTGTTCGCATGAAACATGTTGAGTTTGATGATTTAGCACATATTTGACATACTGTACAGATCAATCTTAGTGCCTAAAGTTGGCAGGAGAGAGAAAATGCATAAAAATAGTTGCAAAGGGACTACAATAGAGTGAATGCTGAATAGGGATTTTTGCAGAGAGTGAGGGAGGTGCTGTTTATTTTGAGCCAACTCATGCTTTGTTAATTCCGTTACTGGCAACTTGTCTGGGAATTGAGTCTCTCCATTTTGACTCATGAAAACTTAATCTTGCCTGACAAAAATGCAGAATGATGAGTATGTGTTTCCAATTTTGAGAAGGCTGTTAAGGAGGATCCAGTCCTGTGCTAATGGAAGCCCTGCTGCTACTGTTGTGTAGTGGGAAAGGCAAGACTTGAAGGGCTGCACAGATAAGTGCTCCACTTAGCATTACATAGGGGATAGCATTTCAGCTAATGTGCCAGGCTCATTTCCTGCCAATTCCCACTCCTGTTCTTGGTTTGTTCTCCCATTTCCCCTCTTGGTATATGAGGGAAGGCTTCAGAGACTTTTATTGCTAGTGACTATGGTCTAAGCCCATTCCTTGGCCTTCCTTGCTCTTGGTTACCTTGTGCTAGTACTGGCATGCAGAAACTAGAAAATAAGCCTATTCTATTAGCTCATGAAGATTACTGGATTCCCTGGAATCCTTGCCACTAAGGAATGGGGAAAACAGTGATATTGCAGCATACCCAAAATTTAATATTTTTATATATGAGTCTTGCATCCATTGCTGAACTGGAGGGGTTTATCTTCTTTAATATACTCAAACGATGTTATGAGTTGGTGTGCTTTTGAGGACTTTTTCTACACTTAGTTCTGCTTTGCTAGCTATTGGGCCAACTTCTATAAAATTGAGAGTTTTAAAATTAGGTAATTACTATGCAAAACAGAGCTCTGTCATAAAATGTGTCAATGTTGTAAATGGTGTACAGGTAAACAAAATGGGGAAACTTTTTTAACCTGGCCTTTGCATGTTTTAGAAAAGCACTGTATGTGTTCATTTGAGCCAGTAATGTTTAAATAAATTTTAACTGCATGCAGAAAAATCCTGTAAAAAATAACAGCAACAACAAGACTGGATGCTAAATTGTAGGAGAACAGCTTGAGGGATGCCACTCTCTGAGGGCTGGTTTGTAATTCTGGTTTTGAATGTCATCGTTTTCTTTTTGAATTTAGGACTCTATGTGGAACCTCTAGGACTTTCACCTTTTCACTTCCCAGCTACCATGATTGTTTCCCTGTGTTTTCTTTACCTTTTTGGTGTCATTGGCTTGCCTATTCACTGCTACAGAGCTAATCAAGCAGTCTGCTCAGCTAACACCCTGCAGAGTGCATTCCTTCAGTGTGGCTTTCCCCTTTTGCACTGGCCACTTGAAGTGGATTGCTAGGGATCCATTCTCTTCTGCTGCTGGTTCTGTGGTTATGCCCACCTTGGGATTCATTCATTGTTTTTGTCACAAATGATGCTGAAACTTCTGTGAAATGGTTAGAAACTTTCAGAAGTATGTAAGAAATGAGAAATCATTAACTTGATTCTATTCTCTGCTGGCTTCTCTTGCACTTGCTGTTCTGATTTCCCTGGCCATCACTGTTTCTATTTTACTTACATAAGTTCCAAGTTTTTACTTTTTGTGTAGTTCATAATTTTCCCAACACTTCTTAGAATAATAGTCCTGTACATCTGTACCATCAAAATGGGATCATGCATGGGTCCACTAATCCCTAGTGGATACAAGCTTTGTGAACCATTTCAGGCACTCAGTTAAAAAAAAAAATGTAGTGCAGTCATCTGCACTTCAAAATCCTCACTGAGACATACCCTGGTCCTATTTGTGTTGGTGTAAATCCAGAATCCCTTTATATCCATTAGTGGCTTTAATATAGATTAACCCTGCTTTTAAATGGAATTAGGATTGGGCCGGTTGCACATTGACTCTGCATCTTAAATGGTGCTACTAGATTAACAAGAATTTTGCAAGTGCTCAGTTTTCTCAGGTGGGAACACTCTGGCCATTTTTGTGTTATGAACTTCAAAACTGACAATGTACAACATTCCTTTTGGTTGCAGAAGGCTGATCCTGCCTTTGGAACTATGATCCCAGATTACATACCTCGTGAAGAAGCATTTTTAGCCCATGCACTAAATTCTGCTCCCATCTGTGCTCAGATAGCAATGTAGGGGAGTAACTTGTAACAGTGTTTGGATCCATTCTTGAGAGACAGAAATGGTTATGATTTGGAGCAGAATCTGCGATGTACTGTCCTATTACTAAGAGAAACTTATTTTAATAAATGCCATTTGAAATATTTAACAAATTATCTGTAAGCTTCATAACATATCATAGGTTTTATTTTGCATGTGTAAACAATAAAATAATAATTATTCAAAAATTTGTTCAGATTTGAAAAGTTAAATATTATCAATTAACAATAGAGAGGATTACTAAAAATTTCAATTAACAATAGAGAGGATTACTAAAAATTTCACTTCACAATGAGAGAGCATATTATTGGATGAAGCTAATGTTTCTAATGGCTTTACTCCTATCTGGCATCAGTGAATGAAACAAATGCAAGGGCTGCTTATCTAGCTCTGCTCATGATATATAGCCCCCTAAAAAACATAGTATTGCTGCTGTAAAGTTAGGATAAATGGAAATGGAGACTTGTTTAGCAATGCCTGTGTTGTTTGGTCATGAGGGAGGGTGATCCTGGTAATCTGTTTCCCTGTGGTTTGCAGGAAGCAGCCTAAATCTAGGTGGGGACTAGGAAAGAAAGGAGTTCCTGGGAGTTCCTGGTTACTTCTATGAACTGATTATCAGGATGGGTAATCTGATGTAACTTGGAGTGAGAATAGTCCATCTTTTCAGTCAGCTATGCATTATTCTGAAAATACTCCTCGGTGGCTTTGACCCGCTGTAGCCATTTCAATTAAAAAACTGCTGTGCTAGCTTTTGATGTAAGTGAAGGTTCTAGAGAGGGAATGAGAGTGAGTGCAGCCAGCATTCATCCCACAAAATGCAGGACTGGATAGGTATTCTTGAGCTCCACCTACAGTCAATTCAATGCCGTGCCTAAGCACGTGGAGGTTGATGCAAGCACCGTTCCCACAGCTCAAGTTGCTTGCATATTTTCCCAGCATGGTTATGTTGGAGTGCTGCTCTGGGGGCTGCTGTTCCCTGTTTCTCAGCACAGTCTTGAGCGCTGTGCTGATAACTTTATAATGCTGGCACTGCTGCTGCTGGTGTGTTCAATCTACCTTGGCTATCTGCATCTGACCCTCTTACACGTGGATGTGCCCAGCTTTGACTGGCTTGTACTGAGAGCAGATGCAGTTTGAGAAGCTGTGCTGGCCAGATCACTTAAATTTTTTTTCCCTGCCTTTCTTGTGTGTGACTTGAAAATAATGCTTTTGAAATTGCTTTGAAAATTTAGGCACAAAGGGTGCTACATAATGTGGTATCAGCCTATTGAAATGAAATAATTTATATGGTGAGGAGGGTGGAGATGGAAGTCTAACATCCAGCTCAACTACATCCAACTAGAATGACAAGCTTCTGAATTTAGAGGAACTGTCATTTGGGAGGGGCGCTGCTTTTCTTTTTAAATTGTATGGTGTTCTTAGACATAGTCTTAAAGGCTCATAATGCAGTCAGGCTTTAAATTTCTGACAGTTTTCTTCTTCACCCTACATGCTTTTGAATGTTTCCTTTCTCTTCTCCATTCCCAGCACATGTATGTATACCTAGCAATAGTCAGAGAAGGCCAAAAAGAAGTAAAATTCAAGTTTTTGCCTGTCTTCTTCTCAAGCTGGTATAAAGTGCACCCAGGACATATTTTATACTCTCTATTTTATACTCTGCTATTTCTTACCCTTCTGAGATTAGTAAGAGTTATCTTCCTGCTACGGGTCCCCCCAGACCACTGGAAAAAGGATGGATTAGTGATTCCTTCTTCTCAATGTCACTAGAAGATATTGCTCCTCAAAGTGATAGAGGAAGGGTGGGAGACAAGAGGGCTTATCCAAGGGGCTGTTTGCTCACTAAGTCCATCAGCTGCTGTCCTATCATCAGCTTCATCTGAGCAGATGTTGGATTACTATTCTAAGACTTTGGAGGATTGTCGCCTTCTTTTCCCACCTTCTCTCTCTCCCTCCCACAATATGATGCTTTACACCTCACCCCTGTCTTTTGCCTGCCCTGGTATTTAAGGATAAGCTGAGCAACATCACTCCACAACAGAGAATTTGAAGATTCAGCTTGCATTGTTGGGATCTTCTGCTGTAGATGCTGGAAATACCACAGTTTTGATCTTTTTCTTTTTTTTTTTCAGATTTGTTTAGTTGCTCTAAAACTTATGCTTAAAATAGACTGCTATCTCCAAGTCATTCTCTCTTAATCAGCAGCAAACAAAGTAAGCCAGTGTGGACCATGTGTGTAGAGAAAAATCAAATGGATGAAGACATAATCAGAGCTATTCTTCTACTCAGAGTAAATATTAACAACAGTGTTTTATGATAAACTATAATTGAGGACATTAACTTACTGGGGAAAATAATCTTCCTTGATAAACAGGCACATGTTGCTGTTGAATCAGGTGCTGACAGAAGCAATATTATCTAGATTTCAGTAAGTCTGCCTACATGAATGTCTGTCTATGAAAGGGTGGGTTTTGATGCAAAAGAATATTTTTGTGGAAGTGTTCCTGATTCCAATTTGATTTTCTCACTTGCTTTCTCATCTTAGAGAGTTAAATAGGTTTCATTTCTATTCACATTTTTGCAGCTACAAGAATAGCCTATATACATATTTATCTGTACCCATGCATGTTTAGCTAAGCGTGCTTTGCCAATTGCAATACTATCAGAAGCTTTTATGCAAAGGTAAGCCTCATTTTTGGTCCAAATTTATATTTAGATTATTCTGTCTTTTATTCTTGTATGTCTGAATCTGTGTAATTCTGTTTGCATCAGTGGCACTGCATATCAGATTCACAGTTCAAATAGAGAGACAAAGGCTGTGCACCTTAATCTGTTTTACTGTTGTGTTATATTTGTAACAGAGAAAATAACTTTAGTCCAGATTATAGCAGTAAAAATAGAAAAGTTAATTTCATTTAAAAAAAAACTCAACAAAATCCCCACTCCAAAAAACCCTCCCTCAGTTCATTAAAAGCAATGGAAGAAGTTTAGAAAGCATTGGTTCCATTTAGGATTATACAGAAGAAAAATGGTCTGTGAGATTTTGGAGGCTTTTGTTTGTCTGCTTGTTTGTTTTCCAGTGGAACTTGCTGTATGCATGGAAATTAAATTGCTGGATACAGCGGGAACTGATCACTGTGAATTTTTGGTGGCATGTACTATCAGAAAGAAAACAAACAGAAAAACATATGCAATAGATTAATGCAAAGATGGAAATGGGCATAAAAGAAATCCCAAATATCTTCAATTTTATTTTGACTGTGATGATTCATGTCTCTTCAGAAGTTTCTCAACAGCAACAACTGTTGTATGCAGCCTTTGAAACCCACATGCTCCCACTGAAGCAGGGTTTGAATCAGCATGGAATTTGGCTTATCAGACTGTGGCTGGGAAGCCAGCAGTTTTTTTCATGCCAGATTGCATCTGGATTAAAAACTGAAGAAAAATGTAGTGACACATCGTGAAAAGAAAAAGAAAAGCTTTATTGGCTTCAGTGAAATCTCATAATCAGATAAATGTTTCATACTTTGGATATAATAGTTATTTAAGCAGTAATTATATCATTAAATATGTGCTTTAAAGTTAATGTTACTGGAGATATTTCAAATATTAGAGATGTTCACGTAAGTCACTTTTCATATTTAGAAATCTTCTGATCCTCATAAGAATTTCATGCTTTTTGATGTGTTTATGTGAAAATCAGGATGGAAGAACAGATTATTTTGTCTGGAAGTCACAAACACAAAATAGTTTTGTTTGTGATTATGTCTTAAGATACTGATGCAACATCCTAGAGCAGTATGATTTTAATTGAGCAGTGGCTTTTTTGTCTCACTCTGAAAAAAACCTGAATGTTCTTTAAGCATACATTAGTAGTCTGGGCAGAAAATCAGAAAATAAAAGTTCATATCTTTATTTAGGAGGTTTAGTCGGCTGAAATTGATTCTCTTTCCTAAATGGAGTCAGATCACCAGTCCTGTTTCTCACCAAGTATAGAGAGCACATTGGTGACTGCAAATTGAATGATAACCTAGGAGAAACTGTATGATTGCCAACACCTCTCCTGAACATTTTTCAAAAGCATAGCTGTGGAAATTAGCTATTTCTAGCTAATCATAGCTAGATTATAAGGAATGTCAGTTTGATGGAGGTGAGGAAAGAAAGGGGCAGGAATGGGACTGTCAGAGTTAATTCTGCAAAATGACATCTGGCAAAAAAGCAATTAGGGTTATTTGGACAGCTTGCCCAGAAGAGCATATTTCTCACCTTTGTCATTCATAGAAGTAGTAGCTGCCTGTACTAGATACATTTTTATGTAAAGCTGCAAAAAATATAGGTCATGTTTAAGCAAGCTGTCGTAAAGTTTAAAACTAAAAGGGTAATCCTAATATAACAAGTAGTTGGGTTGCTCACTACAGTACTAAGGTTCTTTAAAAAAAAAAGTGACATATCAATCTGTTTTGTTTTGTGTTAAAACACAGCAAATAAAGTCAAGTTTTAACACTGCCTGTGCTAAGTGCACTGGAAGACTGAAGGCTGAGGTGTTTTGACTCTGAGAAAAGTGTGTCAGGTTTGCAAGAGTCTTGCAGATATGAGAAAAGATGGAGAAGGAAGAATATAAACTCACAGTAATCTGAAATCTCAGCAGTTTGCCCCAGTTTTATAATAAAACAAAACAGAATGAGATGACCAACTCTCAGAGCATGCCACCACCGGAGTTAATACATTACTGGCTGATGACAGTGATTTTGTTTAAAAATGCCTATGTAAGGCACCCCTAGGATTAATTAGCAGGTAAAATTATGAAAATTCCTTTCTGTAAATATTGCTAGGAAATGCAGATTAAAATATTGGCTTCTGCATGGGCTTTTGGAAAGGACTGGCTGATAGAGGTGGAATAACAGCTCACATGGAAGGAAGATCCAACAAGATTCTTCCAACAATGGAGGAAGATCTCCCTTGGTTTCCTCACCACCAACCAATTCCTGAACATAGCTGGCCTAGCCACGTGCATGTAGGTTTCTTCACAAGTTAAAGGATTTGTTCTGCTATTTTTATGTAGCTCTGAGGCTTTCTATAAATAACAATAAGTTCCATCAGGCTCTTATTCAATTTTTCAGGAATATGGTGACTATTGGGACTCACAGGCTTCTGGATTTGTCTCCCACTAACATCAGCTGTAATGAGAGACAAGGCAAACAGAAGTCATCATCTAACACTAGCACAGTTACAGGGTTTGGGATATATTTTCTTGGCTTTTTTTTTCAGATGCATTTAGCAAGCCCTATCCTTTTTTCTTGCAGTAAGAGTAGATTTTCCTTCCATTTTCCCAGTAACCAGATGGTACTGCAGTCACAGAGCATGCAGGCTCACGTGGGGTTAAATGGTTTTCTCTATTTCAGATTTTGTGCCAACCAGATTTAAATTCAACATTGTTTGTTTAGGATTCTGTACTCAGCACTTTGTATTAGATGAGAAGAAGCCCTGCATTTAAATTATGATGAAAATTGTCAATCGCCTTCTAGCATATTTAACTTATCCTAAAAGGATGCTTGCAGGTACAAAAATTCTCATCCAGTTGCATTTATATATCCTTGGTTTGTTTGGTCACTGAGTGACTGTGTCCTCCTTGCCTTTTGAAGTATTCTTGTGTTGCCCTACAGACAGTGGGCAGAAATTAGTTTTTTGGGTATAAAAATAACAAATTCCATTTTCCTTAAATTGATAAGACTGACAGAGAAACAAATAACAATAATGGAAAAATTAAACATTCTATGACATTAAATAACAATGGCTGGCATGTCCTGCCTAAAGTAGGAGAAATGCCACTACAGCTGGTTATTTTCTTGGCACTAACTGCAGAGATGGTAAGTATTATAATTATTTCTGATACTTATGGTTGGTCCAGGCATCGGGAGAAGAGATGGTGTTAACTATGAAATGAAAACAGGGCTGAAGTGAAGGGGGGGTGGGACATGCAATCTGGGAGGGTGTGTGAGACAGACCTGAACCAGACAACCATCTTTCTCATCCCACAATGCCAAAATGCTTCCACCCCACATCAGGATCATAATATTTCATTTTAAAATGTTAGTAAGTAAATAGTTGGCAAGGTCCTTCCAGGACCAGCCTTTTCAGAAGCCTCACTGGGGTGCAAGGCCCAGGCCTGCTTGGAGTGGGAGAGAGGTGTAAGGTTGGCTGCCTGTGACAGCATGTCCCAAGTGTCCAGTCATCATGGGGGCAGGGGATGACATGGGCATGGGGATGGCAGGGACAAGGTCACATGAGGCCCCAGGTGGGTGCCTCCTGGGTGCCCAGGGTGCAAGGAGAAGCATGGACAGTGTAGGCTGCCAGGTGAAATGTCTCCTCATGGAGGAGCTGGAGGCAGCGCTGCCCCTGGAACGGGGTGGCTGTGGGGGGCTGACAGGCGCTGCATTTGCTGGCTTGGGGCTTGGTGTTAGTAGGGAGTGCTTCCTGACATGGGTGTGGTTTCATTAGGAAAATACCAGCCTGCTCTGCCATTTTAGAAAAAGTTGGTCGGGGCAGCCGTGTTCTCCCTCCTGAAAGAAGCCCCATGGGCATGACGAGCCAACCCCACAGTGGGAGAGGTTTGTGCTCTTGAGCTTGTTCTGGGTTTGTGGCTACTTCCACCAAAAGAGAAAGTCCCAGAGAATTGGCTGGTAGGCTGAAATTCATGTTCATTCATTTCACATTTGCCCTCCTGCAGGTGAAAATCACCAATCAAAAGGAAACAGTTGTCTTTATGCCACATTCCAGTCTTGAAACAAGATGAAAGCCATTTGGTGATCTCCATATGGTAGCAGCCTTTAGTAAAAAGATGCTTCAAAGAACAGCAATGGTTAAAGCATCACCACTGAGAAGTGGCTACTGAGCCAACACTTTGCAACTCTTTGAAACCATCTGAGGGAAATTGCCACACCCAGTGCCCCTCAGTGTGGACAATGACTTCATACAGCTTCATGCAGGAGTGTTTTTATTGAGCTTGTGGTTACTCTGTTCTTTTATGGTGATATGAATTTTTGTGAGAACCTCCTTATGGACTTTAAAAACACCCAAACATAATAATGAGGAGGTAGAAATACCAACCTCTGACCAGACCCGCGTGCATATGTTTCCAGAAGGACAGTATAGATAACATGTTTTATTTCTTCATATTTAGAAACTTTCCCTAATGCTACTGAGTAAGGCACTCAAATTCAAAGCTATACATTTTTTTACTACATTCTGCAGGTCTCTGTACTCTTTTTCTTTTTTTTCTTCTAGTGAATCTGGATAATTTTTTTTTGAAATATCATTTTCTGCCTGACTCAGCAGTTGTCTCTATGATAAATCTGAGGGACAGGAGAGGGGACAGGCTCTTTATCTGGCAAAAATTTAATGAGGTATGTGTTTCTTTCAGCTCTTAGTGGGAATAAAACTCTCTTTGTAAAAACCCCTGAGAAATTTATCCACCTGAGGGTTGTCGGATTTACGTGGGCTTTGTTATTCATTTGCTAGCTTAAAAAAGAAAAATCAGGCCTAGCAGTCAGGTGTACCATGTAGGTGTGCAATGCACCCTAGAGGACTATGAAGCTGATGAATAGTTAGCTTCCTGTAATGCCAAGTATCTCATCCATGATATATAATAATACTAATTTTTTAATGCTTTCAGAAATTCCCATGAAAAGGACCTCTGCAAAAGCAAAGAATCCAGATTAAAAAGCACCAAACACTTTGGTTAGACCTCTCTTTTTCTTGCTTTATGATAATTAGTTGGGAGTAATTACTTTTATTTTATATAATTATTTATGATGTTTCCAAATGAAGAAGATTTGTAAGTACATAATTTGAATGTAAAATTGTGGCTTCCTCATCAATGTTCAATCCTAAAATATTTTTTGGATGATTTTTAAGTGTATCAGGTAAAAATAAAAAAAGAAATATGGGATTGAATCTTTCAATTAGCATGATGTCTTGGGGGGAATAGCTGGCTGATGAAAGTCAACAGCAGCATGTCAAACAATCACTTATTGGAGCTACAGGTGGCCAGCTGTCAGATGGGTTTCCACTGAAATACTTGCCCATTTCTGAAGATCTTTCCTTTTGTTGTTGTTTTACTCATTTGAGGTGAGGGGATCATGCTGTCATTTTCATCACTGAAACTTGTACTTACTTGTAAGTTTGGAGTGTGCCTAGGAGCCATGAAAGGAATAAATCCTTGCAATTTGCCAAGAACCTGAAACCATCACTTCTGGTAATCTGCCTGTCATTTGCAACCAGGGAGATATTAATATGAAAGGCAGGTTTTTGAAAGGGCTTGGGAAAGAGAATAAATTCCCATCACTTGTCCAGCTGCTGTGTGCAGTCAGCAAACAACTTTGAAGATATCTACACTGTTTAAAATCAGTTTATGACATTTCTGTGGTTTTGGAAGAATGCCCAAACCAAATAAATGGGTAAGCTTCTACACAAGCTATCTTATCAACTGTGTATTTCATAGTTAACTCTCCTACCGTCCTCATCCTACTGTGATATGTCCTGTCTAGGCCTTGGTACTCACATGCATTCCCTTAATTTTGTGATCTCTCTTTCCAACACAAATATATGTAGAAAGTACATATTTTTTGAGGTGTAGCAATGTTAACACTGACTCTTAACACTCAAAGGGTGGTACCTATCTGCTATATTTACAATTCAAATTACCAGATTTTAGGAACTGGATTTATCATTTCATTACATTGTCTATACCTGCATACTCCTCTGCTGAGGCCTTGTGTTATCCACACTGGCCTCAGCATAAACATGTATTCTGGGGCAAGGTCAGAGGAACCAGATCTGTGAGGAAGTAGTGCACTGTTGTGAGTTAAAGCCTAAGGTGGGAGGTGAAAAATGCTGCAAGGACTCCCATGAGGCCTGAAGAAACAATGGTGTCTTGGGGAAGATATTTGTATTTTTGCAGGCTGTTTCAGTATTAGAGCTGGTATGTCAGGATGGTGTAACTAAAGGGGCCAAATGCTGAATTGGGGTCCTTGCAGTGGTTCACTAGGTCACTCCTGTAAGTGGTAGAGCTTTACCCCCTTGTTACCCCCTTTACCCCCTGCTAAATATAGAGATACAAGTTTTTCCCCAGCCATGTATTTATCAGCTTCATCACTGCCACAAGGCAGAAAATGGTCTTTTCATTTTTAAGAAGGTCCTAAACAAAATCTGTCACTGACACATGGTCAACTTTCAGTACTGGATCAGAGTGAACAAAAAACTTTTCCATGTCCCCGAATGTCTTGCAGTCGGTTTTGATGGGAAATAGGAACAGGATGCTTGGTCTGCATGAAAACTGAGAAATCACACATACAAGCTGTAGGCATTTCTCTGCTCAGCACATACTTGCCTTACTGCTCAGCTGCAGGCAAAAAACATCAGTGAAAAGAAGCACATCAAAGACATTCCAGCTGTCTCCACACAATCCAGCTCCACAGAGGAATATCAGCTAGGGCAGGCTGGGGCTGTCATCTAGTGACAGCAGTGCTGTCGCCTGTACGGTAGCTGGGGTTTTCTGGCAGAGCTCTGCTGCTCACTCTAAGCTTTGCTGCAGAGGTGGCTTGGCTGCTGGTACCTAGGCTAAGTGTGCCCACAGATGACTTTGGTTGCTCTTTTGGGATACAGCCAAACCACACTTATACGTTTGTTTGTGTCTTTGCACATGTGTGAGAGCAATTTGCTGCAGCAAGTTACAGGTGGACTAATAATAAGGGCTGCCAGCACCTCAGGATGCAGCCTAACTTTTCTCTGTTCAGGAATTTATTAAGGATGGTAAGAGATATTTATGGAGCTTTGATTCTGTGGTGTCACACAGGAGTGAATGATATTTTCAAGACTGAAGAATTAAGTTGAACTGAACATTGCCACTTCTAAAAGTGTTAATCTCCTGCAGCTCACTCGTGCTGTGATGATTCAACTCCAGTTGTTGCTGCTTAGCTGACTACAAGATGATACTGTAATACCATGTCATTAATTACTGCTACAAGAACTCAGGAAAGGGCATGGCTAAAATATTTAATTCTTACTGTTTCCTGGTTTTTACCTCAGAAAAATAGTGTTTCAGAAGGCATTTAGGAACAATTTAAGCCCACTGTCCTTCAGATTGGTTTAGTTCTGTTTGCTCAAACACGCCAGTTTGTACTTGCAATTTTTGAACAGGGTAAATTACCAATGTATTTTCATTTACTCTTTTTAAGTAATGGAAAACCTGTGACAAAAGGTGTGACTTGCATGGGAAATGTACTTAGGGCCTTTTATGCATCCAAAGAGACTTGAAACATTTTGGCTGAGTTAGAGTAGAGATGTAGTCATGAAACTTGAAACAACAAAATAATCATCTCCTTAATTTTGTTTGCCTGGTGTATTTTTATTTCTACACCGAGAGCAAAAATATACGAGAGTAGCATAGTATAAAAGCATATAAATGTTTCTATTTCTTTCAAAATAATATAGAGATAGTTATGTTCCAGATGTGCAGTGCTTGCAGCATTAAGGATCTTTTTGCTTCTCACCCCACCCCAGCAGAGGGGAGGCTGGGGGTGCACAAGGAGCTGGGAGGGGACACAGCTGAGACAGCTGACCCCAGCTGACCAAAGGGACATTCCATACATACAGCCTGTAGAGCTGGGGGGAGAATATGGGAGGAGGAGATGTTCAGAGTGACAGCATTTTTCTTCCCAAGTCACCATTGGGTGTGATGGCGTCCAGCTCTCCTGTGAATGGAACATCTGCCTTCCCATGGGAAGTGGTGAATGAATTCCTTGTTATGCTTTCCTTATTAAACTGTCTTTATTTCAACCCACCAGCTGTCTCACTTTTCCAGTTCTCTCCCCCATCCCACCCAAGGGAAGAGAATGAGTGACTGCAAGGTTCTTGGTTGCTGTCTGGAGTTAATCCATAATAGGTCCCTTCCTGCCTTTAAGTAGTTGGGGCTAAAGAGCAAGGCTGACAGACAAGTACAAGTGCAAAATGGATTGTGGCAGGGTGATTTCTCTGGAAATATTCTCCTTCACTTGGACTAGGGGAAAAGAACATTGCCCAGTCAAACCTGTTGTTGGGGATGACTGTGACTGCAGTGCAGTGTCAAGCTTTTCCATCAGAATGCATAAATTTTCACTTTGGGGCTGTATTTTAAGTCTCAATTCTATCACATTGAATAATCAGTGGGACAATTGGACTCCATATTGAAGTTTTCAAATGGTTTAAAAGGTTTGGGGCTAAAGTCATTTGAAATAATATCCAGTGTTTTGCTTGCCATGTCTTGAAGAATTTTTTTTAAAGCAGATATGGTGAATTTTTTTCTCATTTAATAGGAATCACAAGAAAAGACAAACTAGTCGTAACAAACTTTTCTGAATAGTAATTTGAATTTACATGGGATCAAGGAATCTTTTGTGTGTCTATTTTATTTTTTCTGAAGTTTTATTTTTCTGAAGTAAAATATTTAAATAAAGAACTTGAGAAAAATGAGCAGATTTCAGATGAACTGGAAAACGGGAACATTTAACGGGAAAATGGGAAAACAATAACATTTTTTCAACAAGAACAGTAAAGCTACATAATCAAAGGACAACAAATGTTTATTGGGTTGAGGTAGAACTAGATAGATGCCCTGTAGTGATTTTTAAGCACCTAAACCAGAATATCCACAACAGATTTACCTGTTTCAGATTTTATTATGTGTGTTCACACAGTGTTCATTCTGATTACTCCAGTTCCAATTAACATCTTTGTTTGTTTGTTTGTTTGTGTTGGGGTGGGGGGATGTTGGGTTTTTTTTGTTTAATGAATAATCTATTACTCTGGAGTTCTCCTTAGCAACACAGAACACAAGCTGTGGGTTGTTGAATGATCCTTGCAAACTGAGACCTTTCCTAGTAGCATCACACGCGTTATTTGATTTCCCTTCAGCTATGCATGTCTTTGAAGTTTTAATGGAAAACTGCCAGAAATTGTGACAAGGTAAAGAACTGCATATTTTCAACCTCTTCCATCTCCATGCTTAATCTATAGATAGATCGTCATGTCTGGGCTGAGAGAGCCTGTCTTGAAGTTTATGGAATGGGATTTGACAACAAAAACCTACAACTCTGTATCCCAAAGCAAGTGAGCACTGTGAGGTTAAACAAAATGTTGAAATTCCCTCCAGGATACTGCCAGAAAGCAGTGAAATGGCTTGGTGTTCCAAACTCAGGTTTTATCATTGTGCTCTCATTGCTCTGCAGCATTGGTGGGTTATGCCCTTACCAGTAACTTATATGGGATTTATTCACAAGCAAAAATTTGCAAATGTGTTTTGGGGAAAAAAAGGGGTTGGAAAACACTAATTAAAATCAACCACTTTTAACTATAGAAAGTCCTTCTAATGTCCATCTTGTAACTGTCTAAAATTGCACCAAAAAGAATAGTATTTTTGTCACCAGGGCTATTATAACTGAGGTCTTCACCTACAGTTTTCAAAATGCATAAGATCAAAATCCACCTAATTTTCACAGAAATTTCTGTGATGTCGGAAAATTATTGTGAAGGTTTCTGTTATAGGAGATGTTTTATTAGCTTTATAACTTGTTAGTGCAGCTATGTAGTTCTTCTGAGAGAGAATTTATAGAGCTGTAGACCTTAGGCTTGGAAAGATTCCTGATTTTTCTTTTTGTTCTCTATACTAACCAATGCAAATGTAAACTAGAGGTTAGATAGGACAGAGGAAGAGACTGAACTAACTTTAAATAAAATTAATAATATTTTTATTACACCATAAATACTAATAGTAATCCCCATTACTAGTCACCTCATAAGTCAGATTAGGAAAATAGTGGACAAGAGCCATGTGGATTTGAAGAATTTTATTTTGTAAACTGAGAACAGAAGCATTCTTGGATTCTATCTAAAGTTCTCTTTCACTTAAAAAGGATATCACATCTATAAGATATAATTTTTTTTTAAATCTTTGCATTAAATTTGCTGCCCATGTTTTTTCGGCTTTTGTTCTCTTTTGGGCCAATCTCAGAAAAAAAACAGAGATCAAAACTATAATTTTTGATGATGGGATGTAGAGTGACTAAATTGCTATGTGAATAGGGAAAACAGATACCTCTTATTCTAACAGTTTCAATATTGATCTCATGAATTAGCTTATACTACACTGTCACCTCTGTTTAAAAAACAAACAAAAATTCTGTTCTGATGTTAAAGACTCAGCCTTTCTTTCTTTTTGAAAAACATTCATGTGGCAGGTGAGCATACAGGTTAAAGGACCTTCATCTTTAGTCCAAGGTACAAGGTTTTACATTAATGATGCCATATTTTCTTCATCATTCATTCCTAGAATGAATTTGTTTTGGAAAGGGTAGTAAGAAATTCCTGATATTGTAAAGGTCTTATTTCCAAATTTTGTCCTGCTAAAGATTATCTTAATAATCATCTTCTTGAAGAAGGAGATGTGGGACCAGCAAAAATATTTCACCAAGAAACATCCAGTTATATATGCCTTTGAAACACATGAAACCTTGTTTGTCTTAGAACTTGTGTGTTAAAATAAATGTGATCCATTTACGTGTTTCAAAATAGAATTAATTAGGTTGGTACATGAAGTATAGAAAAGAAACATGTTTTTTAGGGAATTCAGAATCCCCTTAAGCCAAGACATTAAAAAACCCCTAAACATACTTTTATTTAGAATTTCTAAGTGTACTATAACCGTGCTACATTATCCTGCATGACCATTTTCCATGCAATAGTTTGCCTCAATACACAGAATATCTGGCTCTATTTTGTAATAAACTGATAGGCACTATGGCCTGAGCAGACCATTTCATTTCATTTCATATTTTCTTTCTCTGAATGTTCACAGAGAAAATAGGAGATACAAAGGACAAAACTCCCCCTCATCCTGCTTTCTTCCTGAAAATATGGGACTTGGAAATGAAGCATCAATGTGGGTGTAGTTTCAGTTCCAATTATTTTGATGATGTTCTCCCATTACTAAGGCTGAGAATAAGTGCACATCCCCATTCTTGCTAATCTGCAAATGGCATAGGATTGTGTTTCCCCAGGGTGGCAATGCTTTGGTGCAGGGCAGGAGACAGTGCTACCCATTGGCACCATTGCCCATAGCAAGCAACAGGGGGCCAGCTCCCATTGGATAGATCACGTTCAAATATGTGTGGAAGTGGACTGATTGCTTCCAGGGCCAGCTCTGGGGTGAAAGAACTCTAGGGTGGGTCTTGCAGTCTGAAGTCTGGGGACATAAATCTCCCTGGGTGCCAGGCTGGTTCCATGCACTTGCTGAGCTGGTCTGTGCTGCACTTGCTTTCAGAAGTCAATATAGGCTGAGGTGGCTTTCTATGGAGATAGCCATGGTCCTGCACAGCCCTTACTCATCCCAGCTGCCTGGCTGGACCCAGTCTTATTCCTAAATAGCTACTTCAGTATATAGGGATCATGTTTCCTAGCTTTGCTGGTCCTTGATAATTTTTTTGATTCATGGAATGAGTTATACTGTGGGTATATGGGACATCTCAGTTCCTATGCAAAACCAGGCTGCATCCCCTGGTTGTTAGCTCAGGATCTGCAGCACAGTTAGAAAAAAAAAGAGAAAAATGAAGTGTCCTATTTCATACAAGGGAGTCCTGCTAAGAAGTCCAAGCAGAATTCATCAGCCTTCAGGCAGGGAAACATTTGTATGAGAAGGCAGAGCTAAAAGCTGAATCTGTATTATTAAAATGAGAAAAAAGAAGGGGAAATAAAGCATCAGATGAATGGTTTTAGTAGGCTGGTGAAAAATAAGTATGAGAATTTAACAACTTCTGGAAAGTAAGAGACAGCTAAGGCAAATGCCTCTTTTTTTATATTATCTTGTGCTTTTAAAGCTGGTTGACAGCCCAGAGAATTACTGGTAGGCCCAGAAGGGAAACTCTGCCTGTCTTAACTGTGACAAAATCTTTGAAAGAAGACACAGCCGTAATGTCAGCATTTCCATAAAGGAGAGCAACACTCCAGAGTCCTGAAAATGCTTCAGAGCAGTTTCCCAGTGGGGCTTTGTGAGGAGTTCAAAGAGGCCATGTGAATTCACAGAAGAGAACTAGGTTGTCCTTTCTCCTTTCTGCCAGGTAGGGAGACCTGTTCTCCCACTGAGCCAATAAATTGCTTTTAGAGTTGAATAAAAAACATGAGGGGAGAGAGAAGCATTCAGAGGTGGATCTCAGTTCCTGCAAAAACAAGCACTTCCTCCAAAAAGCAGAAGACCTTTTGGGCACAGGATCCAGGCATATGGCCATTGGTATTTTGGGCTCTTGAATAGCTGCCAGATGATGCAAGATCTGATGGCATAGGTGAAGCTTGAAATTAGTCTTAAAACCTCCTAAGAGCAATCATTGCCCTTTAAAGTAATCCTCCTTGCTCATGGTACAAGCAGAGAGGGCTCAGAAAGCAAAGCCAAAGAACAGCCCTTCTTAGTGCTTCAGAGGCAGAAAAGAGTCCCTCTTTTTTATTAGGTAACAGAAGTAAAATATGCCACTGTGGAAAAATGGAGATCCTAGAATGCCAATGCTGATGAGCTTTGAGACTTCTTGCAGATGAATCCCATGAGGAAAGTGTTTCCTTATATCAGTGTAACAGCCAGGGATTCTGGCTTTGGAATCAGCCATGTATTTTACACGTGAGATGGAAAAGCTGTTCACTTTCAAATTCTACAATATTTGAACTGATTCCTGCCTGACATGCACAGTCAAAATGTGTGTGACCAATGGATGAACTATGTATTGTTATGTCTGTGAAATCATGAATGACTGCCTGATTCTCTATAGCCTTAAAAATTATGCTAATAGAATTTTCACTGGGTAATGAAACTATTTTTTCAAGGAAAGAAAGGATTGTGGGGAGAAAGCATGGAGAGAAGGGTATTTTCAGCCGATGTGAAATTATTTTATAAAGAAGACATGAACATTTAAATTCCCGATGTGGACTTGTAGTGTTTGATCCAGGGATGTATATTGGTTACTTGCAGTGATGTATTTACCTGTCAGCAAGGACATGAACCTCAGTACAGAACAAAATCTTATACTGATGGAAAAACTCCTAAATTCGACTTTTCTGTATTCATTTCAATTTATTTTAGGAAATGTTTTAGCGTGTTCTGTTAAAATGTACCTCATTGATCTTACTTTTTTTTCTTTTTTTTTTCTCTTTTGCCCATACCATTATGCATTCAAATACATTGTAGCATCTACAGGCTCTTTAATGAATCAGATTAAAGCACACCAGGTTTGATGACCCCATAAATAAAGACTTCTATTTTCACTTCTGTTTCAATCAATGTATATCCAACAAATAGGGGAAGAAAACAGAACACATTTTCCTTTCAGTTGTTCTGGGTTACCTGAAAGTTAGAGATGGAAAAATGTGTTTGAAATCTTTTTCTGTAAAACCGAATAAATTAAAACAACCAATTGTGCAAATTTTCGGTACAAGACGTTTCAAGGAAAAGGGAAGTAAGAAACTTAAATTCATGAGCACTAACATAATTTTTTTTCTTAAATAGAGATAGATTTTTGATGAAGCTGTTGAAGCAAGAGTATTTTACCCTCTTGTAATACTTCAACTTTGTATGGGAAACTAATGTATATAAAGTTTGGTAACAGTTGAGTGAAAACACTTTTCCAAAGATTGTTTGAAAAGTAACCAGCTAAGTAACCAACAGCTCCTTGTCAGCAATACCTTTGCTGGGTACGTGACTGCGTGAAGTCTTTCAGTTGTGCATTTTATCCCTCATATCCTAGGAAAAATAATGAATTATAGAAGGCTTTGATTGCTCAGACTTCTTTTAAGCTTTTGCAAATTCAGGGCTTAAAGTACGTACAGTTTGGCATGCTGAACATACAAATTCCTGGACTTTTGCATATTGAAAATTAAGATTTTTTTTCTGAGGTAACTGGAAAAGCCAAGCTGAAAATTGCTGTATCTGGTAGCAGTGCCTGTGGAAGCAACAGGTCACAAATGTATGTGTAGTAAGATGAAATCCATTTGAAGCATTTGCTATGTCTATCATCTACAGAGTAGCAGGATTTCTATTTCTCAGCAAAAATTTTAATATCTAAGGCATATTCTTTTCAGCTGCTTTCTTATCTACTGTCAATTTATACCTCTGAGTGGTGGAAAATGGCCTTTATCAATGGTTAGGACAAGAAGACACATTTTTTCTCTTAAATTTGATGTACTTATCTGCTTTTGTTTTTACCTTCTCTATTTTATTTACATTTGAAGTGTACACTCTTATTTAAACATTCTTGCTTACAAATACTTTTTATTTCTTTTTAAGCCATGACTACTTCAATAAATGATGTCACTTCTCCAGAGAGGGGTTTTAAAAAAATTAACATTAAAAAAAAGGAAATAAAAGTAAAATTTATCTTCTGAAGCAGTTCTTCTACAGCAGAAAATTTCCTATATTACATGGATATTCTGAAAATGCAAAACATCAATTCAGTATTTTCTGGAGTCCAAGTAGTCCATATCTATTCAATCAGGAAAATAATCTTTAACGAACATGGACAAGCCCCAAATCACTATGACAGCTCTGAATTTGCAG
This sequence comes from Urocynchramus pylzowi, assembly GCA_013397555.1. Taxonomy (NCBI): domain Eukaryota; kingdom Metazoa; phylum Chordata; class Aves; order Passeriformes; family Fringillidae; genus Urocynchramus; species Urocynchramus pylzowi. Next base: position 114,780 of record VZRH01004092.1, on the reverse strand, counting down.
TAGTGCAGATAGACCTACTGAAAAAGCCTTTTAAAGGTAATGTTTTTATGTGTGAAAGAAAACCCATCAAAAATTTGAGACATAACCTGCTTTGGTTTGTGTGGATGCCAGTCTGGACAGGGGGAGAGAAATGACCATAGTTTCTCACCGCGGCTTGTGAGAATTTTTGGGTAGTTGTAGGAATGTGATAACTTGTTAGTATAAACAAGCTGCAGGTGGTGTTTTTCCACTTAGTCTTTCTGTTCTTCTCAAGGATGGTGTATGAGAAAGATGTTTTTATTAACTAGCCAATCAAATAGAATGTATCGTATCGGTCTACATAAGCCGGAAAAATCCTTTTATTTAAAGCTTCTTTTCTCCTTTTACAATATTTCCTCTCGTCTGTTTTTGTGTCATTCTTGGCACAAGGGTGACAGTTTTGTTTGGGTTTTTTTCCTCATGTCTATTTTTTCCTTAGCTGGTAACAAATTTTTACCTGTTTTGTTCTGCCTCCCCTGCCAATTTTAAATTTGCCCCTGCCCTACCTTTCCATCTCCTACCAACTGCTTCCTCTCCCTTTTGCTGGGACCTAATTTTCTGCTTGAAAACAAAACAGGTGAAAAGGGTTCAGATGCCTATTTATTTAAAATACTGAGACACATGGGGGATCATAATTTCATGCAGCAGGCACTGATTATGAACAGTGGGGTCTTATGGAACTGCTCCCAGGAAATGTCCTCAAGGTTCTGCACTCAGAATGGTTATTTGTCCTTACCGCAGATCATACACAACTCACCCTTCCACCCCCTGCAGCAAAATCAAAAAAAGATGAGGAGAACACTTGAAACCTTGCAACTTGTTCAAAGAAACCAAAACATGCAGCCATTATTTTTGCAGAGGAAAGCTTGTAAATGTGGAAGAGTAGATCCCAGAGACTTGGAAACAAGATGGCGAATGAAAGTACTTTGAATTTTAGAAATCCCCTATTTTTATTTAACAGCTTTAACAATTTAAGATATATTTACATTCTCAGATTTTAGCAGAAAGTGTCTCTTCTATGAGCATTGTCATTCCTGTTGCTGTAATGAGCTCCAGTGTTCAAGGCAAGGTGCAGATGCTCACCTAGGAAGAGGCTGAGCACTTGGGGAGGACACAGTGAGAAACTCTGCCAGTTTTTTTAGTTAGGGCAGCACAGCAGCTGGAAATTGGGTCAATACATTTGAGTAGTTTTGGGGATCTGGAAGCTGTGGGGGTCTCTGTGCTGGAAGCAAAAGGGGTGCTATGTCCTCTGCTGACAGCACATTGCTTTTCCCTGTGGCCTCATCGTCAGCCCCAAGTGGTGCAGAGGCCAAGAGGACCAGTGGCTGGGGGACACTGCATGGGCTGGCTCTCCACTGCACCTTTTCCTTCTGCCCTTGGATGTTTCCTTTACTTGGCTTCTGCTTGGATTCTGTTTAACAAGTTTGCTTGGCTATTAGAAATAATTTGCTAAATCTAAATGCATGTTAGTATTGGTGTGTCTGTCATTTATGTGGGATGTCTTGCTGTGACAACCAGTTTAACAAAACTATGAGACAGTGATCATGTTTTCCACTACCTGATATTTTTCTAATCAACACAATACAACCCTTAGTATTAAGATCAGTTTGAGGAATCTTTATAAGAAATGTCATATCAAAGTGGGTTGTTTGATAAAAAATGGTGAAACATTTCCTCAAGATAGAAGAAAGTGATGCAATTATTATTTTTATATAACTACATAATTATAATTCCATGTTGATTTTTAATTTAGTCTACAGTTCCCAAACACCATCTAAACTGAAGAGAAGTTCAGATCCCTTTATTTTCTATAGTCATTGACTCTAGTTAAGGGACTGTTTAGGGGCTGATAAGCTATATTGAAGTTAATGGACCTGAAAAGGGGTTTGAAGTAATTTTATTGATAATGTGGAAAAAATTAATCCTAGTTTTAAAACAGCTTCCCCCCAATTTAGTAAATTGTCCAAATTGTTAGAATAACAATAGTGGATTTTGGAAGACAGTGATTTGAATCACCAAGCATAGGGAGAAGCATCTTGCTGTACAGGTGCAAGTGCAGTAACTCTAAAGATGAGGGAGAAGGACAGACAGCAGTAGTTTAGAAGATGTGAAGCCCTACACCTGAATTCTCCTCTTAAGGGCTCAGCTACTAGCCACAGAATTACTCAAATGTTAAAAAGATCAAAGTTTCAGATTGTCAAAATGCAGTCTATTGATTTGGAGTAAAAACTAAGCTGCAAGCTTTAAAAGTCAGCACAGGCCAATTCAAAGTTAATGCTTTACAGGCAGCCAGGTGTAAAGAGAAGAGAGGGTGAGTGTAGCAGGTAGTTGTGTGCTGATGGGAGCTCATCTGACAGGGGGTTTCAGGATTGGAGCTTCTGATTTAAAGGCCAGTGGTATGGATGTAAGAACTTAGGGACTAAAGAGAAAAGAAGAAATTCCTGCATGGAGAGTGTGCTTGGAGAGAGGAAGGAGTCAGAGGCCTTTGAGGCACATTTGAAAACAAGAATTTTTATTTCTTTGGAAGGTGTGTGTAACAAAGCTTCTTAAAACAAAGAAATGGCATCCCTATTAATTCAAAATGGAGTTTTATGAATGACTGGGGATTAAATTTCTGTGGCAGAAGTTATAATTACATGCTGAATACTCTTGCATTAATTGCTGATTGGAAGTTGGGTTAGTTCTCAAATGACGGAAGAAAGAGCACAAATTTTGTTCTTTGAATTTAGAGAAAGATGAGAGGTTTGTGTAGGTGTTTAACAGCATAATGATGTGTTTGCTAATAAGATTTTTGCTCATTTTAGTGGCATTATAGCAAATGCTGTAGTATCCATATAGGAGTAAGAATAATACAAAGAACTTTACCTGCTAATGTTAACTGCTTTGCACTTGTTCCATGAGTATTTTGGATAGGCGCGATATCTGGAAGCATCTGCCAATAAGAAGCACCCTAGGAAGCAAAATTCACAAACAGGATATAGAGTTTTGAACTAGTTATTTTTTTTTCTTTTTGTTTCTTCCTTGTATAGACAGTACCTTTCTTTCCCCTTTCATCTTTGTGAGCTGACCACCTCTATTACTTTCTTATTTCTGCTGAGGCTGGTAAGCTGGTTTGATGCATTCAGCAGTCAAAAGTGCAGTTCTCTGTGCATTTGTGTTGGCTGACTAAGCAAAGTGAAAGAGGCTGACTGTGAAAGTGAAAAGGTGATTTACGCTGGTGTCATAGTGTTGTGCAGTAATAAAACTCAGGGATTGTTGGACACACATTATATTGTACAATTATATAATTATAAACAATATAATTGGAGGCAGTTGAGCTTGAATGCAGCAGGCTGTTATTTAGCAATCATCTCTTTCAAGGCTCATTAAACGCAGATTTATATAGAAAACCAAATCTTTGCTCTATAAAAGCTAACTATGTAGTGGCTTTATTCCCCAAAATGTAATGCATAGATCTAAAGCTGTCAGCGCCTATAATGGATTTACTCAGTGATTGTGAATGAGGTTTTTCAGCAGATATGACAATCCCAAGCCCTTTGCCTTTATTTGAGGCATTGTTTCTGAGAGTTTATTTGTATGTCTGGTTTGCAAGGCTAAAAAGCCTACACACACATACATCTGTCATCTTAGATTTTGAAATCAGACAAGCAGGGACACTACAGATGGTAAAGGGTTTAGAAAGGTAACAAAGATCTCTTGAAGTCATCCATATTTTGGTCTTACTTTAACCCTTTAATATTTTGTAGTTCTGAAATGATGAATGAGTTTATGGGGAAGAAAATTAAGATGCAAAAAAATTTTGTTGCTCCTATCCCAAGGAATTTAGTTTTATTATCTGATATAAAATAAGTTTTATTTTAGTAAAGGTATAAGAATTTTATGATTCAAGAAGAAAAGCCACAGAACTAAGAACATCCTACCATGAGGAGATCTACAACACACATGTTGGTCCAGTCTGACTCAACCTTTTAATAGTTGGCAGAAGTTTGTAACATAAAGTTGTATTTAAATACTTATATATATAAAATGAAATTTAGGTGTTTAAGTATTTTTCTTGGGTTTTTTTAGTATCTAGAAGTCTATCTAATTTTTAAACAGAGTTAAAGAGCTGTATAAAAAACTAAGACATGTACTTGAAAGGAGAGCCTGCAGACCACCTGTCTGGGTACAGCCCTGTGGGAGAGCAGCCTGGCACTACCAAGTATCTGGCCCACATGTGCTCGAGACAGTTTTGCATTTGTTATCATTTCATACATGAATTTTTAAATGCTTCATTTTGATGCTGTCCCTGACATGCAGTGTGTTTCATTTCCGTTCCTTCTCTCCGTGAGATGATCTGTGGGGGCCTGACAGATGCAAGGCTCCTCTGAGTTTTGTCATGCCTCTGACTGCACAAATGCTCTGCCATGATACAGGTGCTGCATCACTGTTTCTAGAATGCAGTACCTGACCTCAACAGCCTTCCAGCAAGTTACTGCATTTTGCATGACTGGCTTTCACTTTGCTGGGTCAGAAACATGTCTGCACAATAATTGGAGTTTACTTCAATTCACCTACGATAAAAATGTTCATTATTCAAGTATCAGTTATTGTAGATAGATGCTTTGAATGCATGTAAAGCATTGTGCTGTTGATACCTTTAGCAACTGTACCTTAGTTTTAGCCTTTGGTAACTGTGATGTAGAGCTGTGCTTCAGAGCTGTTTTCCTTCCCCCATTTCTGACCTGATTTTTCTAAATGTGTTAACTTGCAATGTTTCTCAGGATCACATTAGAGAATTAACAAGGTCCAACTTCTTGTAGCACCATTTTTAAGTTTAGATATAAAGCATGCCAAAAGGCCAGCCATGAAATTCAATGTTTCTTAGTAAGACAAATTTTGTATGCTTTTTATTTAAAAAAAGTGTATATTTTCTTAGGAGCATAGAGCAGCCTTCACTGGCTCCACCGTAAAATGGTTTCACAACATTATGACAATGGTTTGACAGAAAGGTTTTTGCTTTTTTCCCCTCTCCTTTATGCAAATCTACTCAATCTAACTAGGTAATCTAGGTAGTTGTCTTGGTTTGTGGGTTGCATTTTGGCTTCAGTATTCCATGGTTTATTCAGAAGTCCATAGATAAGGAACCTTAGCTGGAAACAGTCTTGTAAAAGCTTGACCAGCTCATGTTAATTCTGTATCTTCTGAGTGCACAAGTAGTGCATAACTCAGGTCCCCAAACTTTCAATTTCTCAGTTACATTAAACTCTTTTTAAAAGAAAATACTGAGTTGTGTTAATTAACACTGCCTTTTTTGTTTCTATCTAAAGTCCTCTCAGATAAATTGCTAGTGGTCTCCTGGTGCTCTGGATGAAAGAAGTAATCCTTATCTACTGCTTTACAGAATTTCATGGCTGGAAAACAGTGCAATGTGAAAATTTATCTTGATTAATCACTATAGTATAGTGTGCAGGCTTCTATGATTTACAAAATACTGAATTTAGACCCCATATCAAGAGATCATCTTTCCACATGTGTTTTGACTTTGAGGTAGTCTTTCCTGACATACCACAGCAATGAAACAGGAATTGCTGTATCACAGGGTTTTATCACCCTATGGATGGCAGAAAAGAGAAGCAGCATCATGGGATTTCTCTTAAAATTTGTGTTAGCAACATCTTCCCAAGGTGCCTGGTTCCTTGGGAGCCACAGACACGGCAGTCTCCACCACAGGGATCCCACAGTGTCTTTGTCTTGCACAACTTTTGCTGTCTGTTGTCCTTCCCATGAAGGGGAGCAGATTATTCTTCAGGACATGGAGTTTTGCTCTCTTTATCCCATCATGGCTGGCTCATTGGGAAGCTCTGCACAGAGAAAGAGCAGTAACTAAACAAGCCTTTGTCTTTAGAGGTACTGTGATACCTGAGCTGTTGTTCTTTCCCATACTTGAAACAATAAATTAATATCTTGCCTCAGACATTAGGTAGCAATAACTTACAGCTGAGGGTCTTTAAATTATTAATTGAGGGAGAATTAAACAATACATAAAAACATATGTACGGTAAGCGTAAAACAACCTTAAGAGGAAAACAGAATTACACTGCATGCTAAATAGTTTGCTCACTGAGAAAAATACACTTTTTTGAAGCTTTAACTCTTTTAAGAAATTGGATATTGGTTTGTGTGACTTGCATGTTTTTCCAATTGTATTTGTATCAGCTTTCATATAGTACATTTCCTACTCTGACGGGTTTGTCCAAAGATAAAGTATTCCCTATTGTAAACAGCCATATTGCAGACAAACAGCACAGAGCACAACTAATAGGATTCACTCACAGATCTTTTTCATCATTAGTATTGCATAACTGTGTTTTGTGCACTGAAAGGTGATAGTCTTTTGAAAGAAGGAAGCAAAGAGAAAATTGAGACATGAACTCCATCTTGATATAAAAAGGAAATGCTTTCACTTCTGTATATAAAGAAAATACATTTGAAATTGAAAGAAGAAATGCTGTGTATTAAACCTGGTGAATCTTCAAGCTAATTTTTTTAAATCTAGATAAACATATGTATCAATGATTGAATATGTTGTTAATATATTTCCATTACACCAATTTTCATTCATAAATCTTCCTCTAAACAAAAATGCAAATAAAGACAAGACACTATAGATTTTAAACATAAAGAGTAATATTCTCAAAGAAATTATGGATCTTACAGCATTTTTTTTTTTTCTTCAGACTTTAGCAAATGTATTATAAAGATGAGATAGATATGCTAGTGTTTATCTTGCCACTCACCTTTAGAATGTTTTCAGATCCTCATAGAAATGGGCTGTGAAAGCCCATTCTATGGGCTTTCTTCTCAGTCATGGTTCTTCCTATGGCAGAGCTTGCTCAAATGCCTGGACCACCCACAGGACTTGTGTACCTTCAGGGAAATGCAGAGAGAGACCCTTCTGAGATCAGCAGGGGACTAAAGGAGCTGGTTTCATTTCCTATTCCTAATACTTTCAAAGACATAGGTTTGACTGCTTCCAAGGAACTAATGCAAATATTACTTCAAAGATATTCAAGGCACAGGAAATATAAAGCAAAGTGAAGTGTAATTCACAGGGGTGAGGGTGAAGAATCAGCTTTGGGTTGTTCATTTGAAAGTGGTGGATACATTTAATCTGAACTGCAGAGCTTTGTCCAACTGGTTTAAGCTCATCTATTTTAATTATTGAAATGTTCCCTCAAAAACTGTTCTAATAGCAAACAAGTGCTGAAAATCAGCACAAAGGAATGTGTAACTCTTCTCTCACATGAAGGTGTAAGTGCGTGACAAATCAATTTGCTTGCAGGCAGTAGCAGAAAGTTGATGGTCTGCATCTCTTTCCTCTTCATGCCATGCAAGTATCCTGTGACAGAATTATTCCAGATGAAATTTCCTGATGCATTATAAAGCCAGACTGCTGGTTTGAACCTTAAAGCATGTAACAGTGTTAGATTTTATTTTCTTGTTTGCACTTAGCTATGTGCAAACATGGCTCACCACAAAACAAACAAACCATGGAAATAATCCCCTATCTCAACTCTCCCAAACAATTGCATTTTTAATTTTTTTTTTCCTCCCTCTTATTTTCTAAAATATTGATGGATATCATTCTAGACCAAGGCAAGAAAAGGGGGTCTGGAGGGTATCTTTTGCCATTCAGGCACCACTATTACTCTCTATCAAGTGGAAATTCTGCCACTCAATTGAGTAGAAATGGAGCAAATGAGCCTTTGCTTACTGATCCCATTCTGATGCAGTTGAATTTCCTTCATCTGTATCACCAACAGAAAAACTGAATGGCCAACATTAATAGATATAGCTTAAAAAACCAGTATCGGGTATCATAGGTTAAATGACTTGTGTATCTTTTCATGGCCTACTCTGAAACAAGATTCCTTGTGCTGCATAAGTGGAGTCAGTGAAACAATGTAAGTCAGCAATTGTGGATGTTTCATTCAGCAATTCCTGTTTCATTCTTCGCTTGAGAACTTACAGATCTGTGCACCAAAAGATGGGGATTGTGGGTCGTATCATCTCAAGTTTACATTCATGTTATATTACTCACAAGCTAGTAGAGAGTTGAAGCTGTTTTCTTTTCAAGAATATTAGCACTATAAATATGTTCTACATACACTTATGAGTGTTAGACACCTCTAATTTCTGCTTGCTTTCTAGCAAATGTTTGTCTTGCTTTATGGCTCAAGAAATTTCAGCAAAATTGTTCAAGATCTTAGGCTGAATATACGAGGACTAAATATTTCACAGCTATGATTTTTAGAGAGCTGATATTATAAAAATGCAATGAATATAATGGTACTGTTGGCAGAAAAGAGCCCCCTCATCTCCCTGACAGTCCTTATTGTCTCTTTCCATTTCCCTTTTCCACCCCCTTCTTTTGGTTTTTCTCTGAGAGAGAAAATATGTAGAATGGAGCAAAGATGAAAAGTGGAAGTAAAGGAAGAAAAATGTGTCTTGTTTTCTGGTCTTTGCAGATTTATTCAAAGGGCGTAATAAGAATTTGTGCATACCAATTCTAATTTTTCAGTAACCTCTAGGGGGTTTTGTACATCTTTCTGAGATACTTCTTAGAGCCCAATGCTGGACCCCAGTGAGCACTGTATAAATATTACAATGAGATAAATCACGGATTGGGAAATTAAAGTTATCTGTTCATATTCGAATTGTAACAGAAAGTGAAAAGAAAGTTTTGGGATCCTAAATTGTCTGTGGTGCAAAACTGCTTTTCATCCTTGCCCACAAAAATCCATGGTTTGTAAGCCTATTCTAAAGAGGACAAGACTTTATCATGAGTGAAAATGTGTTGCTTCATATTCAACAGGTCAAGTTTTCTTTGGATTGAGGTGGAACTGTGGCTCATGGACATCTGATGTGATAGGTAAGTTGAATTTGACATATCTTATTACATTATTACCACATGACAAATATTGATCTTGATTATGCTGATGTGAGTGTAATTTATTATCTTTCTTATTTTGCATTTTCGCCAGCAGCAGTGAAATTAAAATTTGCCTCTCTTTCCATTTCTCCCGAATTACACTTCAAAAACAAGGTTTAAATTATTAGAAATAACCACTTTATTTAGAAACAATATATATCAGGAGCTATTTAACAACAAAAGACTTCAATAAACCTTATTTGTTGAAATAAGATGCTAAGATATTCTATTGTGGAAAAGGATATTTGGGCTTATGAGAAGAAAGTTCAGAAAATCTGGTGTAATTGATGTATAGCCCATGTGCTCATACATTAATAGATAATTGTTTGGGTGAAGTAGTGGTCAGCAGCACTACATTACTTAATGGCACTGTTTTCTCTTTGGCTATTTAATCATTGTGCAATGTTTAAGAAAGGAGTCCAAGCATGTCACTAAAGTGAGACCAAAGAAGGGGTAGAGTTTTATATTGTGCTCTTTGCTGAACTTTATTATTCACGGTAATAGTTTGATACTTAGGGCATGCCTCTACACATCTGTTTGGTCTTATGAAACAGTGGTGGGACCAAGCAGGAGTTTTGCTTACCCTGAATATGTGAGGCTGCTCCAGTGCTAGAGGAATAGTGAAGAAAATGTAAAAGGATTTGAGTTAAGGTTGCATAAGGCTCTAGAAACGCTTTTTCACGGTGACATCCACCACGGTAGTGATTCCTGGAAGGGTTTTGGTAATCAGAAGCCATTAGGCAAATGGTGTCCTGCTCTGTTTGTGTCAATCAAATAGATGCATTGTAGAAAAGTGTATTTAATTGTAGAGAGTTGAGCTGAAAAAGTTGGAACTGTAACTTGAAGTTGCAATAAAAATTTCTAGGTATAAAATAAAAAAAGGAAATGATAAATAACTATTAGTTTGGCATCTCTGAAAACCAGTTTAGGAGACTGCTAATGATGTCATTTTTCAAGTTGCATGGTAACTTTTTCTGAAGTAATCTAGACAAGATATATAAATATATTCCTGGTAGGATTTTGAGTCCACTTTACAGTACATGTTGTTGTTTATATTAACTTTTTTATGGTTAGGATTTAAAAATGAAGGTAGGGAAAAAAATGTCCATGCATTCTCTACTAGTCTGAACATAATGATACATTTCTGAAACTTCAATGTTCATACTTAATAGTTCTCTTTTTATGAAGTTTTGTGAGGGACAGTTTCACTCCTTTCAGACTGTTTTACTTTGATCACTTCATTCAAGGTATCAAATATGTTTGGGGATTTTAACTTGCATTTTTAACTCATATTGATGCAGACCATCAAAGGCAAACTGGTAGCACCAGACTAACACTGGGATGGTGAAGTGACAGTAAATTAAATGACAGGGAAGGTAAAATATATGATAATTTTTTTAGCACCAGAAGAGCTTGCAACCCAGACCTATATATCACACATGGATGGAGCAGCTTCTAAAATGTCAGTACACTGTGATTTACAGCTCAGAAATTTACAGCTCAGAAATTTTCCTAGATAAAAGGAATTTTAGCTTGTGTGCATGTAATACCTTGCAATTTATTTATATACAGGCAGGCAGTTAATGGGGTCTGAGCATGAATGCCTCAAATGAGAGATGCACTCATACTGCAGGAGTGCTTGAGAGAAATCAGTGTAACATACACATGTGTATGTAAATGTGGTTGAGAACACTGGATCAAATGGATTTTTTTTTCCATTGCTATGTTACCTTTTATCATGGATTGGATAAATCCATTCTTGCTTGTGGGAAGCAAAAAAAAAAAAAAAGGAAAAATGGTGCTGCAGAAATATGTGGATCTCTCCCTTCTTGCAGAAAGAGAAGATTCATATCAGAGAACTGCGTGAGCTCACCTTTTCAACAGAGGTTTTCTTCCTGGTGTTTGTGTGTGTGTATGAGTATCTGTTATGTACCATAAAAGATCAATGCATTTCATAGAAAAGATCTTTCCTTAAAAGAGGAAAAATCTAAGCTCTAAGAGGATAAATTTTTTTCCCTCACTGTGACAGGAGCTAGTGTCCAATGTTCTGGAAGGTCTGATCCTGAGGAAATGGAATATAGATTGTACCACAGGTTTAAACCAGAAGCAGAGTGACAGAATAACAGTCTGTAAAACACACACAATGTTGTCAAGCCATGAACACATTGGAAGTTTTTCATAGTAACTTAATTATTGTCCAAAAATCCACCAGGAAAACAGATGTCAGCCAGTGGATTTGATGTGTATACAGCTCATTATGTGGGTGGAAGGATAGTGAGACTTTTATTGTTGCAAGAGGAACAGCACTTTGCTGAAAAAGAGAGGCAGGTACACAGGCAGCTGTTTCAGGAAATGATATTCCAGCAAGTTGGAAATATGAAACTGAGAGGGTAATGAAGAGCCCAAAAGTGAGAGTTCAGTGGCAGAGGTTATAGCAGAGGAGCTACAGTGAGAAGCTGAACAAATACAGCTAAAAACACCCTTCATTATCCCTGGTTCAGTACCTTGGGTTTCTCTCATTGCTAGTGCTTAGTTACTTGTTGTGATGGCAACTCCCCACCTTGGTTCATTCTGCCTTAATTATCAGTTGCATGGCTTGAACATAGCAGAAGTACAAAGGAGATGAAATTGCAGTCATAATGGCCAGGTTCAGAAAGGTCTTCTAAGGATGGCAGAAGAGAATTTGCTGAAGGTATTTAGGAAAAGTTGCTTCTCTGATAAGGAATAATGCCAGTAACTGGTGTGTGGAGAAAATGAAGGTGCACCATCCACATGTAGTTCAAAAGTACAGGAGAGGTAAACTGTGCAGTGAACATGCACTATATGTGTAAGAGCTCAAGCAAACTCACATTTAAAAATTAGTCTTCATATTGCTTTGCTTTTAAATTAATTATTATAATTACTTATTACAGTGATACCATTATGTATGGTTCAGCAGTCATACATTAGATATCGTTCCCCCCAGAAATGAATTTGGAGTTGAAAAAAATCGAAAATAACCCTTCAGTGGAGACAGAGGTGAAAATGAAGCTATTTCTGTTCTGACAGCGTTGTTTCTAATAGAGGGTACTGCAACGTGCAGAGGCTCAGAAAGATGTCAGTGAAAATAACAACCTGACATTATATGTGCAGTAAATACTGAAGATTGGAGGCTGGTTTATTACTTTTTTTTTTTTTTTTTTTAATGTGTGGGTTGTTTGTTTCAGTTTTAGTTCATGCTAACCTGCTTGATAGCTCATTATCTTTCTCCTTTGGTTTCATGGCAGTCTACCAGTTTATGTTAATGGCTGTTTCTTTATCCAGTCCCATAAGGTCATCATTTGAAAATGGTAACTTAGAGCAGATGTTTACATAAGTTAATATCTCTTTTCATTTTATATGGGCACACTGAAAAACTGAAGATCACTTACTTTCAACAAATTGTACTAATATTATGCAGTCTTTTGAGACTAAAATGCAAAATTCAAACTCCATTAGATTGGGTATCTAATCAGAGTTCATGACAACAATATAATTGTTTTGTTTAAAAAAAAATTAAGAGCAGACAAAACAAACAAACAAAAAAATCATGACCAATGAGGATTTGGCCAGATAAAGAAAAGCAAAAGCACTTCTTCATCTCAGGAAACCTCCAGTGCTAGAATTGTCACCAGTATACTCTCTGCTGCAAATATCGAAGTACATAGGTCTTAAAAAGCTGTACTGTAGTAAACACTGGACTACATGCTTCAAAAAAATGTGTGGGTGGATGGGAAGTGGAAATGATTCCTGAATTACTCAGGTGGCTTTAAGAGACTACATGAGCAAGTGTATCATTTTCATGGTGGATGTTGGCTGGCTCTTGGATATAAAGTGAGGAATCCTTACCCCATGAATGAGCCACATGGTGTTGGCTGAGTTGCAAAGGCAGGAAACTCACTGTTGGACCTCGGCTAAGGTCAGGAGCCACAGTGTCAGCTGTCAGTCCATTTATTGAGCAGAACTGAAAAACAGTAAGACCTCACCAGTAACTGGATTGCTCCTGTGCTGTAGCATTGGAAAAGAGGAAGAGTGGAGAGCAGAAAGAAAGAGAAAGAGATATAAAGGGATTCTTGCATGATTGGGTTTGTGTGTGAAACTTTTGTGGGTTTTCTCAGCAGTATCTCGTCCTGTAGAGTAACATACTAAGCTAGATGATCGTAAGCCAGGAGGGTTTCCTTGCTATTCTTCCTACTTTGTGGCCTCAAACATGGATTTTGGAGCAAGGTCAGGGTTAGATTTTAATAAACAAATGGATTTGTCTGTATTTTCTACAATGAGGGCATCTACAGTAATTTTGTCTCTCATCATGTTAGCTAGGAGGACATATTTGACTGTGGCTTTTCTCTGATAAATTCTTCCACATGTCCCTGCACTCAGATCTACACTTGAAGCAATATTTGCACTACATTGAATTAGCAAGAGATCCTCTATGAAACTTTGTTGTCTCCTCTAGCAGTAATTTTAAAGGGAATAAATAACATCAAATCTTGTCGATTATTTCATTTCCTACTAAAATCACCACAGAGCAAGAGAAGTCTTCCTGAATAGTGGAGATAGTGTATTTCACCTTTGCTCAGTCCCCACTCTGCTGCCTTGCTACTGTGGTTATTCTGAAGATCCTTTGAGTTTGGCTTGTTGCTCATGCCCTGGCTCAGCAAACCAGAAGGCTCTCTTTCTTGAGACCTTAATGAGACTTAAACATGTGCTGAAATTACTTTTGCTGAAAAATCACATAAGCACAAGCAAAGACTGTAATGTGGCCTTAACTGTTATCATAAAACTTAACTTTGCATTAAATATTCTGGTTTTGAAAATTTGAGTAAGTTTTAAAAGCTCTAGCATTCATTTACACATATATGTCCCATGTATACATCATGAGGAAATGTAATTTTACAAATTGCTACCACCACTTGATCATTATCCTTCTTGTCCTCTTTCATTAGTTCATGGTAGGAAAAAAATGTCATGGTCTATGTCATTTTGGTGTGATTTGAGAAATCAGAATATGCAAATAGATATATGACTTGTTTTCTGTAACTGCATTGAAATTTGCTTTCTGCAGCTGGGGAAGAGGAGAGCAACTGTGGGAGCATATGTGTTTGAAAATGTGTAATTTCACAGTGTGGCAGATTTGGCATGTAACAGGAGGGTCTTTCCCAGAGTGGTTGTTCTTGTGAATAAGGCTTTCCCTGACCTGCTGCTTCTTTTGAATGCCTACTCACTTTTGCAAACCTCAGAGTAAGGCATGGGGGAACTGGAAGCTCAGGTCCTTCTGAGCTTGTGGCATTTATATTGTGAGACAGTTGAGATCGAGTTCATTTTGCTAAGCTGCTCACCCATAATGGATCTGTCACAGAGACTTGACAACATATTTGTATCCATTTTGGACAGCATTTGCTGCTCAGCTCTCTCCCTCTGAAAGTTTCCAGCAGACCACTCAGATTTACTGCTAGCAACCCTTCCTCTCCCCCTCAGAATACAGCTATCCTTTCCATAGGCTGATCAGAGGCTTCCCATAGGTTTAATAGGCAGACATCCGTTCCACCTATGCTTTATCTTTGAATTGGTATCAAGTACCAAGTATTGAGAGCACCTCTTAATTTGATCCCAATTTTCTCTTGTTCAGCTGGCATAAAGATGGCCCAGTCAAATAATGGAAAAAATGCTGTTTTATGTCAGAAACTCTACTGTTTTTTTTCCTCTGGAATTAAAATTTTGTTTGAGTTTCTGGTTTATTGGTAATTTTCAAAGAGTTGCTGGTTTGTTTCTGATGTAAATATGTGGCAGGGCTGGTGGAAAGGAAAATAATGGTAGCTCATAAACTGAAAATCTGACTTTCCTGCCAACTGTGTCTGGAAAACCAAGTTATCTTTCAGAGACTGGAGCTGCTAACAAATGGAGAAATATATGACTGCTTTTTCAAGCACTAATTAGTATCCAACCACTAATACTGAAATTATGTAAGTGTATTTAACTCCAAGTTCTGATTCAAAATTGAGTGTCTTATTCTACTGAAGACTTAGTTGAATCTGAAATATAATTCCAGTCTTTGTGGCACAAGAGGATATTTTGCCCTCTCCCTTTCTCTTCCCCCAGCAAGAGAATTTTTTCCAGTACAAGTTACTGAATAAACCTGCAGGAAGACATCCATTTCTAAATATAGTAAGCTGAGCTATAGGCATTACCTAGCCTGGGGAGACAAGTGAAAATGAAACCACTGACTCTTCTCTACTAATTCATCCCCTGGGTCTCTACTTTCCAGATTTCTTTTTCTCCCTTCCTTTCCTTCTTCTCTGCTTTTCCCCTTCAGTGCTTCTTTTTCCTTAACAATGGTTATATAATGCCGTCTTTCCTTCAGGATGCATCCTATATAGTATAGCTTATATACGTATTAGTAGCTCTGTTCAAATCCATATCCTTTCAGTTCACTTTAGAGACTTTTTCCAAGCCTGAGTTCAAACAAGCAGTGGTTTTCCCAGAGAAGGCCAGCTCTCACAGCATTGCCCTGGTTCCAGGTCAGTGCATGAAGATCAGGTTTAATAGCATGACCTAGTATTTTCCTTCTTCAACCTACACAACCCTATCTCTAATAAGACAGCATCTAAACTGCTCTTTCTGTGTTTCCTGAGGCAGATAGAAATAATAATGCTGGTCAAAGGGTAATGCTTGAAGGCAAATTTCTTTTAAAAACAGACACAAGTTCAATGAATTCTGCCACCAAAGTGTGGCGGTTGCAACTATCAAGAGAGAGTGAAGCTCACTTCATTCTCAACAAGGTCCATTTAGCAAAGCTGATCTTTCTCACTGGTGTAAGTTATTGCAATAAATAAATAAATAAATTCTGTATCTGGTGCTTCTTTGTGGCATGTCTTTTTTTTTTTTTTTAGCACTCTCTCCTAAAGCTGTCTATGGCTTTCTGATACTTGCTGTTGGTCTTCTATTACCTCCCCTTGAAAATGCATGTGGGAGACAGCCAGAGCACTTAACAAATCCACTGCTCTTCAGAGACCTTTCCAGCACTTCCAGTATGCATGTTAATTGTAAAAGCTGAAATGAAATACCTTGGGCTGCACTGACCTCGTAATCTGTTTTTTAACTAGCGTCTCCGTTCCATAAATCCTCTTAGAGATAAATTAAAAATGCCTGTAGAAGAGATATAGCCTGAATGTAATAATTAAGCAGGTGCTAAGAAGCAGCCTATTATTCATATATCTGGGTTTTGTATGATAAAAAAATTTCTAAAAAATTATTCCTGCTTGAAGAGAGACTTGATCAATCACCATCTCCAGCTGCCCAAGCACAGAATTGAGTAACTGAAGAAAAATCTTCTGAAAGGGACCAACCATCATCAGAGCAGAAGTTTCCTTCTAATCAAATCAGTTTTATGAGTAGCTTCTTCCTTGCTAGGCAGTACCACTTACATTTTTTGTCTGAATGCTGAATTAACCCTGAAGGGGCAAAAACCTTCTTTGAGTAAAAGGTGTAGGTGAAAACAGCATTGCTTCTATACAGTGGCATTTAAAATCCATTTTTAGTTATGCCTAGAGGATAAGAGGTATTTAACCACCAGCCTGTGGTTAAGCAATGGTGTATCAGAGGCTGTTGTTTACAGGTCATTCAAACTGAAGATTATCAGTTGAATCCAACCTTGCAAATGAACAAGCCTACAAAAATCCTGGTACCATTTTTAAAATGGAAAGTAGAGGCAAAACTAGGACATTTATGTAGTGTGGCAGTAAATTCAGATATTTAGCAAGCAACTTCTGTAGTAAGTTTACTATTTTCTACATAGGGAAAGTAGCCAACTGGGATTTTTTTTTTGTTTGGGTTTGTTGTTTTGGTTTTTTTTTTTTTTCACTTTCTAAACTGCTTCTCATGGAATTATGATCACTTGCAATTTGGGAGCAGAAATACCACACAGGGAATAAAAAGCCTCAGCTGCTTTTTCAAAATGAAATAGCTGTGTCTAAAAGGACTCTGCCTCGACAGCTTCCAGAGGGCTGCAGAGCATGCTGGCACTGTGTGTGCTGTGCTGGAGAGAGAAGAGCCTGGAGCCTGGGTAATGTGGGGTTTCCTGAAAAGTCGGAGGCTGGAGGGATTTCAAAGGCTTAATTGTCTTCAGAATAAAACCTTTCTGTGTGGGAGTGATAAATATTACTTTAAACCTGTGTGTGGAATCATGACATCACTGGAGAAGGGCCTGTCTGACGGCTGTGATTGTGCTATCACACATCAGCCACGTGTCCCAGCTGCTGGATTAGAAGCAATTTGGGGCAGATAAAACGTGTGCCATTGTGTTTTGTACTGTGGCTGGCACAATGAGGCCCCACTGCTACCTGGCTCTGCTGGGCACTGTCAGTCTGGGAGCATGATAACAGCTAGGAAATTTGTAAAATGCACAGACAAGATGTTCAGATAAAAAGGGTACTGGAGCAGTGTGAAATTGAAAAAGCTTTTGAGAGATTTCTTGGTTAAACATTTGCTACTCTTCTGTGATGTTTCATCCTCCCAAAAATGTACTTTCTCATAAAAATAAAAAAAAGTATGCATTTCTTTCTTTCTGTAGAGAATAAACATGAATGCAAAGTCACAGTCAAGCCTCACTCAAAGTGGATATTTTTCCCCCTTCCAATTTTCACATTGTTGAAGACATCATTTTAGTTCAGTATTATTCAATGTGTTAAAATCAACAAAAAAGAAACACCCTTGAGCATTTTTTGATTTACAAAATATATCTTTTCAGATTTATTTTTTTCAGAATCTAGTTATGGCATTCTCCATTTTATAAGTGAAGTCTCAAGCACTCTAGAGGCCTTTTTTGTTTGTTTGTTTTCTTTTGTATGAAAAGAAGAGGTAGAAATTCCAAGGTGGAAAATTGTTTAAATTACTCCGATGTTTCTTTTAAATCTTGAAATATTTAAGATTGTCATCAATATGTTAATGGGGTTCTTCCTTTTGAAAATGTTGCCTTTACTTCTAAAACAAGAACATACTATTATTTTTATTGTTCAGATTAGCTTTTGCAAAAAAATATATGAAAAATTAAAGCATGAGAATGGTATAACTGTATCGTTGTTATCTATCAGGACTTTACATTTTATCAGTCTCTTGAACTTGCAATGTAGTAGTTTTCTCCACTGATATCAGTGCAAATCTGTGAGTCACCAATTAAAAATAGTGTCAGTATTTCCCATGTAAAATGTCTACATGTTGATGACTGTTGAAATTTCCCATACATACCTCTCCAGTTGCCTGAGCATTTCAGTAAGAGCTAAGCCCTTTAACTCCCCCATAGTGTCACCCATTGACTTGGGTGGGACCACAGTGGCAGTCTTGAAAAACCTTTTTTCAGTGACTGGCAGTGCAGCAGTGTAGGGATTTGAGGAAGTCTGAGGGCACTGATAAATTTGATTTGCAGGATAAAAAAGTTTGGAGTGAAGTTTGATAAAATTGAGTGTTTGACAGCAGCTATTTGATTTGTTTAGTTAAGTCCCTGACATCTATGGGTGAGGATGATGCTGGAAGCATAAGTCAAGCCTAATTGCTTGTAGCACTCACCTCAGACTAATACAATGGGGGAAGAAGAACATAACCCTTCCTTCCTTCCTTCCTTCCTTCCTTCCTTCCTTCCTTNCTTCCTCCCTCCCTCCCTCCCTCTAAAATCCATCAGTATGAACATCTGTGTCTTTTGTTCTGACTTGGGTATCTGCAGGGGAGCATCTGCAAAAACCCCATATCTGGGAATGGTCAGTGTAGGGGAAGCAACAGTTGCCTGTCTGAAGAAGGTTGTATTTTATCTTAACTGTAGTTAAATGTATGCTTGTCTTTACCAGGAGCATTTCTCTTAGCTGGAGTTGTCTCCCACAGGTACTGCAAAGGCTGGAGATAATTCAGTGTGTGGCATGTTTTTTTGAAATATCTGTAGAGCTGTTCTAAGAAAAGAAAAAAAAAAAGCGCAATATTTAAGTATAGAAATTATTTCAATACATGTAAAACATTTTTAAAGCCTGCCTTTCACAGTCAGTGTTGTTTTGTATACTCCAAAATTATTAGCAGAACTGAATGTGAGCATTTTTGTTTGAAGTGATGGAGAGGTTGAATAACCTCCTTTCTTTGCCTTCCAAAAGACTGCATTGCTTTTAATTAGCTGTAGTCTTTTTGCTAAGTAGAGTGAAATTTCCCAGCTGTGTAGGAGATGTGGGCCAGCAGAAGGTGTTGGGAGCTGGAAGCACTGAGACTGTTTCCAACAAAAGCATTCATGAGCCAATCTCATGTTGTGAGTAAAATAGCAGTGAAGTGTTTAGCTCTGTTTGCAGATCTGGACTGCAACCACATCTTTCTCTGGCCAAAATGTGCTGTTTCTGGCTTTTAAACTTAACTGTAATAAAACATTATTATTGAGAATTTTCATATTTCCCAGTGCAATTACACACTGTGATCTGAGCAGAAGTGCCATTCCTGTATTTACCAGGAATACCAGCCAGTGTTTGAGCTTGATCCTTCCCTGGTGCTTGCTTGGTGGGTTAATTTGGATCTTTCTCTAGAATTATTTGGGGAAGATCAAATGGCAAAATCAGTGAGGCCCCTTCTGCAAGCTGATGGTCTTTTACTGTGTGCATCCATTAAGTGTTCTGCTCTGCTGTGCAGCCGTGCTAGAGCTGCGCTCAGACTGAGGCCACACGGCCTCCTCATGCTCACAGCTGATTTTACTGTGTGTTGTAACTCACACATAAGTGGACTGCATGTTTACCTTCTCAGTTGCTTTTTGCCATCTAGGACTTCATTTGGAAACATAAGCTGGAAAAATGTGTGGAGAGTGATATAGCTTCTAAATTTAATTTCTGAATTATGATTTTGATTTTGTCTCCTTTTTTTTTTTTGTTGAACGTAGTTGGTTCACCTCCTCAAAATAGTCATATGAAGTTATTTAGCAGTTCTGCACAGAAGGAGATGTCTCTTTAGTACTAAAATCAACAACCACATTCTCTCAGGTGTGCAATCCCATCATGGCAAAAACAAGATAAATGCTACATTTCAGAGTATCTTGTAGGAAAAAAGCAGCATAGACCCAATTCTTTAATATTCTTCTTAGCACATAAAGCACATGGATGGAATGCTCAGGGGTTTATTTAATATCTGTGTATATATATGATCCTACAGTAAAAGAAAAGTACACTATTCTTCTGATTTAATAGCTCCATGAGCATTAGAAATGCTTTAAAGTTATTTTAATTTACCTTCTGCATATCTGCTTATGCAGGATGAAGTACTCTTTGATTTTAAGCAAATCACTGGAAAATATTTTTCTCCATTTTTCCTGTTTTTCTTAGTTATAAAAGAACTGCAATCCTAAAAAAAGTTGTGGTTTTCTTATTCTACAGTTTGAGTGGCAGAAATCAGGTGCTGTCATATCAAAGACAAAAGAAAATTATTCTCATATATATGTGTTATCACAACATTTAGTACTCCAGTTATTTTTTTTTTTTTTAGTTCTCTAGTTCAAGCCTTAATTCTTTTTTTTTTTGCTACATTCCTTAAAGTATTAAAATGAGTACTTTAAATGTGGATTGCACAGAACTGGCCAAATGATTGGACCAAATGATTAAGGGCAGTGAGAGCTAACTCTTGTGGCTAAAAGGTCTAGGAAAACTTGATGTTATAGAGTGATCTTTCAGAAAAATAGCAGATGAAATTTCAGATTCAAATAATAAAAACCCTCATATTTGGAACCAGCCTAGAGTACACATGTTGCATTAGTAGTACTGAAATTAGCTAATAGCATTTAGACAGTAGGTCTTGGAGCAATGCTGTATATCGCTCCTTGGAAATTTCCCTTCAAACTTAGTCAAAATTGAGCACCAGTAAGAAAGAATAATGAACAGAAAATGTCTCATAGTGCTGCATATCTGCTTGCAAAATCCTTGGTGTGTTCATGTATTGAAGTTTGCATGATGGTCTGGATTTCTTTCTCAAAAGAGAAAAATGGAAATTGCAAAAGGAAAAAAAGGCCAGCAATTAAGAGTAGAACACAACTTCCATTTATGAGAATATGAAGTTCACTGACAGATTTCACATTAGGAGAAACATATCTGAACAATATCCCAGAGTTTTATATAACCTTGAACAGTGTGGAAAAGAATGCAGACTGTTTATTCTGTTTCTAATGGCGCAAGGGATCAAACACAATTTTTCAACACAAGGGTATCAAACAGAAGTGTATCAAACACAATTTTTCAACCTGAAAGATTTCAACAAATTTTAAAACTGTTGGACATTCTTTTACACAAGCAGCCTGTGAAATCATTTAATGAATTCGTGGCAAAATCCCCCTGAAGGGCTATCAGAGCAAAGGTATAGATACAGACTTTGACTTGGGAAGTCCCTTGACTTTTGAGGAAATATTGCTGCCATTCTCTCGCTTATTTACTCTTTCCTTAGGCATCAGTTGCTTATAGTGGTAGTCAGAGGCAGAGCAGTGAAAAATAGACATTGCATCTGACTGACATTTTTTCCTACCAATAGCATGGCCCATGCACGTATAAGTCTTTTAAAATAAAACTGTATTTTAAGGGCTGTTTGCGATGCTTATGTGCTTGATTTGGTAGATGAAGGGAACTGGTTTTGTTTAAAACATAATATCTGCATATGTCTCGTGAAAAATTATTAAAATCAGAAGTACACTGAAAGTGTATGTCCAGACAGAAGTTATATGTTATTGGCTAGGGAATATCTGTTATTAGCCTGCCAGTCTAGGTGCTGATTTTCTTTGTTTTCAGCTTCACTATCCTAGTTTTGCCTTTTGAGCACACAGGGACCAGCAGTTCTGATGAAAAGGGTCAAATTGCATGGGATAGAGTAGGAGCTCATTCGCATGCAGGTTGCACAAGACTGCGATCGCTATCCTTTCTGAGAGAAACAGTAACGTTTTACAAGACTGATTTTTAATTGCATCCCTTACTTGGGTGCCAGGCAATCTCTGGAGGATGCCTTTTCCCTCCTTAAAATGAAAAAAAAAAAAAAGAAAAGCAGTGCAAAATGATCATGTTCAAGATAGAAGCAGTGTATGTTCGGAACTTGCTTGCTGGCTTATCTTCCTTGTTTATTTTTAACTAAAGAAACACTGTGTCTGAGACAACCTTGTAAGAAAACAGTGGGTTTTAAACAGCTCTTTCAGTATTAGAGAATAGGAATTTTTTTTTTAATTCTAGTTCTACAAAGCAAATAATCATGATTATGGTTTCATAGCTTCAAAGTGAGGTATCTGGAGTTTTATTCTGATTTGGGAGCTCTGGGATAAAGAAATTGCATGTATCATATATTTTATTTCATTAGTAGTATAACTACAATACACTTGGTATTAATAATAGAAAACAGAACATGTGTGACAGGGCTTGAAAGCAAAAGTACTTTTAATTCACTGATATTGTGTTTCATTATATACCTTGCATGGAGATCCATGAGCTACTACTAAAGCCTAAATGAAAACAGCATGTTTATTGTCAATGAGTTTGAACTTACAATCCTTCCGCTGGGCAATTTTTAAAGGTTTTTAATCTCAAAATGGTTGGAAAAATTGAGTTTGGGAATCTTCTGTCTTCAGCTGTTTTTTGCCAGTAAGTGACAATGTTCTGTTAGACAAGAAGTAGCAAAGGGGCTGTCTGTTTTTGTGTGCATGCACACCCATCTTGGAGTCAGTGGGGTACAGTGCCAGCAAGTCACATATGGCATCACTGATTCTTTGTTTTGAAATAATTCACTACTAATCAGGGATGTTTCCAGTGCATGACCTGACTTGAAATGGGAGCAGTAAATACATTAAAATTTTTTGTACACCAGAGTGTAGGTGTGTATTGACAGCTCTTAGTGGAAGATGATGCTGCAGCTGAGAGGCAGTAGATCATGGAGCTCTGCTGTGGGTGCTGATGCCTAGTGAATTTGCTGAATACCTGCCCTACTTACTATTGGGACTGGGATTTGCTTCCTTGCATTCCTGTCAGGTACATATGCTATTCAGAAGTTAACTTTTTTCCTTTTACTGATCATTTTCAGGGTGCAAGATGGTGGGCTGGTTATATCTTTTATTTCATCCAGTCAGATTTGGTCGACTTGGAGTTATGTTCTGCATAGTGCAGCAGAAGGAAAATTTTTTCTCCAGTGTCCACATATGACTTGTTGTCCTGTGGGTGTTTACTTGCTTTGGAAGTCGTTGGATGATATTTGAGTTGAAAGTTGGAGGTAGCTCCAGCAGTTTTGTTCCATTGCACTGGTAAAAACCCTAAATATTTTTTGGGTTTGAGAGGAAAAGGAAAGAAACACAGAATTTATGGTAGTGATTATTCTTCTCTGAGAATTCAGCTTATGGCTGGAAGATTATTTAGTGGCTTATGCCAAGTGGAATAGCTGCAGTGGAAGAGAGAAAAACAAGTAGAATATTGATCAAACCAAAGCAGCCTGGAAGGTACTGTTTCATAAAAATTTCTTGTCTGAGAAAATATGTTTGGATATTTCCCCCTGGAAGGTGTCAAGGGACAGAGAGAAAGGTTGTTTGTTAATGTTTTTTCTTTCCTTTGGAAAAAATTTTTGATAGGAAGCTGAAATGTATTTTGAAGGAAAAACCTCCCAGCTGAGTTTGATAACTGATGTGTGAGGACAGTAGTTCAAAATTGTGCCTCTCTCTGTCCAGACACTTGAGGCTTTCAATTTGGATCATATAATAGTTTGGGTTAAAAGGACATTTAAAGGTCATCTAGTCCCACCCCTGTGCAATGACCAAGATCAACTAAATCAGAAGGTGCTCAGAGTGCCTTCCAGTCTGATTTTGACAGTTTCCAGGGAAACCCTGGTCCTCTCTGGGCCACCTGTTCCAGTGTCTCACTACCTTCCTTGAAAAACCTTCTTCCTTATAACTAATTAAATGGATCTAATTTGGTAAATTTAAGTCTGAAAGCTAAAGGCAGAAGTTCTGGAGGATACCGTAAGAATTGTCTTTGTAAAACTTTAGTACCAAAAATGTAAACGCTTACAACATTTTGAAAAATACCAAACTTGTAACTCTTACAGGAAACAAATGCCTCCTATGCAGTTTTGCCAATGCTCATGTACTTTTTTGGCTGACACTTTTCAGGTACAGCCATATTTGTATGCCTGATAATGCTACAGCTTACGTGGTGATATGAATTACTCATTCTATAAATTTATGCAACATAGGAAAAACATGGATACCTGATTCTGTTATTCAGTCCAAGATGGTTCCCCTTAGTTGTATTTATAAGGACTCCTGTAAGGTTATAAGCCTCCTTGCAGGTTACAAACTCCCTGTTTCTGTCTGTGGTGTGGTATGAAGTGATGAAAGCACAGCACTGTCTGGCTGCTAGGTTATACTACAATGCACATTATTGATATTAAACAAGAGATGAATGCCCAGCTAATATTTTCCCAGTTCTGCCCTTTCTTGTGTTAAATGGATGAGGTCAGCTCTCCCTGCTGAGGCAGGCTCTTTGAAAAGTCAGAATGGTGTTGCCCAAGTAAGGAAGAAAGAACATCAGAACTCTGTTCCAGTTCTGCAGAATACTAACAGAGAAAACATAATATACCATTACAGGAAGACCTTGTGGCTGACGTTCAGAAAATCAAAGTAGGTTGGAAATTACACAGATGCAACCTGACAGTCTTACTTTTTAAAAGCAGGGCTGTCCAAGAGTCTGTTGAGTGTACCAGACTTAGAAAAAAAAGCAGCAACAAAAACAAACAAACAAACACAAAAAAAATAGGCAGTTTTTATGATTCTAATAAAGGCTACATTTGAGATTTCACCTATTGTTTTAAGAATAAATAAGTATATGGAAATTTAATTTATTTCATAGTACTGGTTCTCAACCTATCAGGTTTTGTGTCTGAATTTTATAATCCATTAGAAACCTAAGTGCTGTAAGAGAACATTAAAAATATTAAAAGTATTTAATGGGTGCTAGATAGTATGATCTGTATTTACTGCAAATATTCAATTGCTATTGAAATCAAAGGCAATTTTTAGAAACAGGAGACATTAGCAAAAATACAAGTTCTGAAAGCTATTACTATTTTTTCTCTCTGTTAATGTCTTATCCATAAGGGTATACAATATAACTTAATGAAATTCCTCTGGTATATGAAATTGGAGATGGAATGCTTTTCAAATCTAATTCCAGTTTTTCACTGTGGTATGTAGCATTCAGAAAATAATTTCTGCAAGCTTAGAAATTTTAGTAGTAATCTTCTGTAATTTGAGTTCTTTCTGATTGCTCTTATTGGAATATCTGTACATTTTCAGGAAGGATTTAGTAGGATGGAAGCAACCCTCCCACCAAACTTAATTAACCAGTCCTTTAGGTAACTAATTACACATGCTGAATTTTCAGTGAAGTGTATTGTTTCACTCTAGGTGTTCACGCCTATCTTACCCAGCTGATATCTGTAAACTGAAAGAGGATGTTGCTACAGTGCGTGGTTCCTAATAAAATTCTAATTAAATAATCACCTCAATTATAGATTAAAAACTCAGGTTCAACAATTATTCAAAGAGCTTCATTGAAAACCCACAGTCATGTAACTACTCCTTTCTCTTTCTGCCTGAATTTATAGCTCTCTCACACAGACATTATTTAGATTTAGTTTAAATGGTGCCCTAAGTTGTTTCCATTATCTCAGCCTGGAGCAACCTGTGTCTATTCCTGGAATATGATTTCATTATTCTTGAACTGTGTTACCTGAAGTGTATGCTATCTTTTCTACACTGAACATTTTCCAGGAAAACCTTTTTCGGTTCCTGTTAGTGCTTAGACATTTGAGTCAGCTAAATGTGGAAGGAGGAGGACTGTGTCTGATGTATTCATTCCAGTTATGGTAATTGTCTTTGAAGAACATTCTTATTTATTCACAGATTATACCAAGTTTTTGGGATGTCCAATCTAATGTTTATAATACAGAATTATACTGTACTGAGTAGATTAAGATGGGTACTGGTATTGAGTGGAAGAAGGAACAGCTGAAAGCTTTTCATACTCCTGAGTCACTGTCACTACAAGAATACCGATTTACTGGGATGACGTTTCTGGTGACAAGGTTCAGGTTTTCAGAGACTTGATTGAAAACACATGGAAATTCCTTTCTCACAAAGGCATTTAATTTTTCTTGTCAAATACCCTTGTGTCTTGTATGATTTACCTTTTTGTGATTCAAGTTCATTTTGACTTGCTGCTGTTATCTGCTATCAGATTTCTATAAAATAATGGGAAATCTTTCTCCATGCTTATCCAAAAATACATCTGTTTGAAAGCTGCAATTATGCAGGACCTCTGGACAGAAGCCTTTGGAGTAAGAGGCTAATATGTGTGGCAGAAGAATTAAGAGTAAACAACATATTAGGATCACAGATTATTTACATAATACCCACCTGAAATCAGGGAGTTCTTTACTTCTAGTAAAACTTCTGAATTGTGGTTTTTCTTTGTATTTTGTGTCATAGTGTTTTGAGAACTTGTAGGTACAGCTGAAGTGCCAGATATGTGCTACTGACAATGTCCCTATTGGAAAAGGTCTGTACTGGCTTTCAGAAGAAAATTTTTCCTTGGATTTCAGTGGAGGTGCAATGCTAGCAGTGCCTTTAGACTGAAAAATCAACTTATTGATCCACAGTGCAGGCATAAATTCCTGTAGTTCTGGTTGGAAGGGACCTTTAAAGGTCATGTAGTCCAACCCTGCTGCTATGGACATGAACATATTTAACTAGATCAGGTTGCTTAGAGCCCCCATCCAAACTGTTGTTGAAGATTTCCAGGGATGGGGCATCCACAACCTTTCTAGGCAACCTATTCTGATGTCTCACTACACTTCTAATAAAGAATTTCTTCATAATAACTAATCTAAACCTACCCTCCTAATTCTATGTCCCTCCTATGCTGAGGACCCCAGAGCTGGAGGAAATTCTCCTGGTGGGATCTCACAAGTATGGAGTGGAGGGGTCTCCAAGGGGTTGCTAAAGCTTTGGCCCTACTGATCAAAGGTGAAGTGCTGAGGCTGGAGCAGCTTCTGAGGCTAAGACCAAGCTCAGGAGAATGCAAATTAAGAAAAGGCTGGAGGGCTAATTTGATGTTCTGTCTGCAGCTGGTGCCTCAAGTCTCTGTTGGCACAGGCAGTAGGAACAGGAGTGAGAAAGGAGGGGGTTAGAGCCGTCTATCAAGGGATAGTACAGTTAATTGGAAATTAATTTACAGGCAGTGCTAGCAGTCCATCAGTGCTCCCATCTGCATAAGTGACAGGCCAGATCATTCAAGGCAGAAAGAATTACTTATCCTGGGGCCAGGAGGCAGAGTGCAAATGTGAGACTAGTCCTCTGTCTTTCCTAACAGGACAATCCTACAGAAGCTATAGAGTTTTTCCAAGTGTCCCTGGAATTTCAGATCTGATCTCATCCATACCTGGTTGCTCCTGCTTCCTCTTTCACTTCAGAGAAGGCTGGGCAAAGAAGCATGTGGCATCAGGAGGGGTCAAGAGGCAGGGGCTTGGCCTGGTGCTATGGAGTTGCAGCTGCTGAGTTTTTTCAAACACAAATTGCCCAGGGGTAGGGGTCCTTGCCCATGGAGCCAGAAAGATTTAAGAGCTGGCAGAGTCCACAGTGCTAACACAGAAACTGGTGTTTTATCGTGTGACTGTGTGATTTCCAAAACCCTTTAAGCTCAAGATGTGAAACCCCTTAAGCTACCCAGCATGATGTGCTGTTTGTAAAGATTTATTAGCTTTTCAAAGTTTCCATGCTTTCCCCTCCATGACTCCTTAAGGATTTTGAAACAGCAAAATGAGTGCAACTAAGGAGTGGACAGGCAAACTTATTTGCCTTACCACCAAAGAAACAGGAGTGATGGCTGTGCCTGAAATAACTGAATCTGAATTCTGTCATCTTTGAAACTTATGTTTGTTGGTGCTCTTTATGTTCATCTTTCATAGAATGTGGATAGTCTTATAGCTGGCATCTACTGTCAAGCTGCTTGCTATATATATGGCTCTGTGGGGGTTAACCAGTTAGAAATTGCCCATTTCTAGGAAGGCAGGAAGAGCCCCACTACCTTCTCACATGTTCTATTTACTTCACTGGCTGGTTTGAACCACGATGCAACACCAGAGACTCAGCTTCAGTAGGCTGTTCAGGTCCTCATGACCTGCTGACCATGAAGGCAGTATCAAATTAATACTAAGCATGCATACATGTACTTTGCTAAATTAGACTAATTGATTAAAAGCTGTGCAGGGTGATCAGATGTATTTAAGTCAAATTCTTTCTACTTCACTGTCAATTTACTGTGGTTTTTGTTGTTCACTGAAAATTATTGCTTTTTTTTTTACCAGGGCTTCTGCTTATTACACAGATTTTTGTATCTTATTATTACTATTATTATTTATTCACCTTACTAGGAAGTAGAAAGGGTTATTTGGGATTTTGGCAGAGAAGAAAAACAATTATTCTAGATGCAGGAAAATATTCTCTTTGCCTGATACATTTGAGATGTAATTTTGTCTGGCAATTAGAGCCTATGAGAGACTTACTGGCTGGGTATATCAGGTAATAGCCATGATCAAACAGAGTCCATTTAATTAATCTGATTATTGTACATTTTGTGGTACTCTAAAATTGTTTAGATTCCCTGACATTTATTAAGAATAAACTTCTCTTTTACCTAGGGATGATTGCATGATGCAGAAATATTAATGGTTAGTCATAAGAAACTAATCAAGTTAGAGGCAACATGAAGTGAGGGAATGAGCACTGAAGCAGCAGCTAAGTTCTTATGTTAATTTGATACATGGTCTTGGAAAAAATCACTTACTGCTTATCACAGTCTCTTGATTTTCCTGCAGCTAAAGAAGGAATATTAATATTCATCTCCTTACTTTACCAGTTTTAGGAGAATTAGCTAATGCACATGTTTATAGATAAAATGTTAGTGCTTAAAAAATGTAAATTTTGTTTTATAAAATGTTTATATATGTATAGATATATGTGTATGTGTGTGCATCCAAATAATTAATAATGAAACTAGAGACCTGATTATGCTATTTCTATCTGTGGTTGCCAATCCATCAAACTGGAAGGAACATTATTTATTATCTACTTAAATGGCTTCTATCAATAACAGGAGAACTAAGGAGAACTTCAAGGAGAATCAATTTTTTTTTCAGGCCTTAGGTATACATGTAATTAATAATTTTACTTGTTCTTAACTGCTCACTGATTTATTTAGAGTGGCAAAAAATTCATGTCTATTCAAATATCGATGTTTTGATTTTATTATTTTAAGTAGTTTGCTTAAGATGACACAGTCCAGAAGGAGTCTAGGAAGAGATTTTGTTTCTTCTGAGTCCTCATTTATTCCATGTAATTGCAAGGCTCTGTGAGTGTTAAATAATTTCAGTTCACCTGTAGTGTAGGCTTATTTAAATTAAAGATAAACCTTTTTTTTATTTGTGTGAAAACTCATGTGTTTTCATTCCAGTGAAGCATTGTAATCTTTTGACCACAAGAATTCTTTCTTCCAGGATGTGAAATGCTCTTTGAAGAAAACACTGAGCCTTGAAACAAGGCAAAGCCTCAGTTGTGTTGTGTGTTCCCTATTAAGTAATTGTACTTTTGTGGTAGCAAATATTAAAAATCATGGAGTCATAATTTTTTAAAATTATTTAAGATAGAAGGGACCTCTGAATGCCATCTGAACCAAGCCACTGTCCCCCTCAGAATCAGTTAGCACTTGCACTAAACAAGGCTAACTTCAAAGTTGGAAATAATTTCATACTTACATCGTGTTACTCAGGCCATCTACAAAATGTCTATTATTTCTATCTTCCTCTAAATTTTTTGTGGTGAATTTCTGATCTAACATCATCTGGGTGATGACCAAGTCATCATCTATTATTATTATCTGTTATGATTAGATAATAATCTAATCTAGCTAAGTCAGTCCTTGATCATCTCCTCTAGATTTTCCTTGACACCAAGCTTTCTCAATATGTTTTGGAGGTAAATTTTGGGCAAGAGATAAAATAATAAGGAAATATTTGTCTTGAACAATGCCTAGACCATTTGACTGAGTTCCAAATAGCAACGTCTGCAATATTGTTTTACTATAATGCAATCAAAAACAGAGTTTAGTATCCTATTTTGAAATAATGTTAATGCTCAGAAAAACAATGTTTATGTTCTGTCTCTCAGAAAAAGAGTTGTAAAAAACAAAACCAAAACAAACAAAAAACAAAAAAACCTCCACAACAACAAAAAACAAACAAACAAAAAAAAAACCAAAAATGAATGAAGCAAGCAAAAAACCCTCAAACCAAATATATTCCAAGACTATTTTGGGCCCTTTTTTCTTATAGTTTGTAACTTTCTGAGCTATGCCAGCTCACTGTGCGTGCATTGGAAATACAGGTTTATCACTTACATAAAATTTTGTAGATTATAAACTTTTCCTTATCCTGGTTGACTTTGCTTCTCCTTCTGCATTATGTAATTTGAATTTGTATTGTATGCACTCAAAATACAAATTTGGTGAAAATTACTGCATTTGGCATCCATTTCTTACCTCACAATTTACCACTCCACTAAATTTGAGCTTGAATCTTCTTCCACAGTCTTTAATGTATTGTGGTTTTATCTAGACAATAGTTCAATTGTTAGATGTAGAAAAAGCATAAAGCTGTCCCATTTTTGAAGACTCAACAGGAGGGTGACAGATCATGACAATCAGAACATACTGAATATCAGTCACAGCAGCTGTCTGTAGGTTTACTCAGGTCTTCTTCCTGTGTCATTCCTTGGGCTGAGTCTTCCTTAGCAGGGGAATGCACTGGAATATGTGCACTATGTATATATGCAATATGTGGAGAACATATTTTGGTTTATAGAATCATTTAGGTTGGAAAAGACCCTCATCCATTAACCTAACACTGCCAAGTCCACCACTGTGGACCATGTCCAGAAGTGCCACATCCACATGTCCTAAAACCTCCAAGTCTGGGGGCTCAACTGCTTCCCTGGGCAGCCTGTGCCCCTGCTTGACAATCTCTTTGGTGAAGAAATCTTCCTTAGTATACTATCTAAACCTTCCCTCATGCAACTTGGGCCATTTCCTCTCATCCTATCTCTTCTTCCTCGGGAAAAGAGACTGACCTCCACCTCACTACACTCTCCTTTCAAGTAGCTGTAGAGAGTCATAAGATTCCCTGTCAGCCTCCATTTCTCCAGGCTGGACCCTGTTATCTCGACCCTTCACCAGCTTCATTGCTTTTCTGGGGATGCAAAGACCAAGAATCCAGCTCATGAGTTCTGAAGTCCTTTTTTGAAATTAACCCAAGTACAAAGTGGAAGATTT
This sequence comes from Urocynchramus pylzowi, assembly GCA_013397555.1. Taxonomy (NCBI): domain Eukaryota; kingdom Metazoa; phylum Chordata; class Aves; order Passeriformes; family Fringillidae; genus Urocynchramus; species Urocynchramus pylzowi. Next base: position 83,370 of record VZRH01004092.1, on the reverse strand, counting down.
GCTTCAGAAGTGCACTACTGATTCAGATCAAGACACTATTGTAGGTCCATCTTAGGCATTTAACAGATTCTCTTGAAAGGTCCCTAAGTACCTGCCTGTCAGGTCAAGGACTTAGGATTGGTCATGAGGTAAACTAAGGTGATGTATGAAGGAGTCATCCCCTAGATTTTTCTTAGCATAAGTTACATCAGAAGTAGGCCCTTTAGGTTTGCTATTATACCAGATCAGAACGACAGAAAACCTGAACTTGTGGGCAAAGGAAAGCAGGCAAAGTAAATAATTCTTCCTAGAAATTGGGACAAACTTTTAGTTAAAATTAAACTGAAAGTTGTGCCAGAAATGCTCAATAAAACTGGGTACAGAATATCTCTTTAAGTCTTCTGCCAGATTGAGCCCGTGCAACCACATGACATGTTTTCTAAACTCAGATCAGCTCACAAAACATTGACAGGAGCTTTGTTCCAGCAGGCTTCATGCCTCATTGTGTATCATCTGTTCTTCTGCAGCCAGCATAAACACATCTACAGTGCACAGTGTGCCTTGGTGAATTTCAGGGCAGTCAGTGCTGCAGCCTCAGTGCTGCCTGCTTTGGAACATGCTCCTACTGCTGAGTAAACCAACAGTGCACAGATCCAGCTCTTAGGACTGTGACATTATGACATTATGTGGGACGCTCACATAAATCTGCTTCCATTCTTTGCTCATGCTGCTTATTAAACATAGAGTCCTAATTTCTCATAATAATGTTTGTTAAAGTAAATTTTAATGACACCGGGGTGGGCTTTTCTTTCCAATTTTTCCTTCTGTGGCATTTGCAAAATGGCTTTTTAATGACTTCTAAGACAGGAAACTATTATCAGTATTAGTAGTTCATACTCTCAGAAAACTAATTTTTTTCCTGAACAGATTATATGCTACTTTCCTTAGGTGTGAAAAGGCAAGCAAAATACTCTGCTTTCAAAGCATAAAATTATTTCTGCTCTGAAAAAAAAAGAAAAAAAAAAAAAAAAAAAAGCAGGAGGCAGACATAATTACCAATTTGAATGTTGAATAGTTTATAGAGTGAATAAAATTAACATTTAAATGCACACACTTTTTCTGAGCTGGGTTTTTTCAGAAGGTATGGTTTTAGTCTGAGCTGTTAAAATATCGAGTATATATATTAATCAGTCTGGGCAGATTGCCTTCCTTTCCACACACATGCACCACTGCTTCTACTTAGTTGTATAGATATATGAAAACATATTTTAGAATTACCTATTATTTATGTTGGAAATAAAAGGTTTGATATTTTCTGAGGGCTCTTATAACACAATAATTATGGTTCAGCTAATACAATGACATCTTTTAGTGGTGATATTTTGATAAGTATCTTCCCTGAAACCAATGCAATAAGTTACTTCTTAAAAAATACATTAATATATCTGTTGACTCTTTGGACATTGACCTGTGAGCCCTCAATAATCCTGTGCAATGGTATTAGGCTTTTTCAAAGACTTCCATGAGCTATTTATTCCTACACTGTATCACAGTTGCATGTGGTGTAATAAAAAATGATGCTCCTGAAAACATTTTATGAATATGAAAAAACTTACCTGGAATATATATTTTTTTTTTTTTTTTTTTGCTGACCACTAAAAAATCAAGGATTTGTTTTCTCACTTCATAAGCAGCAGGAAACAAAAAATAAATCTGAGATTAAAATATGTTTCATCTCTCTTAAATGATACACATTGAAAGAAATGGAACATAAGCAAAAATAACTTTTTTTCCCCCTTTTTACATAGGTCTTATTTAGTCTAGTATTCCCTTAGGAGCAATTGTAATACTTCCAATTAGACGGTGAAACCACAGCTGAAAATAGGGTCAGTGAGCAAAAGTATGCAGAATTAGTAAGTTCAAGAGAAAGCTCAAACTTTGGGCAAATTTGAATCCCTTCCAAAATGAAAGACTGATTCTTCTGAAGCACACTAGTGTGGATATGTAATTCACTTGTTTCTGCTTTACAGAAATGTAGGCACTTTCTGACACTCTGGTCACTGTGTACAGTTTTGTATCTGTAGTGTCTGAACAGTCTACGAATATACAGTCAGGATTCAGAGTCAGAAAATCAGAAATTCTCTGTAGTGTTTCATTCTAACTATAGCTCTCATCTTTTCTTTTTTTCTTCCCTTTTCTTTTTCCTCTTTTTTTTTATAATCTTTTCCTCTCCCTAAACCTAATTTCCTAAGGAAGCAAGACTCTCATGACCATTCTCTGGATGTGTCTGAGAGCTGTCTCCTTTTTAAAACAGCTTAAGGCAAATTTAATAGAGGAGGATTTCTAAAGCTCTTGAGTAACAGTGACTGTCACAAGAGGAAGCCAGGCTATGTTTGTGCCCTCACTGAGCAAGAACAACTAAAAAAGATCAATCTATATTGAACACTAAGTAATGCACATTCACCTTGAGAAATCCACGCTTATTGGTAGCGATTCCCCTGATTATTTCGGTTCTTTATTAGCTGCATTGGACATTTTCTTCTTATTGCAGACAAACTGCCAGTTTTTCATCAGTCTTGGTTGTGTGTTATGCATATACAGTATTTTCCATATGCATACATAGATGTATATATATGTCTCCTAACCAAATCAGGAGAACTCATCCTGTTTCCCCTGTGACTTCAGACACTCTTAATTAATTTTCTAGTTTCCAGGCTGAAAGGAAGCTAATGAGGTTTCCGTGAACTCACTGGGTAACCCAGTACTAGGCCCAACTGCTTTGTGTAGAAAACACTTATTTTCGCCACCCATATTTAAGTCTAGTTCCATGTGAAGAGCTTTGACAGATATTGTTACAATATCCATCAAATATGACTGAACTAATGTGTTCTTGGCAAGAAAATAATGGGGCTAATAACATAGAAATATTTATAGAAAAAAGTGCTGGTGGTGGGACAAAAAGAAAAAAGACCACCACAACACTTAAATTTGGACAGACTGCCCTAACCTCTTCATTCACATGCTGAAACAAAGTATTGCCTAAACAGTTACATGGATGGCAGTATTTATTACACCTTCTTTCATTTAAACCATTGAAAAGTTGTTCTCACTCAGTAAAGACTTTACTGAACAGCAGAGAACTCTTGTAAGCCTTGCAGGGTTTTTTAGCTGAAATAATTGTTGTGTTTCAACCTATATTGCAGTTCTGGTAGAATGAACACTGTATGTGTTGGTGCTGCGGTTGAAAGGTAATTAATAATCTCTAAGAATATTGTGAGCTCCATTAAAACAGTCAGCTGAAAATTCCTCTGTTGCAGCCTGTCAGGAATAATACATGTTTTGGAATTGACTGTTGCTATTTATCGTTTGTATTTGCTGCAATGCACTGGGCTCATTGCTCTAAAAAAGGACTCTGGAACTGAAGAAATGTCCCCAAGATCTTTTGTGGAGCAGCCTCCCTTGATGTCTAACGGGAGGTTTGCATGTGGTAGCACACCAAGCTGTATTCCTGCCTGTTAGATTTCCAGCTCTGGACTGAATCTCACCAACAGTCTGTTTCTGTTTTCTCTTGGCTTACTGCTGAGCACAATTAATGCTCTCCTTGCCGTGTCCAAACTGCTCATGATGACACCACTCTTGAGAACTGCAGCTGCATGTCCAGCCATGGACTGAAGGAGGTGAGAACTTTGCAAGCAGTTCAATGACCAGCTGTCTGTTAACTGATGGTGTAGATCAGGATGAAAAGAATTGGACATGATTGGGTTCTGCTCTTAACACTCCTGGCTAGTGCAAGGGAATGTGTGCCAGGCTGCATTTGCAGTATAAAAGAGGGGTGCTTGAAATGGGACAGGGGCTGGCAGTCAGGCCAACTGGAAAACCCTCTGCAGGATGCACAGACACATAGAAATACGTTTAGAAACAATAGACAGGGAAAGAATCACACGCACATCCTCTGGATCTCGGATTGAAGATGGATGCATCAGTTGTGTGGTACCTACTGTGACTGTCTGGTCTGCAAGCACAGCTCAGGGCACTGAGTGGAGACAGACCTCAGTGGCTTGTTTTTTGGCAGCAATCCTGTGGCAGTTATGTTAATATTGGGTAATGTTCTCCAGTGGTTTTTTTTCTAAAAGATCAACTCTGGTTTTAAATTCCATCTGATCATAAACTGACATAAATTTCTTTACCTCGGAACTAGTTTATTGAAAGTAGTAATACAGCCCAGGGGTAGCATTTTCAGGACCAAGATTTCTAAAAAAAGAACTTGTTTGTGTGAATTGACAGGCTAGTATGCCTAGTATAGGAAGAAAAGTGTTCTGGAAGAAGGACAAGTGTTCAAATATGCTTTTTTTTTTTTTTTCAATTTGTTAATCAGTGATGTGTATTGAGTCAGGAAGTCATGTTTCTGTGGAAAGAAATATGAGACTTAAGGTATTCTAACTATTTGGGTGACTGATGGGTGGAACAGTTTGAGTTAGTTTTGTATAATTTTAACAAATCTTTTTGTGTGTGCATACACAAGGACATATTTTTGTTTCTATGGTAAAGTAAGCAAAGCAAAATATTAATGTTCTTATTTGTAGAAAAAAAATTAGAAGGTTGTAACACTGAAAATGGCTTCAAAAACCTTTCTATTTTCAGCATTGTTGCGTCCATGGTTTACAACTAATTCATGGCAGATGTTTTCTAAAGAAAGCAAGCAGATTCATGGATATTGGTGGGGTTTTACAAGCAAATGTAAAACCACAGTGATTTGTGTGTTCCTGAAATGTTTCATGACTTTGTCACCTTCTAGCAACTTGAACTAAAATGTAATACAGAAGATTGTGTGAGAGGTATAAACTTGGGCAGAATTTGATGTGTTTTAGACAAGGAATTTACTTCTCCCACTTTGCCTCCTAATTCTCCCATCTAATTAATCACAGCAATTGGTCAGTTGCTTTGTGTGGGGCATAAATCACTATCTAAAAGTATCCAAAATGAATAGTTTATAAGTGAGGTGAAATTTTAAAAGAGAGAAGTAAAGCACCAGGTTTGTTAAGGAAGGTCTGATAGCTGTCAAAGTATGGAGTAGTTGGAATTATGTTACATGGTTTTTTTCGTTGAAAAGCATATGTGAAAGATATCAAAGGGCATGGCAACATCTGCTGCAGTAAACAAAGTAGTTCTAGCATGTATCTCTCTGATTTGTAATTATTTAACAATGCAAGATTATGTTGAGATTTTTTTTAACAGTTTCTGAAGTTTCTGGCTGAACGAGATGACACTTAATAATGTAGTCAGTGTTACTGCATTAATGAGTGGTAGACTTGCTTTACAAGATTTCTGACTGTGACTTCCATTAGTGCTGCTCCAGACAGAAATGAAAGGGTCTGGCTGTACATGTTATATCTCTTAAGTTAAGGCATTGCTTTTCTGGGATTGTGTCCTCACTCAGGGCAACTGGTATATGTGGAAGGGGAAGGATGTTAGTTTACATAGCTTTGGTTGAATCCCTCTTGCAGAACCAGAAATTTCAAAGTCTGCAAAAATGATTGGTGGCTTTTAAAGAAACTCATGCCCTAGTCTGGTGAAACAAACAGTCTACATCACCAAACACAATACAGGTTCACAAACTATGATGTGATCTCAGTGACAATGATTTCAAGCTTGCAGTTTAAAGTAACATAAGACAATAACTAGCCTTTTTCATGTACAGAACAGTTTCCTCAATTTGTTGTGCCTGAAACAATCTCATCTTCTCTCTCAGGACCATTTTCTCCTTTTCTGCATGCAAGAGCAAGCACTGTCACACTCAGCACTTGCACTTAGAACTCCAAGAGCAGGTGAACAGAGCCCTGCAAAGCTGATGCAAATACCAGTGGAAAAATCAGTCTGTTGGGGGAATGTTGAGCAACACAAGGCAATGGGTTTATCTTCTCCACAGATCTGCTGCCTTCATTGGCACAGAGTAACAGCTTGATATTTGCTCTCCAGTTCGAGCTTCCATCTTGTCAGGTAGTGTGCAACCTCTGAGCCTTTGGGGCAGCTGTCTGACAGACTGCATGCACCTTGAACAGGTGTTTCTTTACAGGAAGTAAATATTTTCCTAAGTATGCCACCTCATAGGTTCTATAATTGTGGCACTCCCTGTTGACTGTTTTTTAAATAAATGCTCAGCAGGAATTATTTAAAAGGCAGCAAGGTTTTGAGCTATGAATGGAGATACTCCTTTTTTGATGTAAGAATAGCACCAATACATGTTTAAATAAGTTGAAACCTAATTATCTTGGATGATGTTATTCTCTGTTTTAAGCTATTCCTTTCTGGAATATGGAGTAGTAACATAGTCACCTGAAAATTGATTTTGTTTCAAGATTCAAATTAGGCTTTAACAAAAATGTTTGGTAATCTAAATTTTTGTTTAAATTTCATAAGGTTTTCTCCTCATTCTGTTGTCTGGTGTTTTGTTGTCTTGTTGTCCTTTCCTGTCACTTCTAGTATCTTCCTATGCAGAGAGCAGTTGAGGTGTCACACCTCAGGATAGCTGGGGAGCTGCCACGTTGATATGAAGGCAGCTGGGGAAATCTCTTGTCTCTGAATGGCACTGACGGTGGGTGAGGATGCTCAACCAGATGAGCTGAGTGTGTGGAAAGATTTCTGGGGAGCAGGAATTTCTCAGACTCTGGGGAATGGATCTGGGAATCTGGAATAACAGATGGGCATGGCTTCCACAACAGGGTGCAGGATCATACCTTTGGGCTATAGAGAGGGAAGGGCTGATGAAGCAGAACTGCAAGTTGTACCTGCTGTATTCTCAATTTATGGAGTCGTGACTATAGTACTAGGATGCTGCAGTGGGCTATTTGATAGAGAACTCCCTTTTCACACAAGCTACCTTGGCTGAATTTCCAAAACACATTTTAGAAGTATGAGTTTGTAGACATAAAATGTCTGTCCGTTCCTCAATCTGATCTAAATGGGTTGCTGTTGTTACTCATGCTTCTAGAGAATTTCTTAGCCAAACCATTTCCTGGGTTAGCTGCACATAATTTCTCTTTGCTCTTCTAAGGCTTCTCACAATAAATCTCTCATTGCATAGATTATTTGTTCATATTTTTATTCTGCTGAGACTGCCTTCTCTTTTTCTAGCTCACTGTTACATGACACCACACTTCTGCTGAAGCATATAATACCAACCAGGGACACTGTTCTGAACTGGATGCCTTGCTCTCACCAAGTATTTCACTTCATGTGATACATTAAATGTTTGGGTGATTATTTGGGAAAAGCAAATGCAATATTCTCCCCACTGCTTTTGTTCAATAGATGAGTTACTGTCTTTTCTCTAGTTTTTAGCCTGTTATATGCAAAATTACCTACTGGCAGATAGTTTTCATTTCAATAGTAATTAATTCTTACAGCCTTTTTATAGATTCCCATTCAAGATTTGAAATGTCTGCAGTGGGTTCTTTCCAAGGTCACAATAGATTTGTTGTATGCCTTGTTTGTGGTCACAGCTTAAATGTGCGAGGAATGACTCTGCTGAGATGCAGGATAAGTTCCTGTGCCTTTGAGCATGGTGCCATCACTGTCACTTGTCCTAGGCACCTCCCAGTTTGACCAGAGAAACACAAACACTTTCATCAGCAAGTTAAAAAGAAAATAAACATGTGCTAACCAAGTGCTAAAGATCCTAGGGTCCATGTTTGGTTTTTATGGTAGCACATTGGCCTCACTTTCAGATTGCTAAAGCAGAGCAGTGCTTCTGAATAAGCCCTGTACCCAAATTATTGTAGGTTCCTAATTTCAATTAATCAAGCCTCACTAAGATAGTGAGCTTTCTTTGCAACTGTCTCTGAAAAATTACATGAGTAAGTACTGTAGAAGAGTTGGACAATTTTGGTTTTATTTTGGAAAACATTGCCACTGTTTTGATAGATTATATTTTTTTTCCCCTTTCCTACCTACTTCACTTGCTCTCCTGCTATGATTTTCTCTGAAAAGCAATATTGTGTTTACCTAGTAACAGTGAAGGATAAGCTGTTCTCAGCTGTCAAATAGGAAACTACAATTTGTGTGTGACCTAGAAAGATTTAATGGTAACGTCTTTTTCAATGTTGGATTGGAAGGTTTGGGAAGCTGGGAGCAATCTGTGAGATTTTAAAAGGGAGATGCTTCTCAATGCATGGAAAAATAAAATTGTGTGAGAGGGAAAATAGATCTTTCATTACTTGATAGGAAGCAATAGGGAAAAATAGAACTTCCTTTTCTTCAACTGGTAAAAAGATTTATAAAAGCAAAGTAGCATAAGATAGATTCTTATCTTAGAGTACCAGATATTGCTTTTTCTCCTAAGTGGACTACCTAGAAACTACTGTATGAAAATTTTTCTCCCTGCAGAACAGTTTATGGTGGATAGGAAATTCTATGCTTGCAATTCCAGCTGGGTGGCTGAGGTTACTACACCCTCTCCCTTGGATCTGTGGATGCAGAGATGCCCAAGTCACTCATAAATCACTTTACCATATCGAACAAGTCTGTCAGGCCTTTGGTCAGGTAGACATTGCTGGACATTAATACCCCAGATAATTGTCTATTGCTGTCCATTCTTGGTTTGAGTAAATACAGGGAGAAGGTTACAGTTGAGAAGGTTACAGTTGTACCTTATTACATGGTGACAGATTTGGTTTCAGCATAGTGATATCTTTAACATTTTATTAATTTTTCTCTTTACACCATGAAGTGCCATGGTATATATTTGTTAAAGTTGCACCTGAACATGAAGAACAATAAATAGTTTGCTTTTCTTCCTTTGGCCATGAGTGCTGTTGTGTCATGCTGCAGAGCAGAATTGCTAGGACTCTTGACTGTGATACATGAATCTTGTGGACATGATGTTGCTTAGACATACTAGTTGACTGCACTAACTTCTCCATATAAGCTTTTATAGTCTGCTGAAGTGCTTATTCCTCTTTAACATTAACCATAAGTATCTGCTAGATTCACTTTGTTGTAGTTAATAGCCTGTTTTTATACTGACATATAATTAAGTAGCAAAAGATGTTTGGGTTGTTTTTTTATATTTTTTTTAATTTCCTGGTCATATAAATATCAATGCCTCTGGTTGTGTGGGTCCTCTGCATTTAATTGTGAGAATTTTAGGACTTATTACACTCTGATACTTCAGGGCATCCATATAATTCTCTTCTTTCTCAAGACTATGAACTTTATTCTCTTTTCATTATACCAAATTGATGGTTTGTGCCTGTAGACATAGACTTATATTACATAGATACAGATATCATTACAGGAGTTTTGTATTTTTTGTTCATTGAAAGGCTTTTGTCTTAAAATGCAGTAGCTGTTCAACTGATATTCTCAAAAGAATAGTCAGTCTCTCAGACAAGGTATCTGATATTTTACAATGCCATTGACTGCACATGAATAATGCATGATTATGTCAGTCCACCTCTAGTATTACTTGAAGGCTGAAGTACTTAGAAAATCTATTTAATGACATTTTTAGCCAAGCTGCATTGAATGCTGTTGTGGATGATGTCATGGTTCTTGATAGCATTTGGAAAGTTGATGTTGTTAATTTATGTTTGTACAGCTCCCAGCCATCCAGTATGTTTAAGCCAGCTTAGTTACAGTTGGGACTTTCGGCAAACCATAACAATCAGGATTTCCAGACGCAGTGCAAGCAGACTCTGATTCCACTGACACATATTTGAGTAGAATAACTCTAGATTTCCTTAGAGATGCTCTCCACATATCACATGACTGAAATCTGACTCCATTAACCCTGGCACTTTAGTCAAATGAACAGCAATAATTGTAATGCAATTCAAGCTAGAATTTCCTATTTTGTATGGCACAAAGTCTGAAGAAAAGCAGTGATTAGATGTAGTGTTTGCTTTAGGGATTATTTATAGATTGTACTAGAACTCTGTGAGCAATGAATGGTGCATCCATATCTTCAAAGCAGAGCTAGGTTATGAAGGGAAAACAATTTTTTTATTAGTTTTGAATTGAGGACGTATAAACAGAACAGCTTTAAAGTGTTAAAAATTTGAAAAGAATAGTGACATTCAAAATGGTAGGCATTTACAAAGCTGGTATCGGCAGTAAAATGAATGCTGGAAGAGCTTTGTATCTTCCAAAGAAGTGATAGGAACTATTACATAAGCTTTTGAAAATAATTGAGGGATAAGTATTTATTAATGAAGACAGACTGAGTTTTCACTGATGCTGAGGATTTAAAGGTATTTATCAGGAACAAGGCAATTAATTTAAAAAATGCCATACTTACTGTTGACAAAGTTCTGTTCTGGAGCTTTGCACAACATGCATGGGCATAAAGACTTCTTAGGATGGTAACAGCAGAGAGGACAGTTTGTTTAATAAGTCTGAGGAAGAAGCAGGAGATTTGACAGTCTCCAATGTCCTGAATAAAGAATCTTCATTATGTTTGTCATAACTGAGTCGTATTCCTCCTGCTGCAGCTTGCATACATCTAATCACACAAGGAGACAGGAGGTTTACCCTGCTCATTTCCTTCTTCACTCAAGAGCAATTTGGTCTGAGATGATGATGATTCACTATGCACTTTATTAAAAACATTAAATAGAAAAAAGTCAAATTTATGTCCCTGTATACAGAAGCCATTAGCAACTGATTCTCCAGGAGCCCATGAAAAGATAAACAGGAACAGAATAGAAAATTCAGAAAGATCTCTGAAGTGAGAGAAGTCTGAGGCAGTACAGTAAGGTGCAGATGCATTCACTTAATATATGCCATATGCACTAAAAGTGAAAATATTTGGAATTAATTTCTCTTCACTAAAAGGATGAGATCTGAATAATGGTGACCTTCTTGCAGAAGTTAATGTAATTCTGAGACTGGAGGTACATGCTTTTAAGGGAGCATGCAGAGACCTGGGGAGAACGTGGAAGTCTCTGAAGAAAGGCATGCAGTCAAATAGGTATTTTGAGTTCAGTATAAGTAAGAAAAAACACATAAGAAATTGCCTGCTTGCTATGACCTTAAACAAGGACCTTTCAGATGAAAGCCCACTTTGATACCATCAACCCACTTTGGGTTTAGCTTAGCTTTAACCTAGCAGAAATGGAATATTCAGTACTGTCTTTGTGCAGATCACAAGGTTTTAGAAGTCGTAAAAGATCTAAGTAAGAGTCTGTGCCTTACAATATGATAAAATCAATGCTGAACCCTCTAGTCCTACAAAGCGTTCTTTACTACTAGCAGACAGACACGTAGTGATTGTCTAAGCAACAAAATTTTCTTGTGTAAGGAAAAAACTCTTATGTAGCATTGCTTGTGATCAACCTGAAGTTTCTTAAAATTACATTTGTTAAAGATGACCAGGGCCAGGGAGTCTGAGATGCCTGGACCTCTGAATCAGTGATGTTAAGTTAAACAATTTAATTACCTTCCCTCCTCAATGCCTTTTGTATATATTTAGCACTCTCAAAAAAAAAAAAAAAAAAAAAAAAAAAAAAAAAAAAAAAAAAAAAAAAAAAAAAAAAAATATCATTTTCGGACT
>VZRH01004092.1:0-71828 GCA_013397555.1 Urocynchramus pylzowi | reverse complement strand
TTTCTAAAAAGAAAAAAAAAAAAAAAAAAGGTTAATAGATCCTAGTTTCAGCATAACTCTGTGGAGTGCTGAGTGAATGAGTGCTGAGTGAATTTTTTTTCTCCTTGTCCTGTTGAAACAGTTGAAATATTCAACTATTGTTTGCTATAAGGTCTTAAGAGTAATTGTCAGGAGAAAAAGAACATCAGTACTGAAGACTAAAAATTGCCTGAGGTATAAGGAACTATTTATCTTGTTTGCCTCCTTAGTAGTTAGTGTAGTTGTTTATTCTTACAGTTGGATGTATATGTTATTTTACTTCTTCCGCTTCTTCCATATCTCTTCCATTGCAAATACGGATCAAATTAATCTATCATTTATGTCTTTTTTTAACCTGCCTGGGACTGAGATATGCTTTCATTGTTTAAGTACAGGATTTGAATGGCTATAGTAGAGATATGTAGCACAGTGTATTTAAGCTATTTGTGATCCTCTTTAGGAAATCACTTGGTTTGCTACCATGATGCCATTCTTGGCACGGCTTTCAGAAGCACCAAACTTTCAGCCTGTGTTCTTGGAAGAAACTATTAGCATTGAAAGGAATAGAGGAGGACTAAGTAATGTGACTGATCAAAATTCTGGTGGAGAGGAAGCTGCTTGTGAGTCAGCAATGTGCCCTGGCAGCAATGAAGTCAGGTAATAAGTAAGTACACGTTAACAGGACTGCAGTTAGATCAAAGGAGGAGATATTCCTTTGTTTCTTGGGATGCTAATAAAAAGAAAAATACAAACTGGAGCACATTCAGTGAAGAATCACCAAGATGGCTGGGAAACTGGTGCATTTGCTCTGTGAGGAGGGGCTGAGGGAACGGAGCTTGTTCACCCCGAGGAAGAGTGGAAAGCTAACACTGACCAGTCAACACCTGGAGGTGTTGAGGAGCTTAGCACGGAAACACAGCCAGGCTCTTCACTGAGATATATGGTAGGAAGATGAAGGGCAAGAACTGTGCACTGAAAAGGGAAGATTCAGACTGCTAGAAAGCTGCCAAAAAGCTATTTCACCTTGAAAACAGCGAAGCATGGGAACACTCTTGCTGAGAAATCTTCACTGTAGGAGGATTTCAAGGCCTGCCTAGAAGAAGGCCTGAGAAACTCAGTCTGACCTTATGGCTGACCCCTGTTCAAGCAAGTCCAAAGACCTCCTGAGATCCCTCCAAACTTGACTGGTCCTATGAGCCTGTAAAATAGAAGATTTCTGCAGACAGTCTTAAAATGTACTGTGAGCCATCTCATGGCAAACTGGGTCCCTTTTCCATATTCTACTCTTGCCACATTTAAGATAATTTAAAAATTTAGACAGATAAACTTTAAAATGTACACCTGAACAAAAGCTATATGTGCTGGATGATCTTGGCCCTGTATTTTCTGGCTGCTTCCTAAAGGCAATTTAGGCAGAAGTAGACAAAGTTTGGGTCAGATTCATCTTCCTTCCTTGCTGTCCAGTCCTTTTGAGACAGAACGGGACCAAACACAGTAACAATATCAGTGATGCATTGGAACATCACACTGATATATCAGTCCTCACAGAGATCTGGTTACTTGGGATGTCAGTGGACTGAGGATTTTTAGATATGACCAGGTTTGAAATGCAAATAGTGTGATTAAACAGACCAGGTGTCAATTTTGGGACCACACTTTTCTAGCTGGCTATTAATGTGTTGTAAGCCAAAATGTGAAACTTTAAGTTACACAAAATTATAAGTTTGCAAAAAGCAATTAACTGACTCCTACCCTACCTTGACAGAAAGTGCAATGATACTCTGGAAGGCTGTTTCAGAGACGCTTGATACTGATTTAGAAAGACTCCATACTCTTGTGCTTTTTGGTATTTCTCTCTAGTCTTGGCATACTACCGGCTCCTCACTTACAGCTTTGTCCTTCTCTAACATTTACTGTCTTGCTGACTGTAACTTCATATTGCCTTTTTAAATTCTTTACTTTTTAGCAGTGAGTTATTTTATCAGAAAAAAACTCACATAATTTGCATCCTATTAAGAAACACTGAACTCATTCTTTATGGCTGGTGCAATGGTGACAATAATTTTCATTTACACAGAAATTCATTTCAAAGCATTTGACAAATTGGTGTATGGTGACAGGTGAAGAACTGTAATTTCATTACTAAATTGCAGTCATTTCAAAGGGTCAAAATAAGCATCTGTTTAATAACCTTGCTCTTGCAGAAAGCAATGTGAGAAGTTTGAAAGAGAGCAATTTTAAGTGTTTCCTTTTTAATACATCTTAATATAAGAAAATAATCTTTGACTAAATGATAGTTTTCAGAATCCATGTGCAGTTATGATTAAGTCCTAGCAGGATGTAATAATGACATGCTGCTGGAGGTATTTGCTGGAGATATTAATGTATCTGTCTTGCAGTACACTTGGAAAAGAAGTCACCCAGCAACCTCAGATATCATGGCTTTTGTGTGTAGTCCCTTCAGTCATGTGTGGGCAGACTCAGGGAATCTAAATAGTCTAACTGAGGAGACATGAAGATGGCCTGTTTGCTCATAATCTTCACTCAGAAAGGAGTCAAAAGCAGATGGTGAATCAGAGGTTTTCTTTGTCGAGTCACTAGGAAATTATGCTCAGGAGTGATGTTTTGAAGATGCACTTGTAATCAGAATGATGTTTCATTTCATCTGCTCAAAGTTTGATTACTAAGTAAGTACGGGGATGGAAAGAGTAGATAATTATCTTAAAACAGTGAGTAATACATCAACTCTTCTCTCTGAGCCAGCTCAAGTCTTTGTAAAAGTGTAGACAGAGCTCCCGATGCTGTCAAGGGCAAGATGTCAGCTGCAGTTGCCTGGTGGGACCTTTCCTCTCTCACAGTAGCCATGTTCTCCAACTCAGCCTCCCCTCTGTGGCAGCAGCAGAACCGAAGGGCTGCTCAGGGGAGAGAAGCTCCACATGATGCTGACGTTGCTGGATCCCTTCTCCAGCCACAAATGTCTCGGCATTCTGCTGTCAGAGACTTTTGCTTATACCTACTGTCCCAGGCTGGCTGTTGTTAAACCAGTGTGGACTCTGCATCAGGGAAAAAATTAGAATAGATAGTTCTTCCCTTGAGGATATCTGGTTTCAAAGGCACTTCCTGTGAAGTTTTTTTCCCTATTAGATTTCCCTGGTTTTGTGTGAGCTGAAATGCCTCCATGGAATTCCAAGGCATGAAGGGGAACAAGTGACTTAATTTATAAAGTAAATCTTCTTGTGGCAGGTCAGCTTTCAGACACAGAGAAGCAGACATTGTTAGTGAAGTTGGTGCTACAGGAACCTAAATATCTCAGTGTGACTTTCTTTTTAAGTCTCCAATATAAATACTTCAGAAACCTAAATACAATGGGAAAAGTCTAAGAAAGAGTTTATCAAGCAGAAGACACCCAATAAATTATTATGATATGACTTGTCTCCTAGTGAGTGTCATTTCTCAGAGCTTTATTAAAGCAGTTTGTATGTTAAAATGATAGATAAGTAAGCCATTTTTCTCCCCTCCATGTTGTATTGAACCCTGAACATTTTTCTGTTGCTCACATCAATAGACATTGTTCCAGCAGAATCATAGACTGTTTAGTTTGATGGAAGTTCAATTTCCTATAAAACTAGAGAAGTCCCTAGTTCTGGAGATTAACTGCCTTTAGATATCATTTTGCCACAATGCTAATTGTATGCTAGCCAGCTGATTTAGAAAGCAACTTTTGTCTCAGACAATAAAAGAAACTACTTCATATAATTTCAGGATAAATAACAGATTCTGTTTATAGATGTCTGCATGTCTGCTTATTTATACTTATTTGAATATTCATATACAAATTTGGTTTATGTGGTTAAAGAAATCCTCAGGATAATAGAGCTACCTCTCCATTCCCTCTCTTGC
This sequence comes from Urocynchramus pylzowi, assembly GCA_013397555.1. Lineage (NCBI taxonomy): Eukaryota > Metazoa > Chordata > Aves > Passeriformes > Fringillidae > Urocynchramus > Urocynchramus pylzowi. Next base: position 67,910 of record VZRH01004092.1, on the reverse strand, counting down.
TCTCTCTACTTCCTCCAAGGAAAGACTGCTACTCTTTCTTTAGCCCAGCTGATATAAAGGCTTTAGGCTTTAATTTAGGCTCTCGTGAGACTCTGAGGCATTAGCTTGAGTTTAAATGCATATAACATCTACATTTTCAGATGCATTGTCTTAGAGCTTTGAACTAGAGGAAATGATAAGCTATACATTAGGAGGAAGCAGTTGGGCAAATGTATCGGGTGCTTCTTACACTTTTTGAAAGCTGAACACTTCACAGCTGCTCATGAATGCACCAGGTTTCTATTTCAGGGTACACCTCCTGGCTATTAAAATAGCTGCAGAGCATGCCCAACACAGAGTTCAAAGGCTTTGAGCTTTGCTAGGTCAGAAGTCTTTGAAAAGACCAGGGGAGCTAAGCAAGGATCATGTGCTTGGGCAAGGAGCATTTCTCACATCCCACATTGTTTTGAAGTAGCCTTGTTGAAAAAGAGTAGAGTATACAGTCTGGTGTTCTCTTTCATATAGAAACAGATGGTGGATTTTTTTTTTTTTAAGTTTCCCCTTAAGGTATGGTTTTTATGTCTTAAGCTTCATTATACAGCCTCTCAGCTTAACAAAGTTTGCTTTGTCTTTAATTTTGAGGTGTATGTTGTACCTGACTGTGCATTGAGGGTGGAGGCAGAAAGTGGGGAGAGACATTGAAAACTGTGTCACCCAACTGAACTTCTGTGGAGTTGTGTTTCCTATTGAGGAGGATGTGACATCGCATTTTAGAAAGAATTTTGTTTTGCTTTTCCCATATTTCTACTTCATAGAGTAGTCATAACATTAAAGCCATGTTTCATTTCAGTACGGATGCAGCTTAGTCTCGTTCTATATTTAGTCAATTCAGGAGGATAAAACACAACTCTACTTGTCTTTTATATATAACTGAGATCCACAGATGCTCCAGCACAAGATAAAAATCTCGTGATAAAAATGTGACAGAGCACTCAGAGCAGGCCAAGGATGAAAACTTTTTCATTTACAATTTTGCTAGTTGTTTCTTTACACTGATTCAGATTGGAGAAATCAATGGAAGAAGAATATCAAGGTTTTCCAAATGGAAGATAACATCTTTGGCTTGGGGTGTCCTTGAGTTACTGGAGTCTGGGAGAAGTATATTTGGCCTTTACTCACAATATTATAGACAGCTACTGCTGACAGTGGTAGGAAGCTTTGTTTGACTTTTTTTAAATTATTTGCAAAATTACTAATATTGCCAAGCATAGAAGAACTGAATATTTTTCAGGTCATAAGTATATGCTATTCAGATGTACACAGCAGTGCATAACTCCATCTGTAGCATTTGGAGAACACAGTATGCCAGGCTGAAGAAATTATGCCTTCATTGAAAGACATTGCTCAATTTTTAGCAAATCAAAACTGAAATAGCCAGAGACTTCCCCCAGGTAGTCCTTGGGATGTCCAGAGGATAATCACAAACTGAGATGCTGACATTTCTACTAGGTACAAGAGAAGAAGTTTGGGGTACTGCTTCTAAGGTAGGATAGAAAACATTCATATCTTTAAGTGAATGTTTGGTTAGGAAACGTATAGGAAATGTAAAAACAAGTGGAGTGTCTTTTAAAGAGATTGCCAAGAAAGGAACAGGGCAGTCGTATATACACTTCTAAAGAAATTGTGTCAGTATAAGAATTAAGGTGGATTAGGAATTCATAACTAAATTAAGACATAATGTAATAGTGAATGTCCACATCTTACTGGAAAGAACACAATCAAATACACACCAATGCCAAATATTTGTGCAAGATTTAATACTAATATAAGTGAAAGGAGATAATTTTCAAATTACAGGAGTCGACTCACTACTGCAATTTATAGCATTAGAATTAATGTGGACTGAAATTCCAGGTGTGGACAGGAAGAATATATTAATTGAGCTGCATTAATGATTTCTTGACCAGAATGATAGAACATACAGCTCCTCGATGGAGGATGTTACAAATGCAAAATGTAGACTCAACAGGAAATTGGAAAATCACTTAGACAAGAGACCTGTCAGAGACTGCTTTTGTTGACATTTTGGTCATTACATGGGCTCTGCTGTGTCTCAGCATGGATTATCAGCATTTTGCAGAGTACATCCTTCATTATTTATACACTTCACCACAAGTATATAAATTTCCCTCTTGCTTTATAAAACCGGAAGAAGAACTCCACATAACATGATGTTGAACTAGTGACAATCAGACTGATGACTGATTTAAAAAGAAACTGCTAGAAGCAAGAAGTTTTCCTGTGGGAGACAGAATGAAAGCTCTCCAATTTACATCTCTTAATAAACTTCTGTGTAATGAAGCAAAGTGTTGTTTCATTTATAATGTGGTAGGTATGGTTCTGATTCTCAGTGCTCTTTGAAAAAAAAATCTAGATTTGATTGTAGTAGAAATACATCAAAACCTAATATTCAAATTTTCATCTTCTATATAATTGTAATGTGCTGAAAAGTATTTATATAATTTTGGATATGGGAAACAACTGACATTTTGGGGTTTTAAAGGGCTTTTTTAAGTAGAATAAAGTTGCATGTGGTACAACTAGAAAAACAAATGCATTATCTTTCAAATAAATTTTAGCTATTATTATGATTGAGGACACCTGGCTCTTGCCAAAAGAGGAGGACCAAATGGATTAATTTCAAATTGAGTGAATCAGGAAAAGCAGTAACAGCTCCTGAGGAAAATTGTGCAGAAATATAAAAAGCAAATATAAAATATGAGGAATTGGATCTGGGGGTGAGGGAGTTGTCAAATGTCTAAGAAAAAAAGACATGTTGACACTGAGTTGAGAAATTATAGCACTTTTTATGGGTGGCTGAGAAAATTCTAATCCCAGTAACTTACTGAAAAAATCTGTACATTAAACCAGCCACAATAACAACTGTGACTGCTGTGTTATAAAGAAATGGAGTCCCTTATGAATCACCATGGATTTGAGGTGGGGGGTTTTGGGGTTGTTTTTTTTTGTGAAATCAAAGCTGTGTCTTCATAGCACCTAGAACCTGCAGCATAGAATGAAGTCCACTTAGGAAGAATATAACTTCTTTTACTTCAAATTCAACACACAAAGTTTTTCTTGGGGTTAAAGCACTGCTTGTTTTCTTGTAGTTTTGTCTTGATTCTACTGAGTTATTAATGTGCTTTTTAACAAGGTCCTTTTCTTTTTCACAGATTCAAATTTCCATTTACTCATATCCATATCTTAGGAGGTCTGTAGTTCCCAGAAGGAGTTCTTTTTATAATGTTTGGCTCTGTGCTCTTTCATTGGCATTTTTATGTCTAAGCAAAGTTTAATAATGGAAATTAGGGGAATAGAACACTGCAGTGTGGGAGGAAGAGGGAGAAAGACAGTGTTCTATTTTGAAAGGAAAAAATTTCTTTGTTGTCATTAAAAGAATGTGGGGGAAGGATTTTTTTATTCATATGCTTTCTTCTATCCCTGGTGCTGTAAAGAAGGTGCCTGCCTACAACCCTACCATTTCTTGTGCCAGTGACAGTCAGTTGCTTCTTAACAGTGGCTTGGACCGTCATATGCATAGATAAACTTTTTCTATTCTTTAGCCAAAATTTCTGTAGAGAAAAGAAAAAAGAAAAAGAGAAAAAAGGAAAGAGAAGAAAAAAGGAAGGGAAGGCGAAGGAAAGGGGGAAAGNAAATTTCTTTGTTGTCATTAAAAGAATGTGGGGGAAGGATTTTTTTATTCATATGCTTTCTTCTATCCCTGGTGCTGTAAAGAAGGTGCCTGCCTACAACCCTACCATTTCTTGTGCCAGTGACAGTCAGTTGCTTCTTAACAGTGGCTTGGACCGTCATATGCATAGATAAACTTTTTCTATTCTTTAGCCAAAATTTCTGTAGAGAAAAGAAAAAAGAAAAAGAGAAAAAAGGAAAGAGAAGAAAAAAGGAAGGGAAGGCGAAGGAAAGGGGGAAAGAAGAAGAAAGGAGCATAAAATTTTGTCAGTATCCTTCTATCAGAGAAGAGATGATGCCTTATAAGAAAAAAATCAGCTTCTGGGTAAGATTTTCTTTGCTGTTTTGTTTTGGGTGGGGTTTTTTTTTCTTTTGTTTTTTTTTTTTTTTTTTTTTTTTTTTTTTAACCAGCCTACAGCTGTGTTTCCCACATTCTCAATGGCATGTACTAACTTACATGATCTTGGTCTATAGCCCCGGTGGTAGCAAAAAGCAATTTTTAAAGCAATTACAGAAACTCAAAACCCAGATGCAGCTACAAAGAATTCTCAATGCATTATTTAAAAGGCAGGAGAAGCTTTAATTTTTAATTAGTTATTAGAATTGAAAATACCTATTTAGAGGAAGCCTCAGGTTTTGACTTCCCAATGGTGTCAATGTTGGAATCTAGTGAAATTAGTCTAGAATCCCTCCCTCATACTAAACAGCAGCTCAAAACAAGAACCAATGAAACAATCCTCCCATGTGAAAAAAGTTACTTCACCTGTTAAGTCTGTGTATGCAAACATTGATCTAGTGAAAGGAGTTTGAATAATTGATTTGAAGCCTTATCTTTGCAAGGGAGTTCCGAAAGGTTTCTCTTGATGCAGAATTCTTTCCATCATGTCAGAGTGTTTTCCACTTTGAAAAAATTCAGCCACTCTCTGATTCCCAAAAAGTTTGCTGTGATTAAGAAATGTTACACAAAACTTCTTCTAAGATGTAGGAAAAAGAATGGAAAAAAATCCCTCAACCAAATAAAATTATAAAAAGCAGCCTCTCATATTCTTTCTTTTACACAGGTAAGGTAGTAAAGTTCTTTGTAAATGTTGCTCAAATGACTAAGAAAAATACTCTAATAAAAGATCCCAAGAAATCCATTGGATAGATGGGGAAAATATGTAGTTTCCCTAACTTCCCAAGCAAGGTATTGATAGAGATAAGAAAAGAAGGGCATCCAATTTCTGCAGACTTGCTGAAATGGGGACTTCTGCTCTAAGTCAAATGTTTGTTGTAGGCCCTTTGTTTTTATCTGCACGTATTCTAATTTTTTATTTTTTAGTGATTACTGCTTAGATAGGAGATATTCTGAAATACATTGATTAAATATCAGAAGCAATTTTAATGGAGAAAGGAAAATTTTGCTTAATTTTCAAATTTTCCTGAGTAAATATGTTCTCCAATTATTATTCATCCACTTTTTGCTTGAACATGCAGGAGCAGTAACACTTTCTGCTTGTCAACATTTCCACAAAGACCATTTTATCAAGCTGAAATACTGATTTTTACTATTCAGGCTGGTTCTGTTTTGCATAAATCTCATGACAAAACTTCTCTCATCTGTAGTGGAAAGATTAGGATTCATAATCTAGTTCTCTGGTATTGTAATGATGCAGGAGTTATGATTACAGTTCTTTCATAATAGCAGAGACTGAGTTAATTCAGCCTTTTCTGATATACTAAAATGACAAATATATCACTTAATTCAAAGTATGACTAAAAAGTATCACTACTGGCATGGTTCATAAATAAACAGCATCCCTTTGACTTTCACTTTTCAGGGTTGTCAATGTTTGTTATACAGCACTTCCCTTCTTGACACAGTGTGTGTTACTATGAACGTTTTTTAGTTTAGTTTAGTTTTTTGCTAACAGGTAATCAGTGGGTATTAGTTGCACTAAGTATCTTATTTACTGCATATGGACATTTTCTTCCAGTATTTTCAGATCTCTGACCTCTGCACATTAGTGTGTTTCTACTATATTGAAAAAAATAAATCAGAAGTCAGATATTCTAACACTATAATATGCTGTACTATCATCTCATCAGTTTTTAACTCTGTCACTTACTGTAAGCCCAAATTGAATTTCCAGCACCAGAATGGATGACCTCAAAAATGATCCCAGTGCTCCAAATCTGAAAATATTGTATTCACAGATTGGGGTCAAGGGTTAGCAATATGAAACATATTAACAAAATGCTAGTAGAAGCAATCCTTTCCTCCCTTGGTTAAAGTCCTATGACTTTAACATCTTGGTCACACCACATTCATTTAGTCAGCCCGAGTCATTACTGTGTTAAACAATGAGGATCCAAAAGGTTTTGCTTTGTAATCAATGCTGGAAACAAGTCACATAAAAAATTTGGGCTTAAAAAGCTTGCAGGGAAGGTGTGGCCATCATGGCTCATGAAATCCAGAAAATTTTAGTGGTAATAATTACAGGACCAGTAATCAAAGGCTGCCATGAAAGCAGGCATCATACACAAGGGAATGGACAAAACCTGCCATTTTCCCAGAGCCTGAGGACTGCTTGCTGCTCTGCCTGCTCAGGGAGCTGCTGTTTAGGCTGTGCTGCTGGCTGATCTTCCACTTGGTGCCAGCTGCAGGAGAGCACGTGTGTATGCAGTGTACTGTGAGCTGTGCCATTTCCATTCTCAACAACATATGGAAACGTGGATCCAGCATCCACACAGTTCTCGGGGAGAGCCACAATGATGGATAAGCTTTCAGGTGTTCAACACTCCCTACTGCCAGTGTGGTTGAACTGAGAGCAGCTTAGAGCCTGAAAGAAGGCAAGGGTTTTGATGAACTACTCTGCCCTGGGTGCCTCAACATGTGGAGAGACATTGTGTGGGATACAGCAAAGGATGTATTGAGGATGTATTACAAACCCACAGTATGAAGAAATAGTATAAACTCTTTAATAGGCTGTTCTCAGACACCAGCAGAAGGAAAACATTATGTTAAGCTTAGTCTGATGATACAAAATTCTTTTGAAAGAATTCTATGGTTTATTATTTTTAAAATAATAATAATAACAATATCCCTGTTGTCTGTTTTTTCATAGAGGTCAATCTCACGATGTACTTCATCATCTTTTCCCAGAAACATCTCTTGTTTTCTGTTGCTTTGTGCTGTTAGGGCAAACTTTTAGATTCCATTCACTGCATCTTTGCTTTCATTTCACTTTGCCGCTATTGCCTCTTTTCATGAGCCTTGAATATAAAAAGAACTCTAAAACTGTAGAGTTGCATTTAAATCAAAGAAAGAAAAAGACACAAAAAAAGGAAAAGAAGACATTTGGAACACCAAGACAAATGAGTATTTTTTTGACTGTTCCTGCAAACATATTTCTTGAATGCTATGCTCTGCCTTCTCTGAATTTGGGAAAAAAATAGTCAATTTTCTGTTTTTTCAAGTGTTCACTTTTGAGTGAAATTGAAGTGGTTTAAGCAGGGAGAGTGAATAAGGTGACTTCACTTCTGACACGAAGGCATGTCTTGCTGATCACCTGTGTCCCTATCCTGGGAGGCACCTCAAGGAATGTGGGAAGGAAATGTCCCTTAAGCCCATTCTCTAAAGTAGAGACACAGTGCACTAGCTGCAAGGATGTAGCAAGAGCAGCATGGGGAGCGGCTGGGGAAATGTTCTGATGCACTTCTCCCTGCTTCAGCTCTTGCCTGCCTCCCCTTCAGTCCTGTCCCTAGATCTTTTGAAAGAAGTCTCTGGTAGGCAATGTTCTGCAGACAGTTTTGGTTTCAGAGTAGCTGTTAGTAGGTCTGCAGTGTACACAGAGCCTTTCAGAAACAGCAAAGGAATAAGTTGACACATTCAAGGAGTTAAGACGAACATGGTTTCATCCCTTTTTGGCTATTGTTCACTCACACATTTTGTTGTAAGCCATGGCTTGAGTATCAACCTATAGGCTGGTGTCCCTTCCTGCCTGTGTATGTAAAAATAATTTGATAGGCTGAATTAATCTGCTCTACAAAAATCAGTATGCATCTCTTGCCATATGGTAGGATATTAACGGAATCCCTGTCTCTCACATAGGGTAGTGGGTACCAGTCTGTGAGAAAATGGAAATGTGTTCACTGTGTTAAGTCTGTATAAGCACAGGGAAGATGAGCAGAAGAATGGGAAGCACCTTGAGTTTTAAATGCTGACTTGTTCTTTGAAGTTCTGTTGCTTTGTTTAAGAATTTAATTTCAGACAGCTAGCCTGAACTGCTCTCTTTTGTTTCTGAATGATTTGCTGAATGGGAAAAAAGTATTGTGAGTTTTATACAAATGATAAAAAAATGGATTTGGGCTTAAGTATTACTGAGCTTATATTAGAAGAAAGCTGCTTTTTGCCTTTTCCAGAAAATGAAGCATTTTTACAGGAGGTTTTCATCCCCATTTCTAGATAGAGCCAATTCACAAACAAAGCACCTAATTTTTTGCATTTTCCTACTGTTGAGATGATGTACTCTTTTAGCCTTTCCACAAGTCAGACTTAATGAACAAACCTGGTAGTTCATTGGTATATGCTCACCAGCCAAAATCCTTAGTGGTAAAGTCTGGTTATTCCATTTGTCAAACAATTCAGTGAATATTATGTGGGAGAAAAAAGTTCTTCTCTCCAGGACTGCTAAGGAAGCTAAAATGTTTCTCTGTTCATCTTTGTTTAATTTTTCATTCAGTTAATGAAATAATTGAGAATCAGGCCTTAAGAATATGATTGCTTTATTAATAATGGATGGGCACCATTAGAAAGGGCTAATCAACCTGTTAGACTGTTTTTTTAATAACATGTGCAACATAATGGTAGCATTGTAAAGCTCTCATTTGAAGGGATATTTTCCCCAGCTGGTTGCATTTTCATTACTACTGATTCATCAAGTGCAAGAGTGGTGATTTTAAATCTGTTTCTCAACTTATCATTGCTATCAACTGAAATATATTGGACTGCATTTTCATAACAGCCATAAGGCAATATAGCTTTATTTAAGTGAGATAAATACACTGATTTATATTACCCAGAACCTTAAGCTGCCATTCAGGCCAGGTCTCAGCAGGACTCAGGATCACTCAACCACCCTGGCTGTCTCCAGGGTTCTCCTGACATCCTGTGTGCCCACTTCCTCTCCTCCACTGCCTGACCTGCAGGGGCACAGCCTTTGTGTTGTACAACCACTGGTTGTACAACTCTTCTGGTTTTCTCTCTAGCCTTCATTTCAATTTGTGTAATTAAGCTAAGCAAGGCACCAGCTCAAATTTAGTTATAATCTCAGCCCAAGATTGACTTTTCAAATTCATTTTTCCTGTATGTTCTTTTGTGTCAGCCTCTAGCACACAGCAGTAGTTTTGAAGTGCTGTATATAATCAACAGTTTGGAGAAGGAGCATTGTAAAATAGTAAAATCAAACAGGACTTAATGATGTGTTTATTAACTGTAGTGAGAGCTGGATGGCATTCCAGAGACCTCCACACGCTTCCCCTTAATGTAATTTTTTTAATAAACAATGCATGGTAGTTATACCCCATGTTGGAACAGAATAAGCCGGGGCATGCCTTCAAATAGAAATATGTAAAATGGAAAAAAAGGATAAAAGACAGAATGGGCTGAAAGGTGCTTCGTAATGGATTTGCTTTTTGTCAGTCTCATTTTTTATTTGCAAAGTAGTTCGAAGAGACCTGGTCAAGTTTTATGCTGCAAATGTGCTGGTAATCTCATGATTTCCTGTCATTTCTGCTCGAAATTGCACCCTAAAGTTCTGGCAATATAGCTCAGCAATAATAAAGCCTCATTTTATTTTATATAAATACGTATATAACAGGTGTAATTAGATACACACACGCAGTAATTTGCACAATACATTCACTGTATGTGTGTTTATAAATATCTTTCTAATAAACACATTAATTACATGAAACTCTGCAAATCCAATATGTCAAGTTTTGGCAAGATTTTCAGAAAAATTTTCTTAGTATTTGTATTTTTCTTTGTGGTGTTCTTTGGCCACTGGGAAGAAGCTGTTCCTAGAGGTGTCTGTGCCAATGGACCAGGTTTTTTTCAGCTCCTCTGAGCGCTCTGATTAAGAGCTGCAAGACCTCATAAAGCACTGTCCAGGAAAGGGAAAGCAAGACACCTTCAGTCAATCAATGTTTCAGCTGCCAAAGCTAAGTCAGCAGTGATATTAATGTGTACACCCATGTGTGATGTTGGACCTTACAAGAGCCTGGGAGAATCCCAAGTGTAGGGCCCTGTCCATGTGTGCAGAGTGAACAGCAGAGCAAAAAAGTCAAGTGCCTCCTGTCAGTATGTCAGTATCTGCAAGAAGAGATTCTTTGTGAGCTTTTCAGATTACACTCTGAAATCCTGCTTCCTTTGATGTTGGCCACATCACCTCTCTGTTACGCCCATGATGTCAGCCTGAAGGTTTCCTTACCCTTCAGATCAGAGATGAAGTGGAGACTGAATACTGGAAACCTCAGGTTTCCAATACAATGTGTATTATACCAAAAAAANGAGGTGAAAGCTCAAGTAGAATTTAACCTGGTGGCTTTTATTAAACAAAAAAAAAAAAAAAAAAAAAAAAGTCATTTAGCTAGCAACAGTTATAAATCCTGTGGGCTGAGGCTGGGTGACCTTCTAATCTATCTGCACACTCACTTTGATGTTAAATGTTGGGAAAAACACTTGAAAGGCTGCAGAAGAAATCCTGAATTCACATGAAAATGTGCTTTTCACAAAGTTCCCTTAGAATAAAACAATGAAGGAAAGCTTTTCACACCTTTCACAAAAGAATATATTTTGCCTGTATTAACATTCCACTTTTGCCCCTGCCTTCTGACTTAACCTTTTCTTAGGCTGTATAAGACAGTCTTTTGTTGAAGCAGATAGTGGAAACCTTTGCATCAAAAGATAGTACTGTAATAAGATACAGTGCTCTGTCTAGCCCTAATTTCTTTCTACTTACCTTTTCTTTCCTTCATGTATTTTCATTTCTTTCTTACCTCTATTGCTGCTGCTTCTCCCATTTTTTTATCATGATACTGGCTGAATATGTGAATTGTACCGGCTAGTAAAAGAATATTTTCACAATCTTTTTCACATCTCACTTTTATTCTTTAAACCTCAAAACAAAAAAACCCACAACCAAACAAAAAGCAACAATATAAAATTACTTATCACACAAAATAAAGTCAGTTGTGAATGGTTTATTCTGTTTGCCAACACCATTCTTCTCTTCCCTTCTTTCCTTTTCTACACAAATTCTGCACTTGCACCTGCAACAGTAGCAGGAAAAAAAAATGTTATTTTCTCCCATTAATTGTTTTTAAGATATTGCTGAGAGAAGTTTCCCTTAAGACATAGTGCAGAACACAATTAACATTGCTAATAATTAAGGTTATCTAGAAAATCTGCATTTCTCACCTCTTATGAAATCCTATCACAGAACAGGGCAAATCCTGCCTGGCCTTCCTGTTAAACACACTGTAGATGTGTGTGCAGTAGGTTTTTGATTTTCTGGAGGTCTCTGCATATTGCTCAGCCAGGAGCAGCCGACTGTGGCATGAAATGCCCTATGGACTGCTCCATGTCTCTGTTCCTGCATTTTCTGGGCACAACATGTCTCTGAGGCTTCAGCTTGAGACAGGGAGATAAGGATGGCTAGTACAAGGAAGGGTTTCCAGGGCCTGGAATGTGTGCCTGTGGTTGGAGCCAGAGCCTGAAACACTTCTGCAGCACCATCCAGATGAAGCAGCCTGACTCCTCCTGACTACCCAATTAGGGCCCTTGACAAGCAAAACTCATTGAAGAATCCCTGTAATGATGTAGAAGGGCTGAAATAACACCTGTATTTTTAGTGAAGGTTAAAGGGTATAACATATATAAAGATATATTTGAATATTATCATGATTTTCTGTCTTCATACAGTTTGAAAAGCAGTCCTCCAGAAAGGCTAATTTAATCTTGTGCTTCTTAGGTGCTTCTGGCTGCTGCCTTCTCCAAGAATATGCATTTAAAATCTGAAAAACCAGAATATGATTCTGTGTCCATTAATTTACCCTGCCATGATGTCTCTGACTTCAGTGCCTCTACATGAGTCAAATGCAGCAGAGAAGGGCAAGAGCAAAACATCCCCTTCCTAGCTGTAGCTGAGTGCTAAATGATTCTCACCTTATTTCCTCCTTTTTCTCCCACCCTGCACACCTGATGTGCACCACCAGCTCCTAGGATCTGTCCCTGCATTTCTCTCTGCAATGCTTTTTCCCCATTTGAAAAAAAAACTGCTCTTTTTGTTCCAGATCTTGCTTGTCATTGATGACCTGCTCCTTCTCAACTTCCCTGGTCGTCACAAGCTGTTATATTGCACGTGATTCTTCTCTCAGCTTGCAGTAAGAAGTCTATTAGCTATAATTGGAAAATTGAACCTCTTCCAACTGTGGGTAGCTTATTTAGCCAAGATAGGTTTTGCATGTAAATGGAGCATATTATATGTCAATTGAATTGAAAAGTGACTCTTAAAACTCTGTTTACCTTTTATTAAGTTTCAAAATTATTATGCCCTCTGCCTAAATTAAGTTTAGAAGCATTTCATTTTCATTTTTGTTTATCTTGCTATGTAGTCTTATTTAGCTAATTAATATTTTTTGCTTATTTGGCATTCTCAGCAATATTTTCTCATGCAGAATATAATTGAAAAATGAAAAAAATAAAATTTCAATTAAAGATCATTAACCTTCTTCACCTATTATTCTCTAAATTTACATATTTGGGGGAGATTTTTTACCAATTTAAACAAAATAACTTGTGCCTATAATCACAAACTTATGAGGGGTTTTTTGTATTTATTTAAGTCAAAAGTGATGCTATGTAAATTCTTGGTGTTATCTATCTGGCTTTTATGCTGGAGTAGCTACATACAGAATTTTTAGAGCTTTGCAGATTATCATATAAGGGTGTGGAAATCTTGGATTGTTAGTGCTTTATCACATCTTCCATGAGCCTTCAAACAGTAATTAAGGCAGTTTCAGTTCTGGCCCTGTGTCTATGTTGTGGTTGGTGACATCACTAGTTGATTAGAGTAAAAAGATTCTCTAGAAGAGTCTTGAGCTTGGTTTTGGTTGTAAAATTAAGATGAACCTGAGAAATTTTGAGTATTTTCTCATCTTGGTATGTGAGTTTACTGTAACAAAGGGAAATTTAAAAAATAAAAGCATTGTCTCAATACAGTCTGGGGTTATAGTTAAACAGGATCAAATCAGATTCCATTCCACCAAATCATGTGATTTAGTTTAGGATTGTAGATGAGCTTGAAGTGCTGACTAGCTGATGATCTCACTAGGGACATGCTCTGAAGCCATATTGATTGAAACAATTAAATCATTATTGAAAAAAATTGTGGTAAATATCCATTGCAGGAGTTTTCTATATTGGTTTCTCCTTCAAAGGAAGTTGGTGCTTAAACCTATTAAAGGCTATTTATATGGCTTTTTTCCTAAATTAAAACTGAATGCTTAAGTAGAATTGAAGTTGGAATGCATTTGTCAAAACATAAAGCAGAACAGAAGATGTGCATCCATAGTGATATCACCCTGGTATTTTATATATTTCATAGAAACTGCAGACGTTGACTGAACATACCTGACATCAAAGAGGTTATCTAATATCTTAGACTGCAAAAAGAAACCTATATTGCTTCTGTGAATAAAACTACTGTGGTTATATAAATATATATATATATATATATATATATATATATGTATGTATGTATATATTTATAATTCCTTCCAAATTAGAGGCAATCACCAGCCTCATGAGTTTAACAAAGGAACATGCTGGATTCTGCATCTGGGGTGAGGCAACCCTGGGATGTATGGACAGACTGGGGAAGGAGATGCTGGGAAACAGTGCCATGGAAAAGGATCTGGGGGTCCTGGCTGAGGGAAAGTTGACCATGAGCCAGCAGTGCCCTGGCAGCCAGGAGGGCCAAGCATGTCCTGGGGGCATCAGACACAGCATGGCCAGCCAGGCAAGGGAGGGGATTGTCCTGCTCTGCTCTGCTCTGGGGCAGCCTCACCCCAAGTGCTGGGGACAGTTTTGGGTGCCACAATATAAGAAAAACATAAAACTATTGGAGAGTGTCCAAAGGAGGGCAACAAAGATGGTGAAGGGTCTGGAGGGGAAGCTGAATGAGGAGCAGCTGAGGTCACGTGGTCTGTCCATCCTGAAGGAGACGGAAAGGAGACTTCAATGCACTCTGCAACTTCCTCACTAAGAGAAGGGACAGACACTGATCTCTTCTCTGTGGTGACCAGTGACAGGACCTGAGGGAATGGCCTGAAGTTGTGTCAGGGGAGGTTTAGGTTGGGTGTTAGAGAAAGGCTTTCCACCCAGAGGGTGGCTGGGCACTGGAACAGGCTCGCCAAATAAATGGTTATAGCACCAAGGCTGACAGAGTCCAAGAAGTGTCTGGACACTGCTCTCAGACACATGGTGTGACTCTTGGGGTGTCCTTGCAGCTGTAGGACTTGGACTTTGATGATCCTTGTGGATCCCTTTCAGTTCAGCATATTCTCTGATTCTGTGATTTGGGGAGATTTTAGTTGCAAAAATCCTTTAGTTGCAAAAATTTTAGTTTCCTTCTGGGAACTGGCAGTAACACACATGTACACTAATCAGAGTTCTGCACAGTTTGGTTTTGTCCCAACTTGGGGTAATATCTGAACACAGAAATTATTCATCTGACAATATTGAAATGGTGTAGCTGATGCACTTGTTATACTTGACCCTAACCATCTGTTTACTTAAGGTGCTACTGTAGTATAGCGATATTCTCATTTGACATCTTCAGAAAAGTCCTCTTTATCTTCCTAATGACTTTTAACATTGTCCATACTGTTTGAGAGTCATGTTTTGTAGCCCTCATCATCTGCTTAAGTGTTAATATTTTCATTTTTCTCTTGATAGCTGATCTTCAAACCTACTAAAAGTTCACCTTACATGCTTTCTTCTTCTTCTTTTAAAACTGTTTTTAAACCATATTTTTGCATTACTTTTTTATTCCCTATTTCCATTTTTAAAGTTGTTTAATTCCCTAAAATGTCAGCTCTGTTCACCTGCTTCCTACAACATCTCTTGTTTTAATTTAAATCCTGATTTTCAAGTAAGTGCAGTCTCTGAACCTTTTCCTCTTTTTTTGTGTCCTGAGTTGCTTCTCTTGTGGAGCTGTGCAGCCAGTCATGTTTTCAGCTTTCAATCACTTGACCTCTGCATGATCATTATTTTCACTTGGTTCCCCATGTCTTTCAGCTTCCTAATGTTTGTGTTTATAAACTGAAGTTACTTCAAAGGAAACATCTTCCACCCTGTAATACAGAGGTTATCCAGAGGTTGAACTTCTTGTTGCTCTATCATATATCTCTTAGGCTTTATATCAACAAAATAGAGTAGAGTCAAAGTAGCATGCACATACAAGAGCAGATAAAAAGCTAGGGGGAAAAATGTTCTTAGAAATGAAAGTTCTCTAGAACCTGAAAGTCAGAAGAAACCCACGTATATCTATGCCAGCTCTTGCATTTGACAAGTTTATGAACTCTGGGAATCTTTAATTTTGTGTTTGACAGAGGATACAAACTGCACTAGTAAATTGAACACTTCATAATATCTAGAAATACTTAATTTCAGGGATCACAGATTTTAAAGGATCCAGGAGGAAAGCAACTGAGTTAGTATTTTACATAAGTCTGTCTTGCATCCATTACCACTGAGTGTTGTAACTTCTTTTAAAATATAATTCCTAAGGTCATTGATCTTGAGAGAAATTGGTGAATTAAGGTTCTATTATAAAAGCAGCTTTCCTGATACTTCCAGTGTTTCCCATTCTGTATATTACTTGAGAGTTCTGGATAATCAGAACTTATCACAAAATAATCACACCATGTTGTCCAATGCAACAGTCATAGACTGAAATTATCACAGGCTAAATCATTAAGTCCAAACTGGAGTGTTTCAAAGCTCTTTCAAGTTTGGTTCATTTTGTTTGGGTTTTTTGGTTGTTTTTTTTTTTTAACATTTTTCTCTTTTTCTTTCTGTAAATCAGTGACACTGGTAACTGATGTTCAACTTTTACAAGTTCTGGTCGTACAGTTGAGGCACTTTCTGAGAGAAAGATCCAAAGTTCATGTAAGATAGCCAAATACTTTGATGTGACTATCTGTTGTTCACTGTGAATATTTAGGGATGCTTCTGTGTGATGCTCATTAGTGCAACATTTGAGTGATACGTGTACATTAATGTTTTTATTGTTTTAGTTTACAGCAGAATAGGTAAGTGCTATGTATTTATTTTTGAATGATATGAACAGTGAAGATGAAATGAGATGCTCCAGGGCTCACAAGAAACCCTTTGGTAGTGCTGGGGATTAAACCTTGCTCTTTCTAAGTTCCCCTTCTCATGGGACACTGTTAAAACTATGTGAGTGGCACATAGGCATGTGCCCAAAGGCAATCAGCTGTAGAAACTGAGCCTGAGGAGTTAAGAGGAGGTTGTGACCACAGGCATGTTTTCTCTTTTAATACAGGAGAGAATTTCCTCTCTGAATTCTTCTGGACAAGTGTCAGCAACAGGAATCAACTACCTTGTTCCAGATACTGTTTCTAAGAAAATGTAAATGCTTTGTCCAAACTCTCTCACAAGTTTCTACTCATTCCCATGTTTCAGGAGCTTTAAAAATCTGTCATTCACCTTGAAAGATTTTTTTCTTCCTGCTTGATAAAACTTGTTTCCTCTTCTTTCACTTAAATTTAAAAATAGGATAAGCCAAGTGGTGCATTGTGGGTGGCACAGCCGTTCCTTCAGCCCTGGCTTTAGCTGTGCAGATCTCCACGTGACAGTTCTCCCTCCAAGGTTTCCACAAATCAGGGTTTCATAAAATTACCTTTATCAATGAAGCTGATGCCTCATGTGATCTACTCAGAATCTGTTGCTTCCCTGCTGATCTTGTTTGGAAAAACCAACCTTCCCAAAGAAATTGATCTCTCCAGAAAAAAACTAGAGACCAAAGGCAAAACACAATGGTTAACCAAATTTCTGCTTTTTCCAAGAGAGACTCTGGGTTTTGCCCTGCCCCATATAGGTGACCACCAAGTGGGGGATACTTATCCATATTTTACAAGGTGACTCAATAATATGGCTATATTAGGAAATTATTTTTATTCATAGAATTTTGTCATATGATCTGAATAATGCATGACAGCACATACTTCAGTAACAAAAAATATGATTAAAGTGTCTAGAGAGAAACTTCTTTGTTCTGTAGAGGAAAACAGGCAGTTGTCTGGGGGCTTATGTTTCTCCTCTTGCATTCACAGAGGAAATCTGTTTGCATTTATCATATCTGTCTTCTTCCTGTGCATCCTTCAGGAAACATTTTTTTGAAGACTAGGAAAAAATAAAACTAAATATGGCACAATAATATCCTCTTTTAAGCTCAACACAGTAATTTATATCTACTATCAAGCATATATTATTTTAAATACCAGAAAAATTATACCCTAGAATGAGCTGTGCTGCGCACTGAGTTTTAATCTCCTCCCTAGCAACAAGCAAAAGAAACAATAAGGGCAATAAATAGACAAATAGGGCATAAAAAATGAATAAAAATAGTGTCTCTGTTTGGGGAAATGGATCTTTAATCACTTCTCCTCTGATGTCCCTAAAATTGAAGGTTAGAACAATTAACAGTTTCAAATAGCAGTTTCAAAATAGCCTCAGAAATGGTCTTAGTCTCCAGAACAATAGGCCTTTTCTAAAATAAACATGATAATACCCAGGGGATCTTGCTGACTTCAGGAAGTTCAAAAGACATCCAAGTTCCCACACACACAGAAGGGAGAGGCAGCAGCCTCAGGCCGTGTCTTCACTGAAAAAAGGGATGTCTTTACACTGCATTAAATTTAGATGGTGGAGGTGTTGCTTTACTACGACAGTGGGGGCAAGAGTAGGGTAGTTTTAGCTTTGTCATAGGCTATTTGAGGTCATCCTTGAGCTGAGTTACAAAGACAACCTCTATGAGGCTCAGTAATTGTTTAAAGCTAGGGGTCATCTAGTTTCAGTGGCTATCCTGGGTTATTTATTTAAATGGAAAATGGAAATGGTTCCCCATATCCAAGTGAAGTCAAGCCTGGATTTGTCGTACATGAGCAAGCTGGCAGCAACCCTATAGCAGGAGCTAAAACTGCAGTGCTCCAACTTCCTGTGTTTTACAGAGGTTACATTAAAATAAGTGTCTCTTTTGGTGCAGGCTCAAAGGGTGGATTTTGTATGTCCAAGGGCCAGTCTCCAACTAAAAGGACTGAGTGGTTGAAGACATCTGTATTTGGGTAAATAAGTGGTAATCTAGCTAGTTTTCTGCTGCATTGCTCTTTGCTCTCTACACTCTGCAAGAGAGCTTTCAGAGGTTTGCTTCAACACTGAAGCTCTGTTGGGAGAGCAAAATGCTATCCCCAGTAGCTCTGTTATGTAAAAGCAGCAGAGAACCAGGACTGTGGCTGAAATTTTAAAATTTTAATCTTAATTTTGCTAAATGTGAGAGCAATAGGAGCCAACTGTTATATATCACTATTACTTGACTATAGAATGAATCTAGGAAAACTAAATGTCTACATCAGTTGGCTGGCATCACATATCCCAAACATGAGCTGCTCTCCAAGTGAATGCAGAGAGTATAACTCTGTAACTGCAGAGTTATAGGTGTCATTTTACCACTCTGAGTTAGCAGGACAGCATTGTGCCTCCCAAAAGTTTAATCCTCATTCTCTCAGACTGCTGACAGGTTTGTTTTGGTTTTTTTGCACAAAGGCTCATAACAGCTCACAAGAGCCAGTGGAAGTTTTGCCACTGACTTACAACAGGAGCTTTTCAAAGCCCTGCTCAGGCTTATACACCTGAAAGTGATGACTTGCAAAGTTAAATTCAAAGATATGAGGATGCAGTTCGTTCTTCATGAACAACAGCTCCAGGGCTGTTTTCTGCCTAAATGAAATATTCATTGTATGGGTTTTGTCCTGGTCTATGGGTGGGAGTTGATGCTGCAATTAACTGCATAGGTTATCTGGACCACCAGTCCAACATGAATGGGCTATGTCACTGGGCTTCCAGGGGGTACCAGGGAGGATGAAGTTTTCAAAAGTGTACAGTGGGAGCTGGGTACTAGTTGCACCTTGAAAATTTGTTTTACTTGCTTCAATAATTTTTGTCTCTAATTTTTGCTTTTTTATTATTATTTTCTCAAATTTAAAAATAAATTGTCAGTAGATTCTCGATAGTACAGAAAAAATAAAAAAGAGGATTTAATGCTTGTAAAGAAATACACTTGACAGAAAATCACTAAGGCTGCTTTCAAAACAAAAAATTCTGGTTTCAAAGATTGTGCAATTTTTAGGAGATTTCTTACCCTTAAAATATTGTAGAACTGAAAAGATTTTTCAATGAGAAATGTTTCACCAGAGGCAATTTTTGTATTATTGTGGTAATGCATAGTGGGTTTTTTAAGAGACTCAGAGTTTTCCAGCAGGAGAAAAGTGTAAATAAAACCAAGAAATGTAATTTTTAGCTCATCTTTTTAGAGAATTTGCTCTCGTTTGTTGTTCTGAACTCAATACAATTTGGTTTTTTTTAGTTTTTAATTTAGTCTTGGAAGTTTGCAGGAGAAAGCTGACACAGAGAGCACTCTCCTAGATTGCTATTTTGCCCATGTGGGTAACTTGATGAGTTAGCATGTGCATTTATATTAAGAGGTGTGAGCCTCAACATTTTCTGAAAAAGAGCAGCGTGGTGCAATCAAGTGCCCTGTGGAGAGATCTTTCCTTATCTATTATTACCCCAGATTTGCTTATTGTTATAATCATTCTGTTATTACTAATTTTTGTGCATTAAGTGAAAATATTTTCTCTCCCATTTCATTGCTCATGACATTCCAATACTTGAAACTGACTTTCATACCCTCTAGCTCCATAGCTTTAATTTAACTAAGCATTAATCTTTTAATATTTATCCATAAATCACAATGTCCTGTTCTTTAAAAATGTGTTCCTCTTTTCTAAAAATTCCCTGTATTTTCTATGATACAGCCTTTCCAGAAACAGGAACACAATATTTTAGATGTTGTCTTAGTGATATACTCGTTGGGATTTTGTTGTGTTGGAGGTAAACAATACCATGTTCTTTGTTCTACCATAAAATGTTATTTGTAGTGTGAAGCTAAAATGAGTATTTTGTTACTTCTTTTCTTGTTAGTATTGGATGCTCATGATATAAAATAGATCCTGCTGACAGAATCCAGCATGGTCTTCAACTGTGAGCCATTGTGATAGGGAAACTTCTCTTACCTCCTCCAGCCACTGGTGAAGCAGACACACTGCACTCGTTCTTGGAGAGCTTGCTGTCCCCTGAGCATCATTTTGCCTCACTTCTCTCTGAATAAATGACTGCAAAAGAAGAAGACCTGAGCCTGTATATTAGCTGTGTGTAGACAGCTGTAAAGATACAGCTCTGTGTCTTTAGGTATCCGTCCATGGGAATCTCCAATATCACCTGCATGTCAGTTGAACATCACTGATGATCCAGAGATAAAATTTTGTTAAGTTTTCCTTCAAAGAAACATGTGACATGTAAACACACAATTGGTTTTACTGGTTGAATATTGTCTCCTTAGGTAGAGATTTGAAACAATGAACACACTGTGCACAACATTTGCAATCAAATATTTATAGCTACTCTTACAAATAGTAACTTTGCTGCCAGAGGTGGAAAAGAAAAGGGCACAAATTTTTATTTGAATTCAGCCTTTTTTCACTATTGTGAATAATTTTCAGGCACAACTGCATTTCTGTCAGCTTGTTTGTTACTAGAGATTGTGTCAGAAGCCCCTTCTGGGTATGTACTGTAGCTCTGTGGCAGCAATTTGCGTTCTGGAAAAGCGAAATTGTAAACATTTTAGTGTGACTATATTGCCATGGGAATATATAAATGCTTCTACAGACTGGGGAAAGAGTGGCTTGAGAGCTGTTTGGCAGAAAGTGACCTGGGCATGCTGGTTGACATTCAGCTCAATATGAGCCAGCAGTGTGCCTAGGTGGCCAAAAGGCCAATGGTATCCTGGCCTGTCTCAAAAACAGTGTGGCCAGCAGGACCAGGGAAGTGACAATCCCCCTGGTCATGGCACTGGTGAGGCCGCACATTGAGTGCTGCATCCAGCTCTGGGCCCCTCACTTTATAAAGGACATTGTTCCATCTGGATCTGGCACTGGGTTGGTGATATGGTTTAGTGATTTAGGGGTTACTGTGATAGTGCTGGGTGAAAGTTGGACTTGATGATCTTAAAGGTCTCTTCCAACCTTGACAACTCTATGATTCCATGGTGCTAAGGACATCAGTGACCAAGATCTTTGATGCACACAGAGAACTTGTGATAAATGCATCTGCTCTTGTTAGACCTTCAGAAAACTCAGACTTCTATCCTTTTCACTAAGCACACACTTCTTACAGAAGCTATGCTCTCTGTTGGAAATTATGCTTCAGCTATCACATCTTCTAGTCTTCACCTCATCTTTTTTCTCATCTTTTTCATAAGTCATCTTTACCTCTGAATAAATTATGTTTACCTGGCTAGCTAGCCCCACCCAAAGCATTCATGCTTGATTCTCCTTTTGCCTCTCAAAAGCATCACTAATCTGTAGCACACAAATTCTTTGCATATGGGTTTGGAGTTATTTAAAAAGCTAAGAGGGAAGAGGGTAATTAGAGACAGGTACTGTTGAGAAAAAATTCTTTGTCTGTGTTTCCAGAGAGCAACCCTGATACCACACAGCAGAGCCAGAGCTTTTGAGGAACTGGAGGTCTTTCCGTTCAACTAATGGATTCCTATAGTCCTGTTGAGATGGTCAGTGTGATGGTGCAATCAGGGTTGACAGATGCCCAGTGCCTCCCAAAGCAGTGATTTTGTTTCATCTAAAGAGATAAAAAGCAATACTGCCTGACACAGCAAGGTCTTTGGAGCCTTTCTTAGCAGGATACATCTTTCTACACTTTGCTCCTAAGCGCTCAGTATCCCATGGCAACCTCTTTTCTTCAGGGAGCTTTAGATTTTGACATATCATTAATACATGAGTTGAGGAAGCAATGCTGCAAAGCTGGAGATTGGTTCATGGATTTAGCTGAGGTAAATAGCAAGGAAATTTAAAGGCAGGCTGAAACCAATTTTATGGTACTTCCTGTGGGATTAATGCCTAAATTTGTTTGTCTGGTAATGAAGAAAAGTTATCACCTGCCGGTGCAGGTAGAAATTGCAGAGGAGAAGTGTTTTTAAAAAGGAGAGCTGCAAGACAACGCCAAACACTTTTTAAAACACGAGTGTATTTTAAAGCACTAGCTGCTAATTGAAGAAGAGAGCTAGTGAAATTAATTCAGTCTGAAAGTACTGTGACCTGCTTGACTACAGAATAGATATTTTTGAGAGGACAGAGAGACCACTGGGGGAAAAAAAGTAGGGTGAAGTATAAGTATATTAATGTATACTTTGGTATATAACAGACTGAAACACTTGAAATTACAACTGACTCAGTTCATCCTTTTAGTATGTTGAGTCTTCATGTCCTGGAGGGTAGTTGTTTACTTTTTGGCCACCAGTTGCTCTAGCAAAGGGAAAAATATGAGATAAAAATTTAAAAAGATAATACGGGAACAATGAAGAGCAACCACTACATACTGTACTATTCAGGAATATTCATTGACTAACTTCAAACTTTAATTTCTGTCATGCTCAGAATATGGTGATTGACCACCAGCATCCAAAACCCCTTTCCTCTAGAATACACAGGGCTTTGCTTAGCTAGAAAGATGCAAGCGTGTTAGCACCTTCGCATGCTTATTGCCTGCCTTTGGTGGGTTATATTAATATTTGGATTATATAAGGAGGAAAGATGCATTGATACAGGCATGGAACCAGGTTCTTCTTTTATTTATGAGATGCAGATCTTAGTTTCCCACAAGATGGTGATTCACCTGAAGGCAATTTCTGAAGTAAGAAACATATAACAAAGGAATACGGGTAGATAAAATACATTCATGAATTTTATCTGCTGCTGTCTCTTGGTGCAAATTTGGAAGAATATGTCTTCAGATTTAAAATACAGTTGTTTGGGGTTGTGGGTGGAAGGAACTCAGGATGAAACTCAAGAACTTCAAAAAGCAATACCTTGTGGAATAATCTTACATGGAATTGGTAGAAGTTAATTTATTTCAGAGTAGACATGAATGTATGCTTCATCTGGAGAGAACAGAGGATAGGTTGCATAAATACTCTTAGGTCTTGTTTTAACAACTCTGACACAAAACAAGGTGTCTGAATGCATTTTGCAAGGACAAGCTTCTTCTGCTCATACTTTATTGCAAGGACATGCCTGAAGTTGCACTGCTTCATTATTTGTGATTAATAGTTTAAATGTAAAATAATGATCATTTGGATTGACGTTGGTAACTTCAGTTAGGAGACAGCATTAGCAAAGACCATTCTCTCTGAATGCACTTGAGCTACAGAACATCTGAGAAACGGTAAAATTTTAGATATTGAACTTTCTAAATTAAACCTGACATTTTTCATTAGTTCTTCAGCCTTAAAATTTATAAATGCATCTAGAAGATTCTAGGAGATAAATGTCATCATATGTTCTGATCTCTTGCCCAGTGTAATTTTCCTTAGGACAAAATCATGTTTTAGACAGTAGCACGGTTAATTTGTCCATGTCCAGCCTGAAATCAACTTTCAGATGGTAGGGGGAAATGATAGAGTGCTACTTGCTGGAGCATTCAAGAAGCCTGTTGGAAAACAAAAGAAAACCAACAACACTAAAAGGGAATTTCTGTATGAAAAGCCTTACCTAAGCTAGCATCTGTCTTTATTCATCCTGAAAAAACGATGTGTTTAGTCAGAGAAATACCTCCAGCAGACATGAGATCTCCTCTAGAAGCTGTGGAAATGCTGTGGCTCTTCAGAAATTTGCCATAGCCTTGGAAGTGCTGGGCACTTATATAGATGAAGCGTTACTGCTAGTTTTTCTTCAATTCACCATATCTGTGTATCTGGTGCACCATTTAGAACACTGAACACGTTTTTTGCACAATGTTGTCTATTTGTATGGCCACAGTAACACAGTGTGATCCCTCATATCCAAACTTTTAGTGATTAAATCTGCTGATTCTGGGAGGGTTTACTGCAAGACATGTAGTTGTAGTTTTTCCTTAAATCTGTAGGTCTTGTGAGAAGCCAATAGAAGAAACTTGGTAGACTTCATGATCGCAGGGGAAAGTGGGAAAATATGGCCTTGCTTCATTTTGGAGGTTCAAAGTCACATTTTAAACTTCCTATTTTATCATTAGACAGCTTGTGTTTGGGTATTAATTATTGTTCTGTTTGGAGCTGATGGTGGAAATGAGACCCCCCAGCTGCAGATGGGGGCTGTAAATGCAATTTTGAAATAAGCAATGACAGCTACCATAACCTGAGATATTTTGTTCCCAGAACATTAGAAGTAACTTACCTGTGGTGGCTGTCATGGTCCAGCAATTATCCTTCTTTCTATGTTTTTCAAGGAGTGACCTCTCACAAAGCAGATGGAAAAAGATGCTCACAAATCCTTCCACCTTTGGGGAATGGCAGCTTTTCTGTCCACAAATGGGATGTTCAGGCCTGACCTAATGAGGTGTGGGGAAAGAGACACTTCACAGACTATGGATTGCTTGGGTGTATGTGAAAGATGTGAGACTAAAATGAAGAAGATTGACTTAGATTTTGATTTATAAAAATGTGCTCTGGCATACTTTAATATGTCTCTAAAATACATTCCTCAGGTATTTTATTCAGCAGGACTTCCTGCTGTTGAAAGATATGTAAATTATAAAAGGCCCAGAAAAATTGCAACAACTGAAAAAAATCAGTGTAAGTATGCCAGTTCTGTTGTCAACCCATCAATATGAATTTTCTGTACAGGAGAAGCTTTTTTGCTTTTTATACGGGTGGTAACAAGCAACCTCCTACAGGCCTTGATCACATTAACATCAAACAATCATACAACTACTGGGGGAAAAAAAAGGTGCAGCTGTGGGGCAAGTAGTGCATTTCATATCTTGTTTTTAAAGAGTCATGCTCCGTATCAGAAACAGCACAAACAACAACAAAAAAGGGGCTCTCAGCTGTGACCAGGCTTAGGTGAACTGAATGGCTGCAGATGGCCTCATAAATAAGAAAACAAGTAAGTGATAAAAGCATCTTCAACTATCCTTGCTGTATTAAGAGACTTATACTTGAATGGGTCTTGCTGTCTTTATTAATTTTAATTTCGCAGACACAATGTATGCGGCTGAAATGTATGTGGCTGAAACTCCCTTGTGATATGAGTGGTAATTTTTAATTTTAAATTAATTTTAAAGGTACTGAAATGCAAGCACATAGAAAGGGTGAGAATGATGATGTGTCACGTACTTTACTCCATCCCTCTCCACTTCCTAGAATTGGAGATTCTCAAATAAATGTTGTTACATTAATACCTGTAATTGGTGCTGTTTTTCATTTGATTGAAAGCTGCTTACAGATTAAGGAGAATAAAGGTGTTGATGCTTGTTGCTCACACAGAAGTGGCAGCTGGAAGATGCCATACATGCCCAGAAATAGGGAAAGGCTGTTGATTCAAGCAGCTGTCCAGTCGTGTTCCTGCTTCACTTCCCTGGACCTCAGAACCTAATCCATTTGGAGCAGTTAAGCAAGCACTTAACTGTAAATATCTTCTGTGTGCTTTCTCCACCCTCATTAATTCAAATTTCCTTTCTGATACTTCTGTGAGGCAAAAGCGAGCATGTGCTGTGTGTGGTGTAGCACTTCATCAGCTGGGACTGTCCCTCCAGTGGATTCCCATTTGGGTAACAGCCTGAAGTTCACTGTCTCTTAGGTATTTTTGCAGCAAAGCACAACTAGATCAAAGCAAGATAGCAAAACAGAGTGGTAGGTGTAGAAGTTATCTTCCTCATCTACACATCCTTCTGATCTCTTTGAACTGTTCATATGTTACAGGACTTCATAGCACTCCTTGTCCCCAGGTGCTCTTCTTGTGCTGCCTGGGCAGTGGTAAGACAAGAGAGATATTTTCTGCTCTGACCACAGGATGTGTGTGGCCTTTCTCTGTGGATGAATATGCTCATGATCTTATCTATTTTTATTTTAGTCCCCAAGTCTGAAGTAAGCTCAGAAACTAGGAAACAAAATATTTGAAACTATTCAAAATACTTAAATATTTAAATTTTGGGTGTCTGCTACATTGGGTCTTAAGCATTTTTGGGGTTTTTTTCAAGCAAGTAAGCAGTATGCTTGTGGCACAGATGAGTAATGCAAGGTGTCCAGTCAGGGTTAGTATCTTCCATTAAATCACTAATAGACCCAGAAGAATGGAAAGGATTTTGGCAGCTTGGTCTTTTATGTATGTCAAATATACAAATGAGTATTCAATAGGGAATGCATTTAGCAAGATGTGTTATGCTTTAGTTTTATATTTTTCTATAATTTTAGTAGGCTAAGATTTAAGCGAAGGTAGAAGACAGTCCTATTCTGTCTGACAGAACCTTGTCCTCTAATAGCTTCATTCTTTCAATACCCTCTTCAACATATATGGCCCCTACATGTTTATGATTTTACCTATAACATGATTGTGGTACCTGTGCTGTAACAGCATCCCAGGACAATTTTACAGAATTCTGATAGTTATGAAAACATGCCTACAGTCTGTTTTGCAGGAAAGGTACAATTTTATCTATATCTTAGATGCACAGAACCAGAAACTTAAACAGAATAAAAAAAAAAAAAAAAAAAAAAAAAAAAAAAAAAAAAAAAAAAAAAAAAAAAAAAGGAAGCCTGTAACTATTTTCTTAAACACATATAACTGAAAAAACAGACTTAGGCTCAAGTGTTGATTTGAATGGGATATGTAGCATCATCAGAAAGGCCCTGGCAGTTAAGCCATTTTATGCTCTGATATTCTTCAGTGGTCAGAGTCAACCTATGATCCACATCAAGGCAAAGAGGAATAGGTATACAGAAGGGAAATAACAATTATCTTCATGTGTCTAGTCATTCCTTTCTCTCAAAGGTGTCATTGAGCAGGATCATCTTCATCATTCTTCATATACTTTTAATATTAGAACAGTTGTCACAGAAAGACTTTTAAATTATACTCTCTCTGATACTGCATCTTTTTTTCTTAAATGATGTTCACTGTCTCAAGCTGTCAGTTAGTTTTGCAGAAGATATTTTTCATGTCTGGTCTTTTCAATGACTTCATCATTTACCTTCACCCTCTCACAAAGGTCTTTGGAGTAGTCACAGTTAAACATGCTTAGCATTTCTTAGAGTCAGGAGAAAGAAGACAAGTATCAGAATTAAAACAGCAATGAGAAATCAATATTACAGTGCTGGACTCCTGAAGATCTATGGACCAGGGAATCAGGAATTCTCTGAGGTGCTGTGCAAACACTGCACTCCCTCTGGACACATGCTCTACCCTGTAGCTTCCTCAAAGAGCTGGATGGGAAACAAAGCTGGAAGGTCATGTTCTGCTGTCCTGCAGGCATGAAGGCATTCATCACAGGGCCAGGGCTTTGTCTGTCTTGTGTCAGCACTTCATCATGTTTCATTTCTTTCTTTGTCTCTCCTACCTGTGTGTGTGGTCAGAAAGATTTGGAAAAAAAATAAAGCTTCTGCTTTCTGACTCTTGTCCTTAAGCATGGCAGATGGCAGCTCAGTTTCAGACAGTGCTCTAGCAGACTTTGATTAACAGTTAGCAAGAATAGGCTTTCAGGCTTTGCTTCCAGTCATTTGGCAGTTCCCCATTATTAATTGTTGCTGTTTTCACCAAAGTCCTTTGGCTGAATCGGCCAAAGCAAATTCCACAGTGACAGACTTACAAGTGGAGAATACAGCTTTAAATAGAAAATAGTAGGATCCTGGTATGTATCACAGATAATTTAACATCTGTTCATGTATTTTACCTATGGTAATTACCTTTTGTTAACCAAAGTCTTAGTTTTTGAGACAAATAATTTCATCATCATTGGAAAATAATGTCTTTAGCATACTTTACTCCTAGTCCATTTCCAGTTTCTTTAGAAGCACCCTGTGGCACCCCATATAACTGATTTTCTGGATGGTCATAAGATGGTGTTGACAGCCTCCTGAGGGTCCTCCTTCAAGCTATGCACAGTGGTAGCTGATAATTTTATGAAAGTAAAAGGGACAGTGTAAGACTGGAAGAAAATCAGGGAGCTATAAAGTTATTCTTGAGATTCACTGGACCTTTAGAATGAGCACAAGTAATGCCAGAAATATTACCCAGGAGGTCATTTAACATCCTTTCTGCCTTAAAGACTCAACTCTTGCTCATTCTTCATACAGCTATTTATCTCTATGTGGAGTTTAATAGTTTTAGGGTTTATGGTTATTTTTAGAGAAAACATAAAGCAAATGTCACCTGCTTTCTCTCCCTTACTCCTCACCAGTATTTCTCTTCAATGCACTGTGCCACTGATTACAAAGCTTAATGTTGATGGATCCTTGTAGAGTCCAGTGTGGTTTCCTACTCATTTTTACTAAAGCTATTCCCATTCAGAGGAATGGGCTGACAAAAGTGTCCTCTTGGACTTTCTCTAAGTTATATGGCAGCAGTTGTGGTGAAATTCTCATCACAGAAGTGGCATTTGTAAACTGTTGTGGGGTTTCTCATACCAGAAGCTTGGCAAGCTCCAGCAGTGGCATCTTTGCTGCTGAGGATTTTGCAAACCGCTCCCAGCTTTCCCCTCTGAATTCATTGCACAGAGGTTGTGAGGGGCAGTGTGAACCTTGAAAGTTTCTGCAGGACCAACATTTTGTGGTTCTTAGATGAGTGGAAGGTATAAATGAGTGGTTTGGTGAAGACTCTCCTCCAAGGATTTGGGCTAAAATCTGTTTGTACCTGGTGAAGAGTGGGCAAAATGGAAGGAGAAAAAGACAGGGAGGAATGTTTGAAGAGGTGGTTTCAACCAGAGCCCTGGGGACTTCCAGTGGTGTATAAATGAGACAAATGCAAGAACAGTGTCCCAGGGAGGATTGCCATAAATTAAGTGGAGGCAGAGCTTGAGGATTGAGCTCTGGGATGAGCCTCCCTCTAGCTGAAGCATTTGGCAGGGCTCAATGGCTCAGGTGGTACCATGACTCTCATCTGGAAGCCGGACTGGTTCTCCAAGGCCTGGGAGCTTTGCACAGCTGCAGTGTGAGAATCCCAAACATGGATCCTTATAAAAGATCATAACACTCTGAAGGCACTGAAGCATAGCTGCTTGCAGAGGTTTTTGTCATCAATACTCTAATCCCTTTGGGAATCATGATTCTAAGGCAGTGACTTGTCCGATCAGCATTATTGAGGGAACAGCACTGCTCACCTGGCTCAAATGGTTTGGCCTGTATGGCTGCAGCACTTCCTAAGTATTTACTGATGTTTACATTTTTGAAGCAATTGAATAAATGTTAATGTATCTAATTTAAAGTGCCTATTACTTGAGATATCATTATTTTCTCCTAATCATAAAAGAAAATTATGTATAATGGATTCTGTTTTAATGAACATTCTCATACATCACTTCTAGGAATAGTTTTTAAAGTAACGGAGTATCAAATTCTGCTTGTAAGAGGATGCATGTAAATACTTCCATCAAAGTCCAGGAGTTAAGTCTTGTTTGATCTCATGTAACTAAAAGAAATGAACATAGAATAATTTTCCTTTGCTCTAAAAGGAAAATTTTTTTCTTCTCCTAAGCTGTGCATTCAGGTTTGCAAGATAAAACAGCCTGTAAATATATTATTGGGAAAGATATAAAGTCAAACATTTCTTACTCGGTTTTGAAACTCACATTCCATTTAAATTTATAGAGCATTTTAACTTCATGTTCAGAAAGTAGTAATCCTAGGTCTCAGTTTTCTATTAGGTATAAATCAGCTAAAATGTTTTAGACTACCCTATCATGCCTATATTCATGAAACTTCATATGCATTTCAAATTAGACAGTCTGAAACCTGGAACTATTTTCATGATGTTATTTTCTTTGATCATTGCCATTTGCACCTTTTCCTCCAAGTTTGGGCAATACCTTGGTGTGGGAAATAGCGAAGGAAAAAAGATTTCCAGAAAGCTGGGGAAAGCAGGCCTTAGAAACAGAAAGAGCAGAGAAATGTAGAACTAGCTGTAACTGCAAAGTCTGAAAGTAGAAAAATGTTATAGCGAGCAAGGACATTAAACAATAGCTTAAGTTTTAGGCTTGGCTAAGATAGACCTTAAGACTGCAGGAAAATATGCTTAGCAAGATAGTAGAAGGTTTTAAGCTTAATAATGGTATATTGTGTACAATACAAGCAAGCATTGTGTGAAGCAGGTGTACGTGTGTTTTAGTGATTGGCTTGAACAATTATCTGTAAGCTTTAGCAATATGCTATTGGCTAGAAAGTTTTCAAAGTGCTCTGTAACAAAGAAATCTTTGGCTGCTGCTGGCAGGACATGAGCTTTGCCATAATTTTATTGTCTCAACCATGTAATGAGGCTGATGCTGCAAATAAAGCTCAAGGAACGTACCCCAGCACTCCCGTCCCATTTGTGAATGAAAGGAAAAAAATAACCACACCAACATACCTTGGTGTTTCTGAAGTGAGTTATTGCAGCTCTTCTTTCAATTAAAATGGTGTGGGATTGGCTTCTATCTCAAAACCTTGTATTGTTACTGAACAGAAATTCTGCTTATTGGTTAGTTCAACTCAAAATACAGCTATTTGGATATAGCTTCAGATTATGTCTCTTCTTGCTTTTAAATATATGAAGAGTCACTTGAATTAACAGACCATGAGATATAATGAACCCCAAACAAGTTCCTATCCTATAACAGCAATGCTTCTCATCCTGTAATTTTGTTATATTTCTCTCATAGTAATAATATGGGCTCACACCGAGAAACTATGTCTCATCCATAGTTTGGATGAGATGGGATATTTCTGGACCATCCCATAAAGATATAAGTAATTAAGTGTAGCTAGATGTCAGGATGACAGATGCATTCACCATGTAATGGCTGTGATTCCTTCTTGCTGAGAGCATTGTCACTCCTGACTTTCTTCCTGAATGTAAGTATTCAAAATGCATTATTTTCTCATATTTGAGTCTACACTTGTAGATGTTACAAAAAATAAGATATTGTGGAATACAGGTTGTTATAGGCTGAAAATTGAATTAAGATTACAGAGTAGGGCTCTTACATTTCATCAGCATGTGTGTGTTTATGTATCTTTCAAAAACTTAGAAGTCATATATTCAGCTTGTTGTTTATTACTAAATTTCTGTGCTGGTCATAAGTGCAGTCACTTTATCTCACAGGATTTTCCCCCTTTCATCTCAGCTAAATTCTTACTGTTTTCATTTTTTGTCTGTTATGGAAAAGTTAAGGTTTCAACGTAATAACAAGGTCAATGAGAGTACTTCAGAGAACAAGAATTGTGGAACTGGGCCAGTTTTACTCAAGACAGAAATTTATATGCTCTGATTGGCATGATGTTCATGGACCTGGTCTTGGAAAGGACAATGAAAGCCCTTTCCTAGTGCAGCATCAGCAGCCTGGTGGGCATGACTGGATGAACATGTGTCATGTCATTCAGCTGACAGGCAATGCTACCTCTAGAAGAACCCAGTGAGGTCTTGCAGCTCCTCTGCTGTGCTGATCAAACACACCCATCCTTTTCTTTCCTTTCAGTTCAAGCCCATATAAGAACTTCTCAATTTCTGAACAATCCTACTAGCACACCGTTAATGACAGGAAGAGATATTCCTTAAAATCTGCTTTTCTTATGGTTGCTTTTCATTCTGCTGGAAGCATCTCTACTAAGAATCACAGGAGGAGACCATAGAAGAATGACTGAGCAATGAGAAGTTTTCTGGGCGCTTTAAATCAATAAAAGGCTGAGGATACTGAATCAGGCAAGTTGTGAATTGAGGGGACTTTAATAGGTACTGGGCAACCAAAAGCTTAAATTTCAATTTTAATTTTTGTTAAAAATACCCATTTTTGTGTCACTTCATCTAAAAAAAAATAATCTGTAGAATAAATCTAGTAAAGAAAATTCTCTTTAGGAGTTAGTTTCTCTTTTGTGTAGTATCACCAAAAAAAAAAACCCAAAAAAACCCAACCAACATGTTTTTTCCCTTGTTCTATTCATTAAACATGTGTAGCTAGCAAGAGATCTGATTAGGTGATTCCTCTTTTAAGTAGCTTGTGGCAATTCAATATCTAATTCAGCATTGCAATTCAGACTAGAACAAAAATCTGAACTCTTGAAAATCAATAAATAGAACATAGGGCTTGAATGTGATTCTTCAATGGTACAAGCTATGCCAAGTGCAAATTAAAACTGTGCTTTCTGCTAGCTTTGCTGAGAATTTGAAATAAAATTCAAAATTACAATCATTTTCTCTTGCAGTGATCCCCTGGAGGCATTTGGGATGCTCCATCCGAGGGCAAGAACCTGTCACAAACTGTCTCTCTTATTGTTTCTTCGTGATGAAATTTATCACTCCTTTGAAATCAAAGTAGATAACTTGCCCTATCATGAACAAATACTAGAGCCACACAAATATTTTTGCTAGTAACAGATTAACAGTGTATCAGTTGCCATATTTAATTAAATTTAAAACCAACCAAAAAAATATAAGTTGCTTTACGTTATTTTTGTTTCCCAGTTTCTGTTTGTTTACTTGTAATGAATGCGAATGTGCATTCCATGTTTTCAAATCTTTGATTAAGACCAAACAGTGTTTTTGATTAAAATTCAATTTTGATTAGTTTCTAATATCTCCTTAGTCAGTGGTTGAGTGACATTGTTTGGCAAAATGGGTGAAGCGTACCTGGATGAAACAGAATTTGGAAGAAAACAGTTCTTGGCTGATCTTTCTTAAGAAGTGAGAATGATCATCAGTCTTGTCATTCTCAGCTCCAGGTATAGACACATGTCTTTGGCACCACTTTTTCTAATGAAAAAATATTGAATTCTATGCCTATTATATTATTATTATCTAAAGCAAAAAAACCTGTTTCTGAACTGGGGACCCCTTTGTGCTGGGAAGATGATAAGTTAATGAAAAACACGTGTCAGGTGTTATTTAATGCACTGTTGGAAAGTGTTGGCAGCATGTTTTGTAATGTTTTTTAATTCATTTCAGAGTCAAGTTACTTGAAACTAAATCTTTAATTGATTTTTTTTTAAATAACAAAGCAGCTTATCACTGACAATCAGTAGTGGATCATACCTGTGTGAGATTTTATTGTACACAGCAAGACTCCTAACTTTAAAGAAAGACTGTAAGTTTGCTCTCATGTCACTTTGCATCTGAGTTCCCTCTTGGCCTGCAGTGCCAAACTTGGAAACTGAACTTCCAAATTTCTCTTTCTGTCCTGCATACAGGAATAAAGTAGCAATTTAAATAATTTTTTTTCTGTATAAAAATCTGGTTGTTACAATCCACAGATGAAATCAGAAATTAATTACTTGACTGAACTCCATCTAATATTTATGGTAACAGGCAAGGAAGTCCTTAACAGAGTTGTGGATGAGAACAACAAAATAGTTAATTTTAAATTGTGTTTTAAACTTTAGATTTTAGAATTATAGCAGAAGTCTCCATATCTACTGTGCTGCCATGGTTAAATCTTTTGCCAAATTCAGCTGTGGAATGGGGATGGTTTCTGCTTGGTGTAGGAAACAAAGAGTATGTGAACCTGAGAATTACACTTGTTTGCCTTGTGATATTAAAGTCTGGGTTGTGAGCACTTGCATGGCACACACTGTATATAAGACAAGCAATACTAAGTCATACTTGCCACTGAACCAAAGGAAGTGACAACAGGTGTGAGACTTGTCCCTGAGAACTGCCAAAAAATCAAAATTCACCTGGAAGAAGGGAGTGAATTTTTAGAAGAGAGCATGGAGTCAGGATGTTCATCCTTCTCTAGGAAAATGGAAGTGGTGATGCTGTATTATGACATAAAGGCACTGAGTAGACAGCCCTGCAGACCAGATGCTGACTGCTATGGCTGTTACCAAATTTGTGTGATAGCATGGAAATTCTGGCACTGGAGTGGCCACATATGCACTGGCAGTTAACTGGAAATTTGCAATAACATGGCACTGCCTCTGGCAGGCGGTGTCAGAGCACCACTTTTAGTGGTGCAGGGTGCCTGCCTGCAAGGATAGTGTGCTAATACAGGGATCATATCTCACTTTCAGCTGGAGAAAGAATGACAACTACATCTCTTTGACAGCCCTTGGGATACAGAGCACTGAAGACTGCTGCTTTACACAGCAGGGACCAATGATGCTGTGCAGAAAGGCTAAGGACAGGCAGAGGCACACAGATATTTTGTCTAAAACCAGATGCAAGGTAGTGACACTTCTATGATTCCTTATTCATTAATCAACAAAACTGAATTTCAGATGTTTGTTTGTGATGTGGCTCTAGTGATGAAAATCAAACACTTTTTCTAAATAATCTGGATTTAATTCCCGCTCTGCACTGAGCTAGGCGCCAGGAGGCTGCTCTGTGATGGCTAGAGCAGCATGGAACAAGCTGCCAGTAGTCTCTCAAATATCACAGATCATCAAGTGCAAGAAACTCCTGAGAGTTTTTTTAATTAATTATTGCTAAAATGGTCAAGGAAAGAATGTGGCTGGGAAAGCTAGAGGTGAGTGCATGTGAAAGTAAATGTTTGGACTGGAAGCCTCACGATGGTGAGGAGGTGAGTGCAGCAGTGTAAGTGAAACACCCAAATGGCTGTAAAACACCTGTAAAAAGGAATGCCTTTGAACCACAGGGTCAGCTCATTCCAGTGTTTTCATGAACTTGCAGCTGCCACTGAAGCAAAACAGGGTTGATGAATGTGTAAAATATGGATGGGGATAGCAAAGGAAAGGTGACACCAGTGTAAATCATTAATGCCTTCAGCGTTTCTTGATTTCAGGGCTTAAGCAAGTCCTGCTGTGGTTTGTCTTGTGATGGTAACTGTTGAAATTGCTCAAGTCAAGGGGTTTTACATTTATTTTGCTGAGTTTTTTAATGCTAGGTAACAGTGAAATGTGAAAAAGTTTTCTTAGTGAAGGGACTGCTTAAGGAGATGATAAAAACCCAGTTTTCTTCTGGTTTCTTCACAAAGGTTTTGCAGCTCTGCTCAACATAAATGTTGTGATGATAGTAGGAGATGGTGGACTATGAGGTCCAAAAAGTGTAATTTTATTCCCACTGAAATATGAGACAATTTTTCTAAGAACTCTCTTGCTTGAGAAGGACCCATGCATATGTGATAGAATTGAAATGTGTGCTGGTTTAGCCTCCCATTGCTCTGTTTTGATGTCATTGTAGGTAATGCCTTGTGCTTGCTTGAGGTCTTGTGCATGGAAAATTATCTATCCAAAACTGGGACAGGATTAACAATTTAACATGGTCTGAAAAAGAGAGTGGCTGTGAGGTATGAACATTTGGCAAAGACTGATGTAATAACAGCTTACTATATATAAGCTCTGCCATTAGCAATAGTTTAAATAAAAACATAATAGTTTTTAAAGCACTCAGAGAAAATAAAGACCTGCTTATGAGGCATATATCAGTGTATTTTACAGTTATCCATTATTTATTGTACACAGCAAACTTAAGACATAAGCTTGGTTACTTGCTTGTTCCAGGTCAATACAGGAATGCCTCAGCAGAAAATGGCTGTTGTGTATTGCTTATGATAATGAAACTGCATTTTACTGATTTTTATACAAGCAGCAGAGGAAAAAACAAACCTGTTTTGCCACTGTCTTTCAAAATATTCTTATAAGGGCAAGTATAACTCTGTGGGGAATGGAAGGAACTGATTAATGGGAGACTGAGGGAAACTACTAGCTTGACATCAAAGTTTTGATTTTTTATTATAATTAAATTTATGATATATGTTATCACCCTCTGTCTTTAGGTATACATGTGCACATACACTTGCTTTTATAGAGTCAGTAAAAAATCAAAATGAAAGCAAAATATTTCTTTTTGGCATACAAATAAATGCTACTCCACTGAAGTCATATTCACCATAGAACTCACATGTCTGCTAGAACATGTTTTACTTATTTATATAGTTTTCATCTGGTGACTTCAAATTCTTCAGTGGATTTATCTTCACAATAGATCCTAAAGATGTGTGAAGAACACACATTTTCACTTTACAAGTAGGAATTTACTAGACAAAGGCTATCAGAGATTTTAGTCCTAGTCTTTTTCTAAGCCCCAGTCACTGTTATCCATCTACCCCAGCCTCTCATCAGGCTAGCAGAAAAGTAGAAAAAATGAGTAACTTGGATTCACTTTCTGCTGTGCAATACAGCTGGCATTTGGGGAGGGCTGCTTTGAATCTCTAAAGTTCAGTAGTTTATTTGCAATGTAAGAGCAGTAACACCCTCCAGGCACCATGAAAAAGGGTACCTGAAAGAATGTCATGAAGAGCACAAGTAAGTTTTACAATGAGATACAAATAAACCTCCAAAAATGTTAAATTTTGTTCATTACCCATATTTAAGTCCACCAGCTTCTGTGTGCTGAATGGTAGAGAAGAAGGGGTAGAGTTGGTGTCCTCAGTTACACTGTCCTCACTGCTGCAGCCCAAGGGGATGAAGGAAGTTCATCCCTCTCTTTCTCCCTGGTGGAGCAGTCTGATTTCTGCAGGGCAGGTGATAGTCTGGTGGTAAGTTCTGTCATAGAGAGGGACAGGGAAAGAATGGAGCTTTCCTAGAAGGAGCAAGAGCTGCAGGCATTTTATCCAGCCCTGAGAAACCTCCTGTAAGTGCATAAGCATTTTCATACCAGTAGTTCCCATTTTCATCGTTTGGCCAACTTTGGGATGATTTGCATAAGAATAAGGAGCATATTTCTGACACAAAATCTTACCCACCAATCTTCCAAATTGCAACTTACTCTTTCAGTGCATGAGATGCTGCAATTTCTCAGGGAACAATCACCTGAATTGTCTGAAATTGCAGAACATTGGGCTCTTAACTTCTTTCATGGAAATGTCTGAACAGTTGTGTCTGAAATTGGGTGATGTAATCGTGTATGGGAAATCCAGACTGTCAGGAAATAACAACCCAGTTATTTATTTTCCCTTCTCTTCAGGGCTTTGTAAGAAGAATCATCATGTAACCCTAGTGACTGGCAAAGCCATGAGTTCTGCCAGTGGTAATGTTATTTATACAGCTACCAATGTTGTTGGCTTTCTAACAAGGCACATTGGCTAAAAATTACTAAAAAAATCTTCTTTCTGTGTTGTCAGGATTCAGTGTAGTGTATTTTAACTCCTAACCAAAGACTAGTCTTCATGATGCCTAACATATAACATCTGGCACACAAATTTGTCATTCACATTAGTGATATTGCTGGAAGTTGAAGGTTTTGATGTGTCTCAACTGTTTATTTTGTATGTATGTGAATGTTTAATATATCCCCTCTCATGAAATAGCTTGCTTCTTTGTACTGGGATGCACATGAGAGTTATTCTAGAAAAATGCAGGAAAGCAGAGTTTGTCAACTACTGCGTGTGGAAAATTTAAACGTGATTCAGCTTTTAATGAAGAGAGTAATTCTCTTTCATCTCTCTGCTAGACATGTAATTCTAGCTGGTCCTTCATTAGTACAGCTTTCATCAGTATGAAGATAAAGCTGTGTTTAAGAAATTACTTAAGATTAGAGTTCAGTATGAATTTTGTTTGCTATCTAAAAATGTGTTGCATTTTTCAAACTGGAGTTTGAATATGTCACAGAAAATGTGCTTCTTCTGATTTTTTAGGTTTTTGGGATGTTTTTTTGGTTTTTGTTTTGTTTTTTCTTTGGTGGGGGGTTTGGTTTGTTGGGGTTTTTTTGTTGTTGTTTTGTTCTGGTTTGGTTTGGTTTGGGGTTTTTTTTGAGGGTAGTATTCTGGATGCCAGAGCCAATGTGAAACTCTTCAAATTGAAATTATGTCTGTCACACATAGTTGTGAATTTGTGAAGGAAAGCTTCAGAGTAAATTGCATTAGCAGAGGTGCTTGTACTATTACATAATTCATTGCAAGCAGTGTTTTGTAAAATTAATATAAAATCTAACATAGTCTTTAAAGGTTTAAAGTGAAAAGACTAATTGCATCAGATCCATTTTGTCCTGTTTCCTGCTTACTGAATTCCAGCTGACAGCCTAGGAAACCCACACCTCATTACCATATTTTGAAACATCTGTTAAAGAAAACAGATCTGCTTGCCAGAATTCATCTTCCTTTCAGAAGTGCCAAATATGTGAACAGAACCATTATTGCTTAGGCAAAAAAGACCATATTCAGCTTCGCTGTCATCAGCCACATTAAGGCTTTATTTGGTTCAGAATGTATATAATTAATTGAGGAAAGCTATTCATACAATGTCACTGTAATTACTGAAACATGAATATTTCTCCCTTGTATTTCATCTGAGAAATAATCCTTAGGTATCAGCCACATTTATTTTAATTCTACATTTTAACAGCTTGCTACCTGTTAATGTTGTAATTATGACATCAGAGCTACTGCTCTGTAAATGAGCTGCCATCAGGAACCAGATGCTGAAGTTGTGTTTTACATGAAGGGATATGCTGTCCTTCAGTCCATGGTTCTGGATCAGTGGCTCAGATACCTCCTGTACACTGTAACTACCTGTCTCTCAAAAAACCCCTTTCAAGAACAGTATCCCCCTTAACTGTAGTCATTAAAGATTCCAGTAAGTCACGTAAAAGGTACTTATTTAAGACCTGTTTCACAAAACCAGTGAAATGTTAGCCTTTTATATTTGCATACCTTTTTCTTTTTTTTTTTTTTTTCTCTAGCCTTGCTTATTCCAAGTCTCTGTGGCCTTAAAGAGATTCAGTTATTGACATGTAGGTAAGTAGAAGATGATAAGATTCTGGAGGACAGCAGTTTTCTTCTTATTTCCTAGAGTAGACAGCAGTGTAAGCACACCATGCCTATGTACTGCTTTCCATTTCATCCTTTGACTTCAGTTTCCTAATTAGAACAGTTTGCTCTGAATGAAAATGAAAAACAAAAGAATTAAATGCAACTTTCTCCTTATCTCTTAATGAGGCAGTGGCAAGTGGTAACAAGGCAGAGAACTGCCACTACTCTAGAACTGGCCAGCTCTCCTGGACTCAAACACCTGCCTTATGGAATCCCAGGACAGAGAGCACAGTTTGGTGCTGTGAATGTATTGCAAGGCTGTGTTTGTAGCAGGGTGATTGGTGCTCTGAACTCATCTAAGTACAAGCTGCCACACTACCATGTGGTCACTTAGATTCAGGGAGGGATGCAGCTGAAATTAAAGATGGGGGTGGCCTCACTTTTCAGCTGGATCAGTCATTGTTCAGGCTCATCACACTGCTGGTGCTGGTATGGGGAGAAGGAGGGCAGGGCATTAGCACCTGAAAGTTTACTCTGGTGGGAAAAACTTCATGGTACACAAAGGTTAGTTTTCAGATGTTCTTTCTACTTTCCCCTTCGTGTGTATTTATGTATGTTGTTGTAATGCTTTTCTCTTTGCTATTTCCCTTTACACTTTCATCTCTTTCCTCTACTTCTTGATATACAGATGCACATCTGTAGTCTGAATTTATTCCACTAGCTCTGCATATATCTCTAGTCCCTGCTAGAATTAGGGTACCTTTCTTTATACTGAATGTTAAATTCATGCCCAGACACATGGATTACTAGCCTTCTCCTGACCTTTTTCCACCTACTTAAAACCAGGCATCATCTGCTCTGGAGCCCTCAAACAGGGTCAACTCAGTGAGACAAGTCAAAACTTTACATTGTAATGGGAGCGTATCTGAAGGTGTGAACAGAAATAAGCCTTGCACTGATCTAACAACTTCCCACAGCCACTGAGAAAGGATGTTATTGCACCTCTTCCCATTGTCTTCCCTGGCTGTCCTGGTAACAGTTCTGTTCAGTACCTTGGGCCAGCTCTAGTGCCTGGACAGCCTCTCCTGTTTTGCAAAATGCTTTGAAACAAAATGCTTTGTTTCTCTGACCTGTTAGGAGATTCGCCCAGCAAAGGGATGGTAGACAGGCAGACTCCAAGGAAAGGAGAAGAGTCTTGGGACTGGCTGTGGAATAGCAGATGAAAGCAGGGGAGAAGAGATAGGAAGCAAAACCTTAAAGTTTTGACAGCAGTGAGGTTTGAGCATCCTTGTTTCCAGACTGACCTGACTTCTGGGGTCCCATTTGACAAATTATCAGCTGAGGGCTGAAGCAATCTAGTGCTCAACAACTGTGCTACATACATTGGTGATGACTGTTAGACCACAGCCAAGCCTAGCCTACTTTGTAACCATGCAAATATTGGTGAGATGTTTTCCTATTGCTCTTAGGAAAACTAGTGACACTCAGAGTTATCATTAATCCTTGAAAAAGCTAGCATAGTGTAATCTGGAAGTCCCCTGCCCAAGCTCTTCATGTTCACAATGAAGTAGTTACACTGCTCTTCCCACTGCTGGCTGAGTAATTGCTGCTTCTCCTAACTCAGTCAGTGGTCTCTCAGGTGAAGCACCTAAAGCAGGTAGTAGTCACAAGATAGTTTTCTAACTACATGAGTGCTACTCATCAGTCACCTGTAAATCATTGTTTAAACACCCACTGCATGTGCATCTGTGTGTGTGTGTGTACTCTGCCTCTGTTGTTTGGATCCAAAGGACCTGATACCATCACCAAAGTTTAAGAGAAGGTATCCATACCTGCAGATCAGGTGGGCCAAGGTCAAGGCTCCTGGCCTGAATTTGAAGTGCTGTGTCATCACATCCACCAACCTGCTTTTCAAAGATCTGTGTTTGGACTTATAAGTCTTTGATCTCCATAACAAATCCAGGGAGAGGCTGCTAATCTCAGATATACTCTGTGTGTGCAAACCAAGCATTCTGAGTGGTTTAGCAACATATTGTTATGCCATGTCTTTATGCTCTGGTTTACAGTTGTAAAAAATATTTATCCT
Organism: Urocynchramus pylzowi; assembly: GCA_013397555.1. Taxonomy (NCBI): domain Eukaryota; kingdom Metazoa; phylum Chordata; class Aves; order Passeriformes; family Fringillidae; genus Urocynchramus; species Urocynchramus pylzowi. The sequence goes on along the minus strand of VZRH01004092.1, from coordinate 26,973 downwards.
TTCTTTGTGATCCTCTTCTGTAGGCTTTCCTCCTATGATGCAAAAAGGTACTGGTAATGAGCTGCTGCTCCTGCAACATCCAGAGCCACAGGAGAGAGACTCCAGTGCATTGTATCAGATTGGTTTCCCTCACTTTTTTGGGTTTGGAACCTGCTTTGAAATATTATTACTATCTCTGTTTCACTAACATATGTGTACTGGATCATCTCTGGTAGCATCTTCAACATTCAAATATCAAAAGTAGCCAAGAAGGGGCAACATTCATACATCTTTCTTCTGTATTAGTGTGGTGGCCAATGTCACTTGTAACTCTGAGCTTATAGTAAAGATAGGTCACTTAATTACTTTTGTTCAAAAGGTACAAAACACATTGTTTGACATTCCTCAGAGAAATGTACCTCCATAAGATAAATGAAAAAAAGGGAGATAAGGAGAGAACGTGCCACAGGCAAGGGGCTTGGAATTAAATCCTTTCCAATCCAGAAAGTTCTATGATTCTATGATTTTTTCATACTTACCACTGCTCAGATGTGGGATGTAGGGAGATGGAATGAGACTTCTAGATGAGCATTTACCTTGTAAGAAAGGGTGGTTAAAAGGAGCTGGTTTACTTATTTATCTGATAATAAGAAAAATAAGACATGCTGTTTTGGCCATGGAGTTGGAATGAGAAAAGCATGACTCGCCAAGACCCATGTTTTTCCAAAACTTTTTTCCAATGGCAGTCAATTCTTCATCTCTCTGTGCCTGTAGGAGCAATTATTCTTCATTTGTCTGCCTTTTTGTGTTGAAAATTCTTCTTTTAGTGACAGCTGTTACTTTTGTAATTTACTCCAAAATGGGATTCTTATTTCAAGAGGGACTCATTAGTGTGACTGCTTTTTAAATACAAGATAGGATTAATAAAATCAGTCTTATGGAGGATTTATGGGAAGGCTGGTGGAATTTCAATCGCTTGATCTCAACTGTTTCAAAAACATAGAGAATCTAAATGTTCAAGCTCATAACTGAAAAAGTGAAGTGATCACTTCCCTGTATCGGTGTAATCCTGGCATCTGGGAGTGTCAGAATTTGTTATTCATGCCTTTTGAGCATTTTTATGTTTCCTGGGAAAAAAAATCCTGTTCATTACCTCTTCCTCTGCATTGCAGTCTCACCTTTGAGGACTTTCTCTGCCTTCTTGTGTATCTCTGAGGAACGTATTGCGTGGAGGGCATACATGGCTGACAAGTTTAGCGTGTACCATTCACCAGGAGTAAGATAAAAACAGGCTTAGATCTGTTTTTATCTTACTAAAAGTCCAACCTATCTTGGACCTATTCCTTGCACCTATAGGTAATGTGGCAAATTTTGCCCAATATTTCCATCGCTATCATAGCTCCTACTTGATTTCTCAGCGACTGAACTTCCTGAGAAATTCTCTTTTATTTTTTCCTTCTTACTTGGATGCCTGAAAAAATTTGGCAGTAAAATGTTGTGAGTCCTTTTACTTTGTCCCCCATTTCACTTTCATGTTATCTCTTTCTCCCCTCTTTTTCCTTCTATCTCTAAAGGTTGAGAGTGTCTATAGTAATTTATGCTCCTGCATTTTGAATTTTTCTGAACTGTTTATAATGAGTTTGCCAAATGCTTTTGTGACTGAACGAAACTACAGAGAACCCAAGGGTGTAATATAAAACACTCTAAGTGACTTGAAACCAGAAAAGAGTTGGGTTCAATTTACCATCAAGATTTGACCTTTCTGTAATTTTACAGGACTGTGAAGGTCTAGTGGGACAGAAATATTTTCAAAAAAATACATTCTGTTAGTAATCCAGTCAGCACACTAGGGTGCAAGACCGTTCCTGAGTATACTGCAGCTCAAACAATAATAACCTGTATTTGTATGTGTCTAACCTGCAGGTTATCTGCTTGAAAAGCAGAATGTCATCCAGCAGCAGAGTGGGTTGTATATGTGTGTGTGAGTAAAAAAAGGAAAAAAATTTTCCTTGGAGTCCCTCTATTGTCGTTCCCTCTCCCCGACCTTCATCTCCCTTACCTTGTATTTGGTTTGAGTTATCCCAGGGTGCAACATGTATTTTAAGGAGTAGTGCTTTTAGAGGTGTGTGGTTATCTGAGCACAAGAGCTTTACATATGAAAATACAGATGATATTGCCTGAGTTTGTTTTAATCTGGTGCAATGAACTATTAAATTCACTCTAAGAAAAAAATCTATCATCCCTCTCTCGACTGGACTGAAAGCAGGAGAGGTAGAATTCTCAGCTGTGGCACAGGAGAATTGCTCTGAGCAAATTTTCATTACCTGCTTAATTAGTAATATTTTTGAAATCATATTTTAACAGCTAGCACTTATCTGCCCTATGCAATAAAAGTCACATGGTTGTGTAATACTATAGGACACCCTGTGGTAAACTACATCAATGAGCATACCATAGCTATGTCCCTACTTTTCATCCTGTAGAAGTGAAAGGGAGTCCCTTACTGTCTCTCTCACTCTGTGGAGCCACAAGGAGTGGGCTTCTCTGTAGAGGAGCAAAGAAGCGAGCCAGATTACTTCATCTGGGTATAAGATTTGGCTTCAAATTAAAATATGTACAGTTTCTGCTAACATGATGAGTGTTGGGTTGGTGCAAGATCCCAGTGGCCTGTGGTAAAAGAAAATCTTGCCACTACTTTCTTGGGATTTATTCCTTGGTAAGGAGAGCAGAGAAGTATTAAGATTCCTTATCTAATCTCAAAATGTTATTGCCCAAGGGATGCTTCAGAGTGTCTCACACTTTGTCTAAGCTCCATGAACCCTCTAAATTTGGATGCTTAAACATTTTTTGTGTTGGAGACCGTTAAAATTCAGCTGTATGTACTGTGAGAGCGAACAATATAAATGTGTTGTAAAACCCTTTATTCTTCCTCTGGGGAAGTTTTCAGAGACCTCAGGCTTCAGAGGGATGGCCTGAGCTGGATTAAGCTACAGCAGTAGGGACATTAATCCTTCCAGGTGTCCACAGCCTGAGCCGACAGAGACCGACAGGTATGTGGTGGAGTGGCAGAAGGGAATTCTGTTCTCAGCATCCTCCTGAGGACTGGCTAAATGCTGCAGCTAAATCCAAAAGCCAGAGTGTAGTTTAAACTAATTCACTGAACTTGTGAACTCCAGTATCCAGAGAGCCGTTGCCTTTTTTTGCATGCTGTTTCTACTGTCCTTGCTGTGAAGACAGTAATTGCTGAGAGGCTGGATGTCCAAGAATGTAGTATCTTAAACCTCAGCACTTTAATCCCATGGAATAAGTCTGTGGGAACACTGCAGGAGATCATATTCTCTGTTTAGAAACATTGGTCAATTTGTTTCTTTTGCTTATAAAATCATGACTAGACGTTTATATCCTTTGGGATATGTTTGTTTTTGTTTTAATTTTCACACTGGATATATAACTTAGTGTGCAACTCTATGATTGCTTTCTCTTAAAACACATTCACTGTGTTTGCTGTGAATACAAATATACAATGCAGAAAATAAGTGCCATAGCAGACAACAAAAGCTATCTATGATAATTTATTCACTCGGCAAAGCTATAAAAAATTTTAGTACATAATATATTAAAGCTATTCCTTTTGTTGCACCATTTGTTTTAACTGAGTTATATCAGGGTAAATGTGAACCAATAAATCTGTGTAATAGATCCTCACCTGCTACAATGTAACGCAATCCAAAAATTATTCAGATGTGTTTCAGTTGATGATACCAGACTTTGCTGTCTCTGACTGTGATTCTTTCATAACTGTCTGATCACGCTTTATTTAGTTTCATGAAGCCAAATGACAACTAGTTTTATGTTACTGGTTCCATTGTTATATATCTTTTTATGGCTACTGGCTTACATGTTAATGCAAGATAAAATAAACCATGAAACTACAGGGACATCTATACCAAAGATTACACCAGAGGAGCTAAACCTTGAACGAAGGCATCCTTCTCCACTTGAATGCATTTGCAGCTGTGATCAGACTCAGAGAGAGCTGTGTAGCACAGCTGTTATCCAAAGAAACCTTATTTCAGCACTGTGTGTACTCCTGGAATATCTCACGTATATGCCACCAAGATGGGGTTAGTACAGATGGCAAGTGTTTAGAGAGAAGGATTGAGGAGTATTCAAGAATTAACATAACAGGCACTGTAAAAGAGCTTGTGATGCCACTTTGTATTGTTTCTGTTTTGTGGAAAAATCAGAAGGAGGATTTATGCCAATGTGTTTGCAAATCCTGGCTGCAGTATGTCCTATTCTTTTACAGCCAGCTAGACACCAGCCGTGTGCATGCAAGATCTTGTGATTGTTTTTCCTTCACTGCTGGCTTGGAAGCAGAGATCCCTAATTTTGTCTTCACTGCATGCAGGAATTCAAGATTATCTTCCATTTTCTCTGTGATGAAAATGGGGACATTCTGAAATGGACATTTTGCCAGTATTCATGATCCTTTCAGACATCAATCTTGGCATGCACCTTTTGTCTGAATTCTTGCCTAGGATAACAGACACTCTATGAAGCTGTAGAGGCTTGTGGCAATTAAATAAAAGAAGTTAAGAATCAAAACCAAAGCACTACTCTTTTCAAAAGACAAACTTTTCATGTGGGAAATTCTTCTTTTCAGAGATCTTTTAGTGTTTGTTGGGAAGACATGAATGGCTGATAGTTTATCAGGTACCAGCTGAAATATCTAGTTTCATTTTTGCAGGCACCCACCAGTTAGTATACTAAAGCTTATCTTATTATAGTTTTGTTACTCTGTGTATGGCACTTAGCTTAATGATGTAGGAGGGTGCATTTTTTTCACAGAGTGTTTTATTCTGAGACAAAGCCTCTGTGTGTTGTGAGTCTCCCCACTCAACTTTGTGAAGGTTGAATGTGAATAAACTTCATCTGAACTGCCTGATCTAATAGAGAGCACGGTGCTAACACCGCTATGTGAACTCAAAGCCAATACAAAAATCCCTCTGACTCGATAGTCCCTGATGTTACTTTACCACTTGGACCTCAGGACCTGTAAGGCAATCCTTTTGAGTACCCAAAATTATAATGGGTTATCAAATCAAAGCCCAGATAGTCTGAAAAGGAGAAGTCAAACTACAGCTGACATACTGAAGCCTCCGAACTATATTGTAAGCTATAACCTTACTGTAGATAATAAAACCATAGTAGGAATAAATGAGGCCCATTACTTCTTTTTTTCTCCATTGTCAATATGAAATTCTGATGATAGTCACTTTATTGCTCTGCATGAAGCTGCATATATTATTTAACCAGTATGAAAGATTCCATCTATTCAGCTACGTGGGCAGCTTTCATGCGATAAAGTTTTATTCTAGCAGGGGAGTACTGCCAAGCTTTACTTTGGTTAAGTACATTAAAAGAAATTCTATCATCCATGTGAGTCTGCATTGTAAAATTCTGGTTTGCTCCCTTGGTATTATTTTCACTAAGGTTATCAATGCGAGAAACCTTTTCAGTAATCTTTAGCACATGTTTGCTATGTAAATCAAATTATAAGTAGCAGATAAAACCTTGCTAGGGCTTCTGAAACTGTGGGTGTAAAATGGATTTGAATTCAACACTAAGTCTAACTTAGAGAATGAAGAGCTCTGCTGTCTTACAAAATTCTAACTATACATCTGTTAAATCTGCAGCTCCTGCCACACTGTGTTTTGGTGACCTTGTCACACTTACTTCAGGTGCGTTCTTCTCTCCCGTATGAATCAGTAGCATATGATTTTTAATCTTTATTACAGTAAGGTAACACTTTGAGGCACTACCACAGTGGAAATGATAAGGAGGAAACAACATTTCAGGAAACAAAGAGTTTAAACTCCTTTCTTATGAGTTTCTAGGAGGCAGAACTGTTCATCCTTTTAAAATTCTACTCCACACCCTGGAAAGAAGAGGCTGACAATGGGGCAGAATGGCTCATTTTGAGTTTAGGATTGAGATTTGCCTTGACTGCAGTGGCATCATTTTTGGTACTTTTGATCAGATAGCTTTCTGAAAAATTGAGTTCAAAGGCGCCCATTCCATTCTTACTTGTCACGATAGCTGCACTCTTTCCATCACTCTCTTCCAGAATTACTTTTAATAATAAATGATACATCTTCTCAGTATGGTCCAGTTATCACCAAGATCCGTTGCATTCTTTGAGAGAGACTGTGCTTACCTCCATCAGAATTTGATTCCTCTCAGCCTCAACCATGTTGCATCAGCTTTTCCATCAGATCAGTCACACAGCTTCACAGCTATTTCTGCTCTGCATTGTCTTCAGCCCCTTTCTTCACCACCTCTTTTCTTTTCTTAGTTTGTCTTCCCATCTTTGGTTTCTTCTCTTGCCATAATTGTTGTCTTCTGTTCCTGCAGCTGCCCATCAGCCCTAGAATGTGCCTCTGGGCTTATCTTTGTTTTATATCTTTATTTTATCTCTTTGGAGCAGCAGCTCTAACAGTGCCTGCTGCTTCTCAGTGCTGAGCCCTAATGGATTGTGTCTCCGAACTTCTGGTAGCACATTATTTTCAAACACTCACTCTGCAGGTCCTTGTTTTCCCACATGTGATTAAGGGTCAAACTTTACTCTTTAAAAGGTTGCCAAGAAGTAAGAAGAGCAATGATGAGTCAGAAGCTCTATAAAGACAGCTGCATAATAAAGTTTAAGTGTTCAATGAATTAGAACAATGGGAACAGTCATAAAGCCTTCAGTGCCAAAATGGTCTTTTTGTTTATAAACACCTGCACAGTGGGATTTCCCATTGCATGACTGTAGTGTTTTGGCCCTTTTTCATTAAAAGATAATAATTTTTGAAAATAGCACGAGCACTCAGGTTGAAGATTGAGATTCCATGGGGAAATTGCATTTAGATAAAGTATCCTAGCTAGGTAACACACATTCACATTGTTTTTCTTTTTCCTGTTTGGCATTCTCTTTTGGACTTTATGGGGATGAAATAAGAGAAGAGGGTAAATTTTAGGGAGTTATTTTGTATTTCTCAAATAGATGCTTATGTCTTGCTCTAGACTCTGTTTAGACACCTGGATTATGTCAATCCATGACACTGGACAATAAATCAAGGCATGGCAGATTCTCTAATTTTTTTATAAATGTTGGCTGCACAGCATACCATTAATTTCTGTACATATCCCTCTGTTTTTTAAATAGAATGAGCAATGGCAAAAAATTCAAGAATGAGCTACACTTCAGATCATATTGATGGCTTGAGCCCTTTGAACAGTGGTGAGGTTGCACTCATGGCATGCCATTTTTGGTTACTTCTCTGTGTTTTTATAAAATAGGAATTAAAGCTGTTTTAAAGAGCATAATAGGCATGCCTAAAGGAGGGTTTGGCATTTCCAAGGAGCTCCTTATTTTACTGAGCAAGTAGAAAGAAAACATTCAAAATAAAAAAGGACATTTTAAAAGCTTCAAATTTTATGCAAATCTATTTATTATCAGTATCGGGAAGAGCTAAAACATTCAAAGGCAACATACAGTTGTGACTCTGCCTACCCAAACTTCAGGCATACACTTAGTAAATCTCCTTGAGAACCATGCATAGGATTTTTCTAGGGTCTGAATGAAGAATTTTGTAAGGGGCTATTGCAGACAGTGAAGAAGTAAGAAGTAAAATATAAGTATGTTGAAATTCCTTAGATCACCCTCTGAATTTTGCCTAATTAACTCCTGCTGCAAGTTTTCTGTTCAGTGTCTTATGGTTCTCTTTTACTGGTATGTTTTTTATGTGTGATAGTGGCAAGCAGCTGTAGATAGAAATCAATAACTGTGTGAATGCTGAGGAAGCAGCTGAAGGCTGGAGCTGTTACAGAGATGGGGAAATGTCCTTTACAAGTACAAGGGAGGCAAGATGAGACAGAGGAAAGTAAGCATCTTTCATCTGATCAACAAAATACAAACTTGAAGAAAACCTCTTCTTTCTAGGCTGAAAACAGATTCAACAGCACCAAGTGCAGATTAGGAACAATTTATGTTGATTTAAATGAACTCTACTCTTTATTAAGATAATTTAAATGACAAAAATCACTGGTATCTGTGAAGCAAAATGATACTATGACAGTGCTTATTTTTTCTGTGACGAACAGAAAGACAAGTGTTTGTCACTACAGAACAAGATCTGGATAGAGAGAAAATTGTACAGCCTTGGAAAGCAAAACATGCTCCTTATGGAGGTACACTCGTTCCCAGTTATTTTGCTCTTAGATCTGTATCTTCCTAGAGGATCAGAACTAAGCCAGAACTGGAGCTCTGTGGCAGTGGTGTGGTATGATGTTGCTGTCCTCTGTCAATTGTGTATTCATTCTGATGTGTAGAGATAGTTTATTTTTGCACACAAGTTTTCTTTGAAGACAACTTAGTGAATAATAAGCACATTATATTTAGGAACACTGATATAAGGTGAATGAGAGCACTGAGTCCTTCCCATCTCCATGTTCTATGAAGTATTTACAATGACCAATTTATGTAACTTAAAACACCTTAAATTCACATAGAATCTCATTCCAAAGCTCTACTCAGAGCAGTTTAAGCCACATGAAATCGGTCACAAAATGTGTTAACTCTTTCAGTGCTAATTCCATGAAGGGACATCAAATTTTTCATTGATTTTTTTCATAGTTTTCCTTGCTCTCCCATGGAGAAGGTCTTACTATTTTATTTGTGAACAGTTGTGTGCATATATTATTTTAAAAATAAATCCTAGATTTAAAAGACTATTAAATCAAATTAAAATATGAACAATCACAGAGAGCTTGAATCTTTTTCACACTGGCTGCAAGCTATCTGCACTTGTGAAGCTTGTCTGCTTCACGGACCCAAGCATCTGCTGAAGCTTCCAGCAGGCCCTCCAGTTTTTTGCCCTGATGCAAGCTGGCTTGCAATCAGAATAAGGAGGCAAAAGCATATGCAGAGATCTGTTCTAAATTTGTTTGATCTTGACCCACAAACTATTCATGACTAATAGAAAAAAAAATCACCTTTACCACTGAGTGTATATTGCAAGTAAACAGTTTTGCAGAACACACATGTTTAGAAACCTCACCTCACATCATCTTGGATTAGCATAGGGTTTTGCCTCTCTGGAAGGCCACTCAGAAAAAGTCCATAACTTTCTGACCACAGTTTCATGGGAGAGGCAGCTACACATTGAAGTGATATATTTTCATTTGCTGAAATTTGGTGATTGCATTTAAATTTCCCTGGCACTGTAATTCCTCAGATTTCCTGAAAGGTGAGATGGAGGAAAGAGAATTTCACTCTGTAGCACAAGCATGGTTTGGTGAGATGGGGTATGTCTACATTAACTTTTTAGATCAAATTAGGAGGGCACTTTTCAATGCAACTCTCCCAACTATCCCTACACGCTGTGCTTTGGTTTGTGGTGCAGAGCTGTCTCAGAACATGTGAGATGCTTTCTTTTGGGAGGAAACAAAGTTGTAAGATTTTCTCCAGAGGTGTTCATAGTATGTTCCAGTTGAAAACAAGTATTCAGCTAGTGGAATCAGATCAGGGCCACTCTGAAGTGAAAAGCTGCAAATTGGGAAAATTGCAGATGTGGGATCTCCAGTACCAAGTGTTTTGCTCCAGAGAGCTGCTTTGCTGGTGTGTACAACAGGTTAAGGTAGGGTCAGCCCTTGTGATCTCAGGTGTGCAGCTTGTACATGTGGGCAGAGATTCCCCCAGTTTCCACTGAGTACTAGAAAATTATGTACTCCCACATATGCTGGGATAAGGGACATATAGACATAAATAGGCATATATTGACATTAAAAGCTGCCTATAGGCCAAGGAAGAGCAAGGAAGACTTACAGTATGGATTGGTTGAGGTACACTTTTAAAAAACAAATATGTGCTGTAGGGAGCTACCTGTCCTGGTTTGACATAAATGAATCATTCCAAGCACTGGAGGCATTGGAAGACACCTAATCCTGGAGAGTCAGTTCAGCAAAATTAAGATCTAGTTATTAAGTATAATCACCAGTGTTTATAGAGCAGATTACTGCTTTTGGGTGCTGCTGATGTAGATATCTGATATACCACCATTGACGTACCAAGTGAGAACTTGATTTTTCAAGGTTCATTATGTAATTAGTTCATTTTTTTTTTGCTAGGTGTTTCTTACTGTAATGTCTTCATATCATCTGCAAAATCTTTAACATAATTTTCACAGATAAATTATTGGTGCAGAAATTCTGCCATGCTAATTAAATGTGAGAAATATATTCATTGCATTTGTGAATATGCATATTATTTCATACAAGTTTGCTAGCAAATGTATTAAAGGAATTTCTGTAAGTTAGGATGTAATTTCTGTAAGTAATCATGTCCTGGAAAACTTACAGTTGATTTTACTATGTTCTTGTGCTTCTTTTTCTGTAAATGTGGGAATGCATTACACATTTATGTAATGCATAAATTATTTATTCATATGAGGGTGAATTCCTCTACTCCCTTAAGCCTCCAGATAGAAGGTAGTTCACCAAAATTAAGATTAATTACTCATGGACTTCATGTTCTGGTTCTTCTTTGGTCTGTGCCTGTTTCTTTCTGTGCTTTATTTGGAGAGGGCAAAGGATGTGGCAGAAGGGTGGCCTGTTATGAAGTGGACTCTGACAAATCTCCTTGGGCTTGACCTCCAAGTTGAATGTAATCATGTAGCTTATTTACTCTGAGTTAATAGAGTCTGTGTTTAACATTTATTGTATTTGATTAATGAAGGTTTTGCTGTTCCTTTGCTGAAGGAAAGGACAGATGTGTTTGCGGTCCACTGCTTCCACTTAAACAAACACCAAATCAGGTTTCAAATCTTACTCAAGGGTGTACTTTATCAAGGGGACAATACAGAGCCTTCAGTCTGAAATCAGCTGTCAGAAGCAAAAAGTACTATATGTTTTTTTAAATCATAGGTGAGAGGGTAGCTGTCTATGAGCATCTAGCTTTCCATACCACTGAACACTGCCCAGTATTCAGAGACAGTGGAAGAAACAACAGCCCTGGAAATCCAAGGCTGGTATGGCCTTTGTACTCTTCAGGTCCCTCAGCATAATATCCTATATTCCCTGCTTTAGGTTCCCTTTCAGATGCCCAGTGCCCACAGCAGACACTGTCTAATCTGAGTGATAGCTATCATGTCATGTTCAGTTTGATGTACAGTACTAACTCTCAGAAACCACGTCATTTAGAGCAAATCAAGCCCTGTATACCAAATATACAAAACTTTTAGTCCACTCCTCCCTTAATCAACTTTATTTACTCTGTTGAATTAGAGACAGTAGAGGTCTCAGTTATTGTCTGTACATCTATCCGTTTGCCGTAAGGACAGCGGTGGTTCTTTGACACTCAATCTTGTTTGCCCATTCAGAGCAAAATCAGAGGGAGAATAGCACGGTTGTTTACTGTAAGATTGATTTAAAAGTAAGAAACTTGATTTGAAGCAATAAGATGTGGGTTTGTTTATGGAAGAACAACAGGATGATGGAGTATTTTAGTAAACATGAAGCACATCTCAAAAGTAAAATATCTTTTTTATCAGATGTGTCCCATGTGTAGAAGCTGAGTATCGTAATGTATAGTAATGAAATGAAATGTGTTGTGATTTGTGTGGCTTGTAGGCAGATGTCACCATTGGCCACACTTGAAAATCTTACACCAGTGCTCTCTCATATTTGTAGCTCCTCTAGTAAGTACAGACACTGTCACTAAAGCAGCATCTTCAACATATTTGTTTAATTTGCTACCTCTAATGCAAGCTGCTTAATCTGAAGAAGTCCTGACTTGATTTACAAGAACATAGCCAAGTACCCATGATAGTGATGCTGCTGTGACTCTTCAGCTGATGGTGAGGGTCTGCTGATAGCAGAACATTTTGATGTAAATGTTTTTCAGGACTGTAAGATGTGCTGTGCTGTAAAATGTTTGTATTACTGCTGCTGAAAAGATTTAACTGGAAATTACAATTGCCCGACATTTCTCAGGTGTTATTACTAATGAAAAATGCCAGAAGAGTGACTTCATGCAGGTTTGTGCTGGGTGGTGTGACTTAGTCTCTCTGCAGAGATAGCCTACCAGTTTATTCAGCCAAGGTCCTGAAATGGTGTTTATTCCTTATGTATGCCTGGAGAAGGGTCAGCTTATCTAAGTCCAGTATTTCCAGGTCAACAGATTGACCTGGAAGTTCCAGAGAAATGAAGTTACTTAAACTGTTCTTATCAGTAGCAGCTTTTCTCACAGATTTTGACTGATAGCAGTTCCTCCTTGGTCTTATCTCAGCAGAGTATTATGTATGCAGTCATGTGAGGCTTATGGAGCCTGCAGCTTCCTCCACTGAGCCAAATCTATCACTGGGCTTCCTGTTGCTGAAAGGAAAAACAAGCTTACAATGCTTTAGCCACAATACAAAGGCATTTTCCTCCTGAAAAGAAGAATTTTTAAAAGATTTTCCTAGAAAAAGGAAATCAGTGGAATCAGGTAGAGAACTTTCTGATGACACTTTTGCTATAGAAAAGCAGCTGGTGATAACTAACATATCTGAGAAATAGCCTTGATGTATTACTGCATTGCATATCAAAAGTCATTCACCAGAAGAATCAGCAAAACATTATATGCAGCTTTTTTTTCATCATGAATTTGCCAAGTCAAAATCTTTACAGGACATCCATAAAAAGCATAAACCACCATGTGTAATAAACCTAATACATGGCCTTCCTGCTTTAGGCTACTTCTCTAGTGATAGTGTCATGGGATTCATTGAATCATAATGGCTTCTTTATTCTGTTCTGCTTTTTCTAATTTCTAATGATGAATCTCAGCAGAAACTGAGGTGCAGAGAGACAGATAGTGTATGATGGAATATGCTAATGAATCTGGTAAACTGTTTTCTGTGCTAAATATGGTTAGACCTGGACAGAAACAATTAGCAAACATTCTGTTTTAGGGATTCCTGCCAATTTTCAATATGCATGACAGCTGAGAACTGCCTGTTCTTGAACATGAATGCTACCGCAGTCGTGGTTTCCTGTTTCTGGCAGGAATATCATGACTGTTCTGAATCTGCAGGCCATAATCTTATTTTACCTCAATGCCAAATTCCAAAGGCTCATAACAGGACTCCCAACTGCTTTTAGTGCTTAGAGCACTGCTGTACATCCAAAGCAGGCCTCCACCCTGCTCTTATCACAGCCTGTGGAATAGCAGGATGGCCTGCACAGAAAAATGGGTTTGTGTGAATCCCCAATCACCTGCATTACCACAGCAGTACCTGCTGCAGACATCATGTGCTTCTTGCTGGAAATATCTATATATATCTGTATATCTCCTTTATATAGAGGTATAACTCGAGTGTACCTGTGAAGGTGCTCTTGTCTTTAAACAGTAAGCCCTGTTAAAACAGGGCTTTTTTTCAGTCTGAAACAGACTGTTTCAGCAGTGCTGAAAAAAAGCCACTTACATTTCTCCAGTTCTATATAGCCTGTCTTAGGAAAAGAGGATCAGAATCAAGTTCATTTCCCTGTTGTGGTAGACAAGACAGGTTTTTTTTCTCTTTCTTGAGCAATGCTCTTGTCCCTAGTGTCCCTAATACACTGTGCTTCTGCTTGCCTTCCGGGGGATGACCAACTGTAGTAGAATTTTTTAAAGTTTTATTGAGAATCTTTATGATACATCCATGCTCCATATATGTTTGGAATCTATCTATCTCAACCTCACCAGAAAGGGAGAGGAACATAACTTTTGCAGCCACATAGAACATTTTGAATCTGGAACTGTGATATAGCACAGGTATTTCTACAGATAACCTGAATGCAGGAAAATCCAGTGCAGGACAACCTGCAGATTTATATTTTCAGAAAGTGTATTGGAGTTGTCTGGTGTTCCAGAAGCTGGTATGCAAATCAGATCTTGTGATGCAAAAATTCTAAAAGAAGCTGCTAAAGTAAATTTTTATTATGATTAGCATTTCTCCTGAGAGGAGCTTGTCTTTGGACCTAAAAGCATCCCACGTTGAAGCAGAGGTAAATTATTAGCCTTCCACTTCAGCATGTACCACATAACCCACTGTACAAACCAATGAAATGGTCACTGCATGGCTCCAGACCAAAAGTGTTTACAAAGCACCTGACAGATGTGTGGGCAGGGTGAAAAGAGGTTAGGTGTCATGAAAGTGCTTTGATAGCACTCAAAGCTATGTGTGCTTTGAGTATGTGTAAGCACTGGAGAAGCTCATTCACCTGTTTCTTACTCCTAGTCATATTTCTTTAACCAAATTATGAGACTATTCTGGGGTTTGACCTGCTTTTCAGCCTGCTTTTCATAAGGGACAAAATATCCTAACAGGTGTGACCAGCATGACCTTAGTGCTTGGGCAATTAAAATAAGTAAACTAAAAAATATTCATAGCACATGATACTGTTGTGATTTTCTGGCAGATTGATTGCTTCAGTCAGGCTGAGGGGACTGGCTGCCAAGGATTTACACTGGCTAGCAAAAAGCACTCATGATAATAGGTCCTACTGGTAAAAATGACAAAACGTGGGGGTCAAAGCACATAGGACAACAAGTGAAATTAAAATTGCTCTGTTGTGACTCTGTTCTGATGTAGGTGGCAGCAACAAGTTGAACATGCTAAAATACCTGGCAAATGTTTGGTTGTTTTTCCCAGTGCAGCGCTCCATTAGGAACAGGACAAAGCTCATGTTTTAAAATGAATTCCTGATAAGGAACTACTGGAAGAAAGGTTATAAGGTTATGCTAAAAGCTACTTGATAGAAGTTGTTCTTACTGAAGAATTAGTTTAAATTGCATACACTCAAGCTAATGCCCCCTAAGTTAATGTGGCTTGAATGAGGAAAGCCACCCTGTAAATTAACACCATACCAATGCAGAATAGCTGAGTTGATCAGCTCAGGAAATCAGTTTCCTGAGCTGATTTCCACTGTTGGGTAAGATGACTCCTCTTGAAAGCGTAACTATGAGCGTAACTGGTTTATTCGTGGGTATTTTTTTATAATTTTAATACTGGTAATTTTAGTATGATTTTAATAATTTTTTTTCATGAATGGGACCTGAGTTATCAGCAGCACAAACATTAACTAAAGCTAACTCTGCAGTGAAAAAAAAATCATGTCTCCACACACCCCCTAGCCCTCTTCACAGGCTGGGAGAGGAATTGTCTCTGTCTATGGCCAAAGGCAGATTTTGGTAAGGATGTTCCCACTGAAATTTGTGTGTGTCTCCTTTTTGCTGAGGACACCTACACTTGGAAATTTAGCAAATGGGATTCCATCTTCTCACTGAAATTCACAAGAGTTTTGCTCAAGCAAAAGTGAGAAGGCTTCTGCTTTACAGATAAGCTTGTGATTATATTAGATGTGAGGGGAAGATATATTTAAATAACAGAATGGCTGTCACAGAAATGACAAAAGACAGACAGGTGTATGACACAAAGGAGGAACCAGCAAGTGAGATATTAGCTACTGCCATAAAAATATAAAACAAGGACACTGCTGAGGCACTGAAGGACAGAGTGTTACTTTCCATTTCTTTTCTCTCAGTGGCTACTGAGGAGTAGTAGTTGAAGATTTAAATTCTCTTTAAAAATCATTTATGAAGTTATAAAAATTGAAAATATTTGCCTGTGAAGATGAAATACCTTTTTTGGATGCAGCTATATCTCTAGAGTAAATACACTGTTAGGCAATTGTTTAAAATGTGCACAGTTTTCCCTCACACCTGCACAACTCTGATGGTTAGAAACAAGTTTACAAGCAGATTAAGGGCACTGCTTTATAAATTAGATTTCAAATAATCTGTAAAAAGGACAGAAAGGAATCTCCCTTGTTGAATTTCCATGTTAAACTTAATTCAAGGCAGGCCAAGTTTCCACATCAATTCAGATGAAAGAGGATCATAAGCTTCTTTTTGTAATGACCAGATAGCCAGACTATCTCATGTGCAAGGTCAGAAGAAATTTCCTTCTTTCTGAAATACTGACAATCTCTGTCTGTGCTTGGGACAACACGGGGACCACAGCTTGCTTTAATCCAGCTAGTGGCTTAGCCTTTCATTTCCTTTTTCTCTCTTTTCTTTTGTATTGCTTTCAGAAATTAAGTAACCACAGTTGTATTTTATATCCTTTAAAAGACCTGGGACAAACCTGTGTGATGTAGAAAATCTAGAAAGAAAACACAGACAAAGCTAATCACTAGGACCTGGTGGTTTTTCCTGTTGCTGCTACTTAAGTTGAGCACAAGGACTTTTGCGGGGGGTGGGGGGAATTTATTTTGGATCAAAATATTTTTACTTGGAAAACTCCTACATTATATTGATATAAAACTCCCTAAAGCCAACACAATGTGTTCCCCACCCCATTAAGGCCCAGTGCTGGTCATTTCAGCAATTTCATACTGATGTATTCTGCTCCACTGATCAAACTGCTTTAATAGGTACAACCATCAATTATGTGTATAAATACCTTTATTATTCTGATCATATATCATAAATATTCAGAGCTGAGCCTTGGTCATCTATGCATGTGTAAATCAGATGTAGCACCAGTAAGCATAAAACAAATATTTCCCCTTACACCTTATTTTGATGGAAGTAGTGTTTGAGCCTATGAAGTGTTGCTGGATCTTTGGGTGATGTGATATTTATATATCACTTCCAGTGTGTGAGGTTACCTTTCCACTGTGAATTACCTTTGATGTTCTAACTCACAAGAATGAAAATGGAAAAATTACAATTTCCCTCCACTTCTGTCTTACTATTTATAGCTATGGAGCTAGCACACTGGCAAAAACTTTATTGTTGGCCATTTTGTGATTTAATTCCTCTAGTTAATTGGAGTGGTTCTATCAGAACCTTGATTTAGAAGATAAAATAATTATTTTGGTTGATGAGTTTGGTTGATGAAAATATCTGCTGTCTTTTGGCAGTGATATGGTGTATTGGGTTTGTGTGGCCAGGTTTTGGTAGTGGGGGGGCTACAGGGGTGGCTTCTGTGAGAAGCTGCCAGAAGCTTGCTCATGTCCAGTGGAACCAATCCCTGGTAGCCACAAAGCTGGACACACTGGTGGTCAAGGCTGTGCCAATTAGAAATGGTAGTAATGCCTCTGTGATGCAGATTTAAGAAGGAAAAAATAAGTTACTGTGCAGAAGTAATTGCAGCCATAGAATAGTGGGGTGAGAACGTGTGGGAGGAACAGCCCTGCCAGACACCGAGGTCAGTGAAGAAGGAGGGGGAGGAGTTGCTCCAGGCACTGGAGCTTAGATCCCCCTGCAGTAAAGATCATGGTGAGGCAGCTGTGTCCCTGCAGCCCTGGGAGATCCCCAGGGAGGCAGATCTCCACCTGCAGCCTGTGGAGGATCCCATGCCAGAGCAGGTGGATGCTTGAGAGGAGACTGTGAGCCTGTGGGAGGCCCATGGTGGGGCAGGCTCCCAGCACAGACCTGCACACCCATGAAGAGAGGAGTCCACACTGGAGCAGGTTTCCTGGTAGGAGTCCCACCCTGGAGCACACTGTACCTGAAGAACTGGACCCCATGAAAAAGTGACCAGCCTTGGAGCAGTTCGTGAACTGTTGCCTGTGGGATGGACTCACATTGGAGAAGTTCATGGAGAACTGTCTCCCTTGGGAGGGACCCCACACTGGAGCAGGAGAAGGACTCCTCTCCCTGAGCAGCAGGAGAAACCATGTGTGATGAATTGACCATAATCCCCATTCCCCACCTTCCTGCACCACTACAGGAGAGGAGGTACAGCAAGGAGGGAGGGGTGGTGGAAAGTGTCTTCAAGATTTTACTTCTTGCTATCCTGCTCTGATTTTGTTACTAATAAATTCAGTTACTATCCCAAATTCAAGCCTGTTTTGCCCATGACAGTATTTGGTGAGTGATCTCTCCCTGTCTCTGTTCAACTCATGAACCCTTGGTCCTATTTTCTCTCCTCTGTCCACTTGTAAAGGAGAGTGATAGAGTAGCTTTTGGTGGGTGCCTGGCATCCAGCCAGGGTTAACCCACAATGTAAAGTAACCAATGTCACAGATTTCTATCCCCAGTGCAGAGAAAATACTGTTCAAATTGCAGCTGAACACCCAGTTTGGATCATATCACAACCTCAATACGTTTTTAAGTTCTCCATATACAGCTGACAAACCATCATTGATAATTGTGCACTAAAACACACAGAATGGATACACTGTGTATCAATAAACTGGTACTACAACAATTGCCCACAAGTGCATTTTTACATCTCTCACCTTGAATATCTTGATGCTAAGGGACCATAAACATTGGTGGAACAATCCTGGAATGTAAGAGAGATGTCATCTCCCTTGTTCTCAGTACCATTTGGTAGCAGTTCTTGCTCCTCCAGAAGGCTCTCCCCATTTTTTAAGGAATTGAATTTGGTGGTTCTTTGGTGGGGCTTTTCTTATTTCTGTACTTCAGGACACATAAAACTAGATGACCTTTATCTGGTAATCATAGTCAAAAGACATTCTTAATCTGTTGTCTGTTATCCCCTTAAGATGACTTGTTGTCTAGGAAGGAAAAAAAACTCCTGTAATTTCAAATAGTGGAAATTGAAAGCATGAAACTCTAGGATAAATAATTTCTCAGTATCATTTTCTGGTCTGGAAAAAGGAAGGGCTCCAGTGCTCTGTTGTAAGCTCTGAACTTTTAAATGTATATGCCAGTTGAAACACAAAATGCATTTCTGTGCTAGGTCTTTCAGGCAGGTGTTTTTCTTCTCTTTGTGAGACAAATACTTCTGTATCACGTTTCACCTGTCCTCTAACAGTTCCCAGTGGTTGGTGGGAGAATCTAATTATAATTTCAGAGTGCTTTAACTTATCGAACTTCTGCAGGTGACTGTTTTAAGTTGGTAGCATGGCAAAGTTGCAAAAGATTCAGTTGGTTTATATCTATTCTTGCAGAGTTACAAGTTGTGCTTCTTTTTGGGGGCAGAAGCTCTCAATATTCTTTTTAGCATTTTATGGAAGTTTAACAAGGCAGTACAATAAAAATCAATTAACCTGTAAACTTTTTTCTTTTACAAAACTGATTACAAGAGACTAGTACAATTAACAAATCAAATTTGTAGTTGGAGTTGCATTGATTGTGCTTAGTTGATTAAATTGATTGTTAATGAATTAGAATCTGTGTGAAATTAAATCAACAGCATCTAGTTGTAGATGGAAGGAAGATTCAAATTATGAAGTTGTACAGCACAGCTAGAGAACTGCAAGGAATTTAACAACTTTACAGCTCTTCAAGACACAGTTCTGACAATCAGATTTGCTTAATGAGTTGCTTTTTTCTTTTCTTTTTTCCCCTTTTTTTGTTCTATTTTAGAGAAGGTGGGATTCACAATGCCAAAATAAATGTTTACAGTGTAAATGTTGACACAGCCAAGCTTCTCAGTTAGCACCTTTTTAGTTCAAAAAAAAGTAATAATCGCTTTTCAGATGTACATGAGTCCATTCTAAATTATGTGTTTAAAAATGGTCATATAAATCATATAGTCCAAATTTTTATTTCTCTTCAGTGACTCTAAAGAAAGTGCAGGGTATTAGTTTGACTGTAGACATCTTCATTGCAGATCTAAAATATTAGGTGGAAATTATCTTATCAAGATGGCTCAATTTCTTTTTTCCAGAAGATTAGCTCCACACAAACACACTCTTGCTGTCTCCAATGAAGCACGCTTATTGAAAGTAGCATTTGCTAAAATGTAGATACTGCAGTGTTAGCATTTCTTATGCCCACAGATGTGTATTCACACTTTGTGAAGTGTTACATCAAAATCAGTAATCGGGAGGCAGAAAAACCCCAACGCTATAAAATACAGAAGAAAAGGTAAATAGTATTTAGAGAAGGAAGGAAGCTCCTCTGCCTGCAAGGAATTGAGCTCTTCAGAAGTGGTAACACAGATGAGGGGGGCTCCAAGTAAGCCTCTGGTTTGCAAAGCAAACTTGCAGTTTTCTCATTGCATAGACCCTACTGCAAAAAACTACCAAGCTACTGACCATTTTTTGCCACAGAGGTCTAGAAGAAATGCACTGTCTCTGGAGCAGTTGCACACATATTTCCTTCTCAAAGAGGAGCTAAGAATAAATCATGTTATCTGGTAAAGTGGGCCAGTTTGGAATGAGGGCTAAGAATGTAACTTTTAGTTAAGGAATTTTCTTTCTTCTTCTACTTCTTCTTCTTTTTTTCTTCTTCTTCTACTTTCTTCTCTCAGTAAATTAGATATCATATACCAGGGTTTGGGTTTTTTATGATATATATACATACATTCCAACAGTCATCATAACCAAAGAAGTAAGAAAGGATAGTCCTAGCAGTAGGAATTTGCAAATAATACAAATCCTCCTTAGGGAGGGCAGTGGGAGTGTCACTGAGTTCAGTTCCTTTGTTCTCTGGTTTTGGTACAGCCAGTTACTTTTCCATCCTTTTGGCCACTTACAGTTACCTTTTTCATTTATCCTTGCTTTGTAAATGGGGGACTTGATAGATTCCTGATAACTTACCAAGCAGCAGAGATACCCCTCAATGAGTGCAGCCCCTCTGGTGCCTGCACCCTGGGAGAAGATTCCATGGGAACTCATTCTTCCTTAGTGAGTCAGTCCAGTGCCTCAGGTCCAGAGACCACATTGTCCTGGTGTCTTTTTGCTCATGGAGCTGTTAAAGGCATTTTCTCTTGTGTTGAGACCTCGTAGCTGTGTTGAGGTTTTACCAGGGCCACCCAGCAAGAGCACAAGGAGCAGAGGAGGAGGCCTCTCTGGTAATTTCCCCAGGAGCAGGAGTTCTGGTGTGCAGCAGTGGTTCTAGCAGAAAAAGAGATGATCCCATGTTTTTCTTTTATGTGACTTGATGTACTGACTGTCAGCTCTACTGGTAGAAGGCTGCTTTGCCAGTTCAGCTCTACCTCTGCAAGGGAAGGCTTACAAGCTGTATCAGTGTTTTGTCAAATCTTAAATTATTGGAATAAATGTATGTAAATCTTCAGATACATTCAAGAGCTCTGGAGTAAATATTCATCACTCCTAAGATTAAGGAATCTAATCATGTTTTATAAGATATACACTCCTGAACTCTAGCTGTTTCTTATTTGGTACAAAAACTTTGTAAATTATTCTGAATAGGAGGTTCTCATTAATTTTGTTAATGCACTCTGTCAGATACAGCCATCCTTTGTAAAGGATGCTTACATTTTCTTGACTGTCATTCACCTGGTCAGCAGATAACCTTCTTATCCTATCATTCTCTAAAATTTTCCAAATGGGAACTTACCCATATCTAAATTGGATGCTCCAAGTGCTGCTCTGACATATTTTCTTCGTGCAGCTGAGAGCTAGTGGCAACACCTTCTTGCTGAAGCCTTTTTTTCTCAGGAAAAACAATCCAGAGAAAAAAACCAGGATAAAATAATAGAGCATCTGAATCCTTCAGATCTCAAGTACAATTTAATTCACATAAACTTTAAGCTTCATTAAAAGAATATTAATATTGTAAGCTAAGAATATGAAAGGGTTAGGGATAGGGCTGGGAAGGGAAACATAGGAAAAGTTTAAATAGCAAATGATTATGTATGACAGGTAATGCAGGTTTTCCATCATTCCTAGCCATTGAATATGTATCCATTGATAGTTTTAGGTCCAATGATAATTCATAGGATTTATAATTTAGATGGGAATGCTTCAGTTTTAATTTGTTTTACAAGTTGCACCTTAAACATAGAACAATTGGGACCAGAATTGACTTCCAATAAAGAAACTTGATCTGCCTGCTCCACTAGGACTATAATGCTGCTCTGAGCTTGCAGAGTGTTCCTGTGTTCTGTTCCCTCTCCTCTATGAGGCAGAGATCCCATTATACTTCTGTTGAATCATGTAATGAGGAACTAAAAAAAACTCCTACTGTGAATTAAAATACAATAAGACTTCTGAGAAGGATATAAGACCTTCTTTTAAATTAAAGAAAAACATCCTGTCATGTTTCTTATTTTTAAAATGAACTTCTCTGCTAAAAAAGTATAGAAAATAAACAGTAATATATTGAAAGCTAATATATGTACATTTACATACTCTGCTCTATTTAATTAAAAAAAAAAAAAAAAAAAAAAGGACTGCAGGTCTCTAGCTTTATATATATTAGTGTATAGTCTTCCTTTACAATATTTTCTACTTTTTATTCCAGCGTAAGGATGAATGGAAACCTCACAGAGAAAATCTCCCAATGAAATAATTTTTACTCCCTACCAGTGTATTTTCCCTCTACCACTGTATTATTATATTTCCTTCAGTTACAGCTCTACGGTGCAGTATCTCCAAGTGTTTGATTCTTAGATTGTTGAAGTTTTAGGAAAATTGAAACAGGTCTTTGTAGTATTCAAGAATACCTTGAAAGAAAAAAAAAAAAAAAACAACAAATTGATGTGCTGTTTTTCTGCCTTTCTAATAGCAAAACAAGGTATTTGAAGTTGTTTCAAGTTGGTTAGGAAGATTGCAAATTGTATCCCCAGAAAAACAGCTTTAACAGAGGATGGCTATAATGTACTCCTCTGTGTTTATAAGCCAGCCTGCAGAGCAGGCTGTCACTTGGGAAATTTCTACCTGTTGTTCCATTAACAAGCAAGGAAAAAACAGATCATTAGAAGAAGAGGAAATATTCAGAAAAGGCTATAGGTAAGACTTCCAATTAACTCAGCTAACTCAGGTATTACTGAAATTTGGAATCTTTGACAGTTTTCCCCATTGGACTTAAATGCAGTCTATCAATATTCAGCTTCTTCACAGTGTATTTCAGATACATTTTTTGCTAGGTAGTAGCTAGTTTATTCTCTGTAATGAGGTTTCCTGTGAGCATACTATTCATGAGACCTTGGTGTATGCTGGCATACACATACCGAGCTTGCCCCTCTTGGCACAAAAATTTGTATGTGGGCTTTTTATTGACTGTTGTCTAGTAATCATAGTTTTCAAAGCATTAGTTTGAGGGTAGTAGTTGTAATATCTCCACTACAAATGATTAAAAATCAACAACTTGATGTTAAATTTGCATATCTGTGTAACTTGGTGGGGAAAGAATGTGGTTGTTGCTTCTTGTGCAACTTGGAAGAGCATGTCTCTTTGCTGTGTAGCAATGTATGCAGTGTCATCCCAGCACACATTTTTATCCCTAGGCCACAATTCATACTGACTTCATATTTTTCCTTCTACAGAAGAATGTTTCTGTGTACATTACTGATGCTGTGGCTTAACAGGATTTTCTGTTTGCTATTGCTAGGTAGGGCCAAACAGAAAACTCTAAAAAAAATCTTGCAATGAAATGCTTATTTATCTTTAACTCACTACCTGCCAGAACATATTCTTATGCTATGGCTCTGTCACATAGCAACTCTGAGTAGACTGTATCCCCTTGCTTTGGCTCTGGTGCTCCTTGAACTGTTCAGGAGGACTCCTCCATTAAACAGCAGTTTAATGTTTAACAGTTCCTTTAAATAGCAGAAAAAAGAAAAAAAAAAACTTCCTCTAGACTGAGTTTCAGGGTATGACTTCATTTGGTTTGTTAGTGCCCAGATGCAGAGCTTCAGTTCTTGCCCCTCAAAGCCTAATGTCTTGCTCACACCACCCACCTTCTGCCAACTTGAGTGCCATCTACAACAAAACAGTTCAGATCACTGAAATGGCACAAAAAGAACTTGGTAAAATCTGCTTAGACACACCTTGCAACTTGACTCTTTGTACAGTATGTATCCCTCTGTGAACAAAATATCAGAAAAAGGTTCCTGACCCCTGGTAAGTTGCCTTGTTCACCTTGCCACGAAGCTGGGGAGCTGTGTTGTGCCCACGATAATTGGTGAGAAAAAAATAACACAATATGGCAAGACAGGAAAACGTAAGCATTTTTCCCAAGCCTACCTGAAGATAAAAGTCTGCAAGAGTCTATCTAATCTAAAAATATTCTGAATTCACCTTACGTTGTCGAAAATATAGCTCAGAATAATATAGAAAATCTGTGTCATCATTTGTTATTGTCCCCTGAACTTTCAAAAATAAGCTTGATCCTCAAGGTTTATAGTATTGCATCCCACTGATTTAAGCAGTTTAGAAATATACAAACATACACCTCCACAGCTGTAAAACATTAAACCTGTAAAGCTCTTAGTGCTACTGCCTAGGATCAATGTTTCATTTCCTAAGCTCTGTAGTAACCTGTATTTTTTTTTACTAACCTGGATTGATGCAGATTGCTCAAAAAATACTGTCTGCTTTAATGTCTCTCTTGATAAGACTATCCTACTATTAGTATGTGGAAAAACAAAGGGATTTAGTACTAAACTTTTCTAAAAAGATAAAATCAATAGACAGGAATAGCATAAAAAGAAACACAATATGTTGAAAAGAAAAAAAAAAAGGACTCTCCTTCAGAACATGGACATGTTTTAGGTGTGCAGCTGGTTTATATCTGAATGCTTTGGACAACAAGCATTGCATGGGCTGAGTTTGTTCAAACTGCATGCAGTCACGCCCATCTCTGCAAGTTCATCTGGGGCATGGACCTGCACCATGAACCTCTTCTGAGCCCTAGAGCATCATGTCCATTCCCTTTCCTTTTGGAAAAGCTCTGGAGACTCAAATGGAACATCAGCCCTGGGCAGTGCTGGGTTGCAATGTTATTGTCCTGCTACTCATGGCACCTTTCTGCTCACTAATCCTGTGATCCTGGCTGACAGGACAAAGGAATCTTGCTCTCACCTTTAACTGTAAGAGAATGCTGAAAATACTGTAAGCATATATTCAACAACATATGCCTGCTAAAATGAGAGCTAATGTATTTGTAATGTATTTTTAGATTATTTTCCCAGGGCAACAAAGTGTGAAGCCAAAACACTCAGCGAATGAAGAAAGTGCTAGGCTGTCTCTAGTAAAATCTACTTTTTGTATGTCAAGGCAACAGTAGGAATCTGACTCCTGGCTGACAACCATTTTTCCAAGCTTGACACACAAAAGGAATAGACAGTTCTGCAGTCAATATTTTCAGGTTCTGATAAGCAGATAATAAAAGTCAATCTGAATAAGAAACAGGCAGATTTTGGCCTACCTCCAGGTTAATATTAAGGCCTGTCAGGTTACTATAATGTCTTCTTTGGTCTACCAAAATGTTGTTTACTAACTAATATGTTGTAAACAATACACCTTTTTAAATGAAATTTAGGCCTGCAGGTAATTGGTGAAGGTGAAGGCATATACAAAAGAGTTTTAGTTTAGGATTAGAGCAATAGCTGCTCAATTTTTATGTTGTATTTTCCCCATAATGTCAGACATGTTCAGAAGCTTATCTGTCAGACAGCTATGAACAATCATTCAACTTTGAAGCATTCACTCTTATCATCATCCTTATCAGAGTCACATTCATCCACTTGGACATTGCAAATCAATAACTGGGAATTATTTGGGGAGCATTGTGGAAAAACAGTCTCTCAGAATATAGCCCCTAATGAAGTGGATATTGTGTATGTTCTTTGCAGTTGGCTAAATTCACATTCTGCCTACAAGTTGCTGGTAGTTATGTCCTTTTATTCAGTTTTCTGTAGGCATCTTTTTAAAGTCAGGCTTAGGCAGAACTAGTTTTGAATTAAAGGACCTACATTCAGAAATCGTGGCAATTCTCTTTAGTACAATATGTTGATGACATTGTTTCTGTAAATTCATTCTGTGTTATTTAAATCACTCAGTAAAAAACATGACCTATATCTAATAGCTGTACTTGAATTACAATATAGTTTTTTAAAAAAGCATCAATCTTGATTTGACATTACTGGCAAAATGTAGGGCGCTTTTTCTTTTTTCCCCAGAAGTTAACTACCGTTCCTGGTTAAAATTAAATACACTAGTAAACAAACCTGCCTCTGTCTTTTCTGAATCTGAATATATTTATACTCAGCTTTCAACCACTGGACCTCTGAAAATTAGGTAGAAGATAAACTCTTTCACTGTCAAACTTCTGCTTCATGTGTAAGATGTGAGGCTATGATTAAGACCCAACCCTTCACCTTCTCTTTGATGAGCTAAGTAGATTAACCTTCTGGAGTCTTTCACTAGAAGGCATGTCTTCTAATTCTGTAATCACTTCCTAGGCTCTGCTATGAACCTTGCCCAATTTTTCAGCATCCTTCTTGAAATGTGGATGCTTGAAATAGGCACAGTGTTCCAGCCACAGTTACACTGGTGCCAAATACAGAAGTAATATATTGTCCTCCTGTCCCCTTCAATCAAGGCTTATGAGTAAATTGGGAGTTGGGCTGCCTCATTTTATACAGATGAAACACAGTGACACCATCTTACCCTTGAGACTTACTGTCATCCTTTTTGTCATGCTGTGTCTGTGGTGAATCCAGGTTCTTCTTCACGGTAGTGCTCTTCTGCTGGCTTCCTGGAAAGGGGCTTGGTGTGTTTGGCAGGCTGGAAGCTAGCTTTCAAATAGAGCTCTCCACTCTGAAAAATACATTGATTTTTCTGCACTTTGATGATGTTCCATCCTAGAGAAGATGTGTAACCAGCTGTGGCAGTGAGGTGACATTTTAAATAGCCACACTGAGCTTCCCTTGAGTAGCAGGAAGTGTGTGAGCTAAGGGAAGAGAGCACCCCAAGCTGTTTGCAGCTTTGTTCCTGCACCCAGTGTGTTCCTGGATGGGGACAGTAGGAAAACACAATTGCTGTATGTTGGACCTCTGTCAGCCTCATGCTTCAAAAGAGAGGAGTTACTAAATCAACACCTAGAATGGCACATAGAAACAGACCAGAGTTAATATTTTATACTTTATTTTCTTTCTAAATTCTTAAAGAGATTCAGGTGCTTGGTGGTGCTCTTTTCCAATAGTATCTCATATTTTGTAGTGATTTTCTTCCCATAGTTTTATTACCACCCAC
>VZRH01004089.1:93331-105045 GCA_013397555.1 Urocynchramus pylzowi | reverse complement strand
TTTTTTATGCCTATCCAATCCTCCCAGTTTATTCTTTGTGCCCGTGGTGGAAAAGAAACCATCCCAATCCATCGGAGCCAGCTCCCAAAATCATATCAAACAGGCTGAATTCCAGGTGCCACCAGCTCCAGCCCCTTCTCCATGCCCTGGGAGCCTTAATCCATGGGCAAAAACCTCTGGAACAGGGAAAATCTTCCATGGATGGAGGATGGCTCCTGCTCCTGTTCCGGGGGAAGAATTCCTGGGCTGGGTTGGCTCCTTGACTTTAGACCAAGCAGTGCTGTCATCTCCAGGGGTGTAAATCCAGAGTAATTTTAATTACTCTAACCAGTTTTAATCCAAGGGATTAAAAAAATTTACCAGTTTTAATCCAAAGGATTAAAAAAAAAAGCCAAATGCAGGAGCTCCTGGCTAAAACACAGATTTTGGGGGATTTCACGGAGCCTTCCAGCCCAAAACTCCCCAGGAGCTCCGAGCCCGCTGTGCTGGCAGAGCAGGATTGTGGCTGTGGGATAGATACCCTGGGAGCTGGACATCCCCAAATTTGGGTTTTCCACCTTCCAGGGTGGGAGTTTTTGGGTGTCCTGGGGGGCACGGAGAAGGCAAAGCCCCTCCTTGGGTGGAGCTGCAATCCAGACTCTGCTTCCAGAGGGATGGGGAGCTAATCCCTGGGATGTGAGGGACCAGGAGCGAATCCCAGGGATGTCAGGGAGTCAGGATCCATCCTGCACCGTGGTCCCTTTGTTTTTTTCCATCCATCCTCCTCCATCCTTCCAAGCAGCTCAAGGAACCTCCTCAGCTGCGGTTTGTGACATTCCACTTATCCCTCGGGTGGTAACGGAGCTCTCCGTCACTTCCCAGGTGGAATTTTCCCCGTGAAATCTCTCTCAGCTGCTGGTTCTCCAGCTTCCTTCTCCTTGTAGGGTGGCCTGAAGTTGGGATCACCTGGTGGGGTCACCCCAGCCCCTGTCACCTCCTGCCTGGAGGAGCTTTAATCCTCGCCAGGTCTGCAGGAGCTCCTCAGGTGTTCGCTCGTCCCATGGAGGTCTTGCAATCCTCAGGATTTCCTTGGAGGAATCCCTTTTCCAAGCTTTTTTTCCCTTATTCCTGCCACGAGGCCGTGCATGCTCTGGAAGGGGTTTTTATTCCTTTGGGATGAAGTGGCTGCACCATGGATTGGGAATTTCCCACTCATCCCCACCTGAGCGTGGCCACCTCTCGCTCTGCTCTGTTCCTGGTTCCTGGAATTCTTGGCAGGAGCAAGGACTTGGTTTTTAAGTCTGGCTTTTTTTTGTTTGTTTTTAAGTCTGGCTTTGTCTCTAGGAGAGCCCCTGCTCTGGGTTACTTAAATCCATAGGGATCCTTCCCTTCTGCCCTCTCTCCCTGCTCCAGGAAAACCTATTGGCTCAGAAAAAACTGGGATTTTCCTCCTAATATTTCACTTCCAGTACTTCCCTGGGAAAGCTGCTCTCCTCCTCCTTGTCTCCAGGGAATCTCTTGTGCCCACACCACCGGCAGAGATCCATCACCAGTCGGGATAGCCCATCCCAGGGGTGGGAATGAGGTCCTCAAGGTCTCTTCCAGCCCAAACCGTTCCATGATTCCCTGAGGAAGGAGAGCTCCGACCGTGCCTGCTGGGTTTGTGGGATTCTCCTTCCCCACGGCTCCATCCACAGGGATCCCAGCTGGATCCCTGCTGGCTGATCCCACCTTTCTGATCCCTTTTCTCTGCACACAGCTGCCATTTCTTTCCCATGACATCCACGGATGTGGGGTCGTTCTCTCTCCTTGAGGAGCGTAAGGTGAATTTTATTTTCCTTTTCCTCCATAAATAAAAGGGAGAGGACGCTTGGAGCAGCATTCCCAAGCCAATCAATCCCAGTGCCTTTTGGTATCCCCATAAATTTGGCCGAGAAGCTGAAATTTCTTGATGGAATTTTGCTGGGGATGGAATTTTTGGGAGACTGAGGCAGTTTTGCAGAGGGGCTGCTGAGGCAGGCCCTGCTTAGTCCTGGCTCTCCCCCACAGCCCCTTTAACCTCTCAGCCTTGAAAATTCGGGATCGAAAGCAGGACCTTAAAGGGTTTGGGATTAAAAACAAGGCCTTAAAGGGTTTGGGGTAGAAAGCAGGACCTTAGAGGGTTTGGGATGGAAAGCAGGGCCTTAAAGGGTTTGGGGTCAAAAGCAGGGCTTTAAAAGGTTTGGGGTAGAAAGCAGGACCTTAGAGGGTTTGGGATGGAAAGCAGGGCCTTAAAGGGTTTGGGATGGAAAGCAGGGCCTCAAAGGGTTTGGGATGGAAAGCAGGGCCTTAAAGGGTTTGGGGTCAAAAGCAGGGCCTTAAAGGGTTTGGGGTCAAAAGCAGGGCTTTAAAGGGTTTGGGGTCGAAANCCTTAAAGGGTTTGGGATGGAAAGCAGGGCCTCAAAGGGTTTGGGATGGAAAGCAGGGCCTCAAAGGGTTTGGGATGGAAAACAGGGCCTTAAAGGGTTTGGGGTCAAAAGCAGGGCCTTAAAGGGTTTGGGGTCAAAAGCAGGGCTTTAAAGGGTTTGGGATCAAAAGCAGGGCCTCAAAGGGTTTGGGATCGAAATCCTCCCATGCCATGTGGGGGATCTGTAGTAGAGATTCTTGAATATGGAGATTTTTGATTTGTGGGGAAATGCAGATCTTGGGCTTAAATTTATTCTGAACTGGACTGGAAATGCTGGAGTTTCTCATAATCCTTTTATTTTAAACATGGAGAAATCACAGGTAGGACAGCCCTCGAAGGTGCATCATGATGTGACCCAAGGATCCGAAATGATCCTTCCATTTTTTCCAGCAGATTTTTTTGGGAATCATTAGAATTTCAGCATAAGAGCCTTTGGCAAAGGCACATCATTCCTTTTAGCCTGGAGGCTCCAGCTCCGGTTCCCAGACTCCTGTTGGAGGTTGGAGCGCTCATGAGAGCCTGGATTCCTCCAGGATGGAGCCTTCCATGTGCTCCATTTCCAAAAAAAAAGGGGGAGAAAAGGAATCAGTTCTTTGCTGAGTGCAAAGGCTGAACCTTTTATAAACAGACCTCAGAGTGTCCAGGCAGGAACGGGTTTTTTTGGAATTTTCTCTCCTTTTGTGGTGCCTTTCCAGCTCTTTTGCTGTGTTTTCCCTTTGTTCCTGCTCCCAGTACCAGGACGGCCTCTTGCCCATGAACCACTTCCAAAAATATCCCGGTTTCCAATCCCGCTGGAGCTTGGGAATGGGCTCCGGAGAGGGGCAGACATCCAGGATAATGTGGTGATGGGACAGGGCTGGGACAAACACAGCCTGGTCTTTGGAAAAGTGGGAGGAATTAGGATGAATCCAGGTTGAGATGTTGCTTTGGATGCTTCCCGACGTCTCCTGTCGGCCAAACCTCCGGCAGGTGCCAAATTGGTTCCTGAAAACGTTTCCAGGCTCATCCCGCCTCACTTTGGTCGGGCCAGCGGCTCCAGGCTGGATGGGATGCAGGTGGCTGATCCCAAAATTTCTTTTTTCCTCCTGGAGGGGAGGAGCGGAAAGCTCCGCTCCCTCTTTTGGGAGGATGTGCCAGGTAGGAGCGAGGGGCCTGCAAATCATGGATGGCAAAAGGCAGGGATTGGTGCTGGTGCTTGGAGAGGGAAGGAGAAAGCCATGGAAAATGTGGTCCCCCACGCCCCAGCCGTGCGTGGAATCACTGCTGGAGCTCACAGAATTCCCTCAAATTCCCTCTCCGTGCTCTAAGGATGGGGCTGGGGCATTCTCCAGCTGGGACTGGGGGCACTTTGCTGTCACGTGGAGCTGGAGTTGAGGCACTGGGAAGACATTTTCTGCCTTTGGAAAGCCATAAATCCTTAAATATCCTTTTTCCATGCGAGGCGGAGTGGGAAGGTTCCAGCTGGGCTCGCTGGGTGGTGGGGTCTCCGTCGGTGTGGGTGTACGGTGGAAATGAGACCTCTTGGAGGGAGCAAATTCCCAGATTTGGCTCTTTTGGGACATACCCTAACGTGGAAAAACTCCTTCCAGTGTCCCCAAAAAATCCTGGCCCTGCTGTGAGCCCTTGTGGCTGGCTGCCGCCACAGCCGGGCTGTGGCATCTCGGGGTTAACAAAGCTGAGCTTAGAGATGATTTTGCCTCTTGGCAGCTCAGGGACAACTTTTTCTTGCCCCGATTCTCCTCGGCTTTGCCTGGATTCGCTCCTGGAGCAGCCGAGCCGCTCGGCTCGACTTCACTAGAGGGCGCAGGAATTTTAGGCTGGGAACGCGCCGGGGTTCGTCGGGGAAAGTTGGCTGCCTTCTCCTCCTTTTTAATCAACTGGAAAGATGCAGGGTTGAACTGGAGGTGACTGGAAGGGGATCCAGACTTGTGTCTGGCCGGGGAAGGATCTGCTGACATGTGGGATTAGGCGGTGCGAGCGCGGCGGCGGCGGCCGGGACGGAGCAGCGCGGCCGGGGCTCGGGCCGGGGCTGGGAGCTCGGGGAGCAGCCAGCTGGAGGAGCCTCCTGGCACGCGGAGAGCTCCCAAAATTGCCGAGAAAGAACAAAATCCCCCTCACCCCCCGGCGCTTCACCTCCCCCTTGTCAGGTTTGTGCTGATCCCACAGGGAGGGGCTCGGTTTTCTATTCCAAAGGATCCCCCCTTCTGTTCACGCCGATCCTTAGGACAGGATCTTGCCTCGGGGGAGCCTGGCTTGGTCCGGGGGTGTGGATCCAGCCCCCCACACCACGGCAGCTGTTTTGGGACCAGAGGCACATCTGGGACTGTGTCCTGTCTTCAGGGAGCAGGGGGTTCCCAAGTGCTTCTCCTGTGGGAGATGCCGGGAAGGACGAGGCCAGGAGCGCCCGAGGGCCACCTCCACTGGGACGGTGGCTCCCAGCAGGGATGTAGGCCCGGTGCTCCTAAAGCAGAGTTGTCCCCTCATTTGGCCCTGCTTCCAGCTGGGGAAACTGAGGCACGGGAAATGTTTCGGGACATTCACTGGGAGCTTGTCCTTATTCCAAGCTCCTCTGCGTGGATGAAAGGCAGGTGAGAACTGGATGGGGACACAAAGCAGTGTCCCTTTGCCGGCCCCACCCAGGTGGCCTTGTCCCCATCCCTGAGGAAGAGCTCACGGATCCTGGCTCTGCAGCAGACCCGGTGTCCTGCTCATGGAGAAAGGAACTGTCTCTTCCCACTCCCTTCCCACCTTCCCCAGGCAGCCGAGGGTCTCGGCTGTACCCCCTCCTGCTTCTCCTGCCCGAGCAGCTGCTTTTTCCAGCAGAAAACGCCGCTGCCTTTCCCGGCTCTGGATGCGGGCAGGAGGCGGCCGCCCCGTCCCGCGCCCTCGCCGTGCTCTCGCTCCCTGCTGTTCATTCATTCATTCATTGATTCCTCCTCTCGTTCATTCATGCCTCGGCTCCGTGCGGCCGTCCAGGGATGGCTCCCTGTCCCCAGGCTCGGGTTCCCTTCCCTGTCCATCCTGCCATCCCGGGATTTCCGCGGGGAGCGCCTCGCCGGGCCCGCTGTGCGCTGGGTTTTACTGGGGGCTCAACCCGGGGCGCGGTGAAGCGGCTCTTGTGGAGGCTCCGGCGGCTCCTGCCCCGAGCTGCGAGGGGACAGAGGTGTTTTTTCAGCAAACAAACTCCCAGGGAACGCCGGGCATTAGCAATGAGGGGTCGCAGCCAGGAAAATATTACCTTTCCCTTGGAGTGCTGACTGCGGAGGAAATTCTCACATTTACAGCTCCGGCGAGCCCGGCGCTCATGGAAAAGAGGGGGCGGCTTTGATTTCGCTCCTCTCGGTGGGTTGATAGCTTGGCAGCCCCCCCACCTCGCCTCCATTCCCGCCGGGAAGCGGCCACCGGTGGAGGCTCCGGCGCGCAGCTCCCTCCTTGCAATCCTGGTTTAATTGGATTTTCCTGGAGGCCTGCGGTGCGTGTGCGTCCTGCCCCGTGCGTGTGTGTAGGTTAATAAAAAATAAACAAACAGCACTTTCCCCCCTTGCTCGGGGAGGGATGCGGCGGGAATGCCGAATGAAAGCGCTGCTGTGCCGGGAAGGGACATTCCTGGCATTGCTGAGCTCCTCGCGCGGGCCCGGACCCAAATTGGAGGAAAAAAATTGGAGTAAGGAGCCGTTAGCGTGGGGGACCTGGGGAGGCCCGGTCCTGCTCACTGTTTACTCGCAGAGCTTAAATTAACGCTGGCTGCTGACATCAGGAATTTTTTTTTTCCCCTGGTTTCCCAAGGAAATGAGCCGAGGGCGATCGCGGCCTCTGCGTACGTGCAGCGGCTCTTCCCCGCTTGAACCCCTGTCGGAGTTCAGCCAGACTCCACACAGATCCTAAAGCCTCCAAAATAATTATTTTGCTTCGTTTTGCATCCATGAAAAAAAAAAAAAAATGGTGGTGGAGAGGTGGGAGGAATTGTCAGTGCTTCCAGTTGGGAGAGTTGTGTTTTCCCATTGTGTTTGTCCGTGTTGGACGCTGGAGAATCCCTGTGGAAAAGGTGCTTTAGTGACACCCAAACCATGGGATGAACAGAGCTGGGATCCTTTGGGCACGGAAAGCCGGCTCTGTCCCTCCTGCCACACGTGGGACGGAGGAATTCCTCCCATCCCTGGTTTGCTCCGTTACTCCCCGTCACTTGTGGTGGTCATGGTGGGAATCTCGGGAGGAGCTGGTGTCACTCTTGTGATAAGAAATAATAAAACTTACGTGAGGTGCTTTAGCATCTGAACAGGAACAGGGAAAAAAAACTTTATTTTTCAGACCTTAACATTTATAGAATTCCAAAAGTGACAGTGGGTTGGAGAATGGCATTGTCACCTCTCCAACCACACTGGCCGAACTAATAATCCATCAAAATCCTCCTCCTACAAAGAAGAATATAAAACAATCATTACTTACATGAAAATGTATTAAAAAACTCCATTACAAGAAGGTAAACATCACAAGATTTAAAAAACCTCAAAAGAACAAGACAACAGGCTGGTGTTTCTGGCAGCTTTTTTAGGAACTGGATGAAGAGTTTGGAATGGTGACAGCTCCCTGTGGGACACCTTGGAGAAGGCCAGGGGCGTTGGGGCTGTGGACAAACCTCTCCTCGCTGTTTCCCGCAGGTTTTCTCCAAGATCTTCAGCCACGAGGCTCTGGAGAGTTATCTCCCCAAGATCCAGCTGGTGATCAAGGACACGCTGCGGGCCTGGAGCAGCGACCCCGAGTCCATCAACGTCTACCACGAGGCGCAGAAGCTGACGTTCCGCATGGCCATCCGCGTCCTGCTGGGCTTCCGCATCCCGGACGAGGAGCTCGGCCGCCTCTTCGAGGTCTACCAGCAGTTCGTGGAGAACGTCTTCTCCCTGCCCGTGGATCTGCCCTTCAGCGGCTACAGGAGGGTGAGATTCGCGTCTCCGTGCTAATAACACCGGTTGATTAACGGGCGGTGATTAATCCGCGCCTTTCCCCGTTCTCGCTGGGATTTCTCATCCTCTGACCTCGAGGAGCCCGTTATGGGCCACAATTCCTGATTTAGTGGAGGAGGCAGGGGAAAATCTGTTCCTTGGTGGCTGGAGTGGTTTGATAACAGGAAATAGTCAGGGCTTGCCCAGATTGAATTAGTATTTTTCCTCGTTTGGCCATTTGCCTGTGTTTTTCTAGTCCCTGGGACCCTTCTCCTTTTAATTCCCTCCTGTCCTCGGAGTGAAACAGGTCCTTGTAATTCCCAAAACTAAAACAGGTCCTTGTAATTCCCAAAACTAAAGCAGGTCCTTCTAATTCCTGGAGTGTTCCAGGGTTTTTTTGATGAAAGATGCAAAATGGAAACACAACAAAAAATAGACATAAAATAAGGGTTTTTTTTTTTTTCCCATGGGGAATTTTGATAACAGAAATACGGGGGTTCAGTATTTATTTTTCTGATATCCCTGCAAATCTCTTCTATCGCTGTTCCCCATGGGAACGCTTCCATCCCCTCGGAGCCCGGAATCATTCCCAGCAGCAGGTTAGCCCCGAGCAGCCGCGCTCCCGCAGGAATTGCTTTACTGGGACCAGGTGATCAAATTGCTCGGGAAGAGGATTCTTTGGGATGAATGGGCTTTCCTTTGAGGGACGGTTTTCCCAGGGATTTCCATACATCCCAGGAGGAGCCGGGGGCTGTGAACCGGTGCCGGACAGGGGCTCCCAGCCCAGACCCATCATTTACACCTAGGTGTTGATTACTCCTCCTGTGATCTCCCCCTGCCCAGGGGACACCTCCAGCATCTTCACACCCCTCTTTGAGCCTCTGCTTTTATGGCTCGGACCTGTCCTGAGCACGTCTGCAGCTCCTGGGACGGGCAAGGTGCTGCTGGTGGCGTGGTCTGAGCGCTTCCTGCTCCACAGGGAATCCGGGCCCGGGAGACGCTGCAGAAGGGGCTGGAAAAAGCCATCCAGGAGAAGCTGCAGAACACGCAGGGCAAGGACTACGCCGACGCCCTGGACATCCTGATAGAGAGTGGGAAGGAGCACGGCAAGGAGCTGACCATGCAGGAGCTGAAGGTAAAGCTCTTCCCTGGGCCCACCTCCGGATTGTCCTGCTTGGGGCAGGGCCGTCCCAAAGGGAAAAGTGAGGGGTGCTCCAAGGAGGAATTTTTGGGGCAGACCTGAGAGCTGGGAGGCCACGATGAGTTGGTGGCTCCAAAGCAGTTGCTTTATTCATTTGCTGGTTGTGCCCAGCCCTTCCTACAAAGCATTCCATGGAATCATTCAGCTTGGAAAGGGCCTCCAAGATGATCAAGTGCAACGTCCATCCCCACTAAACCCACAAATTTCCCCATCCACTCGGTTTTTGAACGCTTTCAGGGATGGTGACTCCATCACTGTCCCAGCCAGCCTCTTCCAATGCTTGGCTTTCCTCTTCCGGGAAAAAAATTTTTCCCGAAATCCAACCTGAACCTCCCTGGTCACAACAGAAGCCTCGATCAGCTGCATCCCCTGACATTTCCACTTCTCCTGGTGCCTCCTTTGCAGGGCACAGGAGCCCCTCAGCAGGTCCTTATCTGCAGCTGGGTCATGGCCTGCCAGGAGCCAGCTCCTGGTTTTTGTCTGATCCTCAGAGGTTCTGTGGGAAGCTCCTCGTGGTGGCTGTCCAAGGAGTGACCTTCCAGTTAAACGTGACCAGGCTGTGGCTGCCCCATCCCTGGCAGTGTCCGGGGCCATTAACAACAGACACAGACTCTGCCCAGATTTCCCTCATCCACCCTCGTGAGTGGGAAACCACCCAGGAGAATCCATCTCCCTTTAGAGGCCACATTCCGTTTTTCCCTTTCCCAGCTTTGTGATGCGCTCCTTCCTCAGGTCACTTGGCCCCTTTGCATCGTAAATCCTTGGAGCAGCTGTTTTTGGGGAGGAGCTGAGGCTGCTCCATCCCTGGGAGCATCCAAGGCCGGGTTGGACGGGGCTTGGAGCACCCTGGGACAGTGGGACAGTGCCCCTGGGGTTGGAACAAGGTGATCCTTAAGTTCCATCCGACCCAAGCCATTCCACGAGTCGGAGGCCGGGCTGGAAATCCTTTGGGGAGAAGAGCAGCCCGTGGCACCTGGACGTGCTGAGGCTGGTGGCCCCTGTGCCCCACCGCCGTGTCTCAGCCCGGCTCCTCTCCTGCCCCCCAGGACGGCACCCTGGAGCTGATCTTCGCCGCCTACGCCACCACGGCCAGCGCCAGCACCTCCCTGATCATGCAGCTCCTCAAACACCCGCGGGTGCTGGAGAAGCTGCGGGAGGAGCTGCGGAGCAAAGGGATCCTCCACAACGGCTGCATCTGCGAGGGCTCCCTGCGCCTGGACAACATCAACGGCCTCCAGTACCTGGACTGCGTCATCAAGGAGGTTCTCCGGCTCTTCACCCCCATCTCCGGGGGGTACCGGACGGTGCTGCAGACCTTCGAGCTGGACGTGAGTAGTGCTGCCCCCCCAGCTCCCCAAAACAGCCCGGCTCGCTTGAGCCTGGCTTAGAGGAGACCTCGGAGGGGATAAACCAAGTCCTGCCTTGCTAAGTCCTTCTCCCAGGCAACCAGTGGCAGGGTAAAGGGACGCAGCCTTAAGCGGCGCCAGGGGAAGTTTAGGCTGGATATTAGGGAAAAAATTCTTCCCAGAAAGAGTGGCTGGGCATTGGAATGGGGTGAGGTGGTGGAGTCACCATCCCTGGAGGGGTTTGAGCCTGGAGTGGCACTCCACGGTGCCACGGTTTAGTGGATGAGGCGGTGCTAGCTCACAGCTTGGACGTGATGATCTCAAAGGCTTTTCCAGCCTGATTAATTCTGTGATTCTGGCGATGGGATTTGCTCCAGATCCTGCAGTGATGGGATGTGGAGCAAGGGATGCGTGGGGCTGTCAAAGAGCCGACGGTTGTGATGCTTCAAAGCCCAGCTCGTGACAGTGACGCCAAATTCTGAGCTGGGGTGTGACAGGGGAAAGGTTTACGGCAAAGGGCATCTCCAGGCTGCCGGATGACAGGCGGATTAGTCACCGCCACGGCTGGAATTTCCTCCCAGCAAAACAAAATCTCGGGAGCTGCCTTGTCACTGTAAATCCTCCTAATGCAGTGGCTTGAGTCAGAGACCTTTTAAAGTGCTCAGGGGATGATAAATCCACCCCATTTCTCATCGCACGGGCCCCGACGTGGGTGTTGGGTGTGTGGTGCTGACAGGCAGCGGGGTGTGGGATGCTGTGGGATCCTCTGGGATCCTCTGGGATGCTCTGGGAAGGGCAGGCTGGTGTGTGGGGCACGGCACGGGAGAAGCTGCTTCCCCTGCTCAGCACCACGGGGTTCCTGGTAGGCAGCTCCTGCCAGTGACCACAGAGCAAATAAATGGACGGATCATCCCACGGATCCTTGGGATGGAGGGAGGAATAAAGCCAGGATTCACATCTCTTTGTGCTGTGCTGTCTGGCTTTCCTTTCAATCTGCGTCACACTTGAGGGATAAACCGAAAAGAAATGGGAATAAGCAGGGAAAACTGTGAGGATGGTGCAGCCTGGCACAAATTGCCCAGGGATTGTGGATGCCACATCCCTGGAAGTGTCCAAGACTGGACGGGGCTCGGAGCACCCTGGGGTGTAGTGGAAGGTGTCCCTGCCCGTGGAGGGGGGTGGGACAGGATCAGTTTAGGGTCCCTCCCAACCCAAACCATTCCATCATTCCACAGAAACAAAATTCCTTTATCTCGTCCCCCTGCTGCCGCTCCCTCTCCAGCAGGACTGACCCACTCTGCTCTTCTCTCCGCCCCTTCCCGCCTCTCCGCAGGGCTTCCAGATCCCCAAGGGCTGGAGTGTGATGTACAGCATCCGGGACACCCACGACACCGCTCCCGTCTTCAAGGACGTGGACGTCTTCGACCCCGACCGCTTCGGGCAGGGCCGGAGCGAAGACAAGGACGGCAGGTTCCACTACCTCCCCTTCGGAGGAGGCGTACGGACCTGTCTGGGGAAGCACCTGGCCAAGCTTTTCCTCAAGGCGCTGGCCATCGAGCTGGCCAGCACCAGCCGCTTCGAGCTGGCCACCAGGACTTTCCCCAAAATCACCCTGGTGCCCGTGGTCCACCCGGTTGACGGACTGAAGGTCAAATTCTTCGGACTGGATTCCAACCAGAACGAGATCCTGACGGGCACAGATGCCATGCTGGGGGCCACCGTGTAGAGCCCGCGCCGGCGGCACCAGGGACGGGCGGCCGGGGGAGGCAGGGGTGGGTGGGGGCGAGGGGATGGACAGGAGG
>VZRH01004089.1:73453-92741 GCA_013397555.1 Urocynchramus pylzowi | reverse complement strand
TACACGGCCTGTGAGCACCCCCTCCTCCGCAGCCCCCCGCCAGCCCTGGGCACAGGCGCCCGGCTCTGGGGACATTTCGGTGCCTCTGCTGTCCCCTCAAGGTGCTGGCACCAGCCCCCGACCCCAGCACGGCTCTGGGGGCCCCTGGGGGCGCCGGGGCTGCTCCTGCCAGGGCCATTTGCATTAAAGGTGATCTCTCGAATTAAGCCAACGCACGCACTTGTTTGTCTCGTGTTTGGGGTTTTTTGGCAACGGGAGAGCTCAGCAGGAAGGAGAGGGCCCCGTGTCAGCTTCCAGCCCGCATCCCAGGAGAATTCCAGAGCCTCTCCAGCACAAGCCAGCAGCCACCGAGAGGTATCTTGCCTTCCATTTGCTGGGGGGATTGTTGTATTTCGGTTTTCTGCATGCAGGAGGCTCCTGGGCTGAGGTGGAGATTGGGGGGTTCTGTTGGGAGGGTGTGGAGCGCGAGCCCCCCGCGCACCTGGGCAGGTGTTGGGTTCCAGCCAGAGCCAAAGGCCAGCTTGGGAGATCCCTCCATGGCTGGGGCAGCCCTTCCAGCCCACCCAGCCCCACTCCTGTGCCATCCCAGCCCTCCCAGGTGGAGCGGGCGACACGAGGAGGCCGAGATCGGCGGCGGGAACCGACCCCGCGCTGGCGGGGGCAGCTTGGCTGTCGGCTCCACGGGGGTCCAGAGGAGTCCGGGGGCTTGGAAGGGGAAGGAGAAGGGGCAGGTGTGGCTCACCAGGTGGCTTTGCAGGTTGTGCCTTTGCCTCTTTGGCAAGAGGCGCCTCTTGGGAAGGTGGCGGGAAGTGTGAAGCGAGCGGAGGCGAGGCCGCCTTGGCCGGCGCGGCGCTGGCGGGGGCAAGGAGGAGGGAGGCAGGTTTGGAGCCAAGGGAAGCACTTGAGGTTGGAATGCCGTCAGCCAAGCGGCCAGAAATCCCCCCGGAGCATCCCAGGGGATGGTGGTCCCTCCCACCGGGGTGCACAGCTTGATTTAAGCTGGAATAGAACTCCCGATCCTCTGGGATTCCCCATTCCCGTTCCAATCCCGGCCTTACTCCCGGGTGGTGACCAACGTGCCAAACCCCACAGGAAGGTCTCAGGAGCCCTGGAGCAGAGGCTCAGAGTTCTCCAGCCTGGAATTTTTAAATGGAACACCTCTAGCTCAGGCCCTGTTGGGATTCCAGGCGTTTCCTGGTCCCTGATGGAGCGAAAACGTTCCCAAAAGGAGCTGGGTGGAAATCCAAATCCCAGAGGGCAGAGGAGAACACGAACCTGGATGTGGTGGGAAGGGGGAGAGTCCCAGGGACAAACGTCCCGGGAGAGGCGCCGGGCACGGGGCCGGGCACGCGGTTTTTGCAGGACTTGGGAATGGGGATGGAAGGTGGATGAGCTGGAGGGTGAGAACCCAACGGGTGCCCTCCAGGAGCCCCCGTTTCCATCTGGGATCTGTGCTTGGGGATGAGTGGGCTGGGAAAGGGGAAAGCTGGAGAGGGGGACAGACAGCCGGGATGGAAGGTCTGGTTAAAGACAAATCCCTCGGACAGACGGACAAAATCTCTTGGATAGGCTTTTCTGGAAGGGCTCCGTCCCTCTTTTCACGGGGAATCAGGGAAGGGTTTTTCCCTGAAATTTCAATTTTAACTTCTAATGTCGTTCCAAAGTGAGAACCAAACCTGCTCTGGAGTGAGTTTTGATGGGAATGGGAGCTGCGGCCATCCCTGAAATTCCCTTAACATCCCATGGATATACAGTGTTTGTGTGGGGGAGTATTTAATCCAGGCTGAAGTAAGCCAGGCTTTGTTGTTCCAGTCCTAACTAATATAACTTGACTAAAAAAATAAAGTTGCTGCAGTGGGTTTGCAGAATAAAGCACTTTGAATCTCAGATTTTTTTTTTTTTTTTAATTAGCACAGTCCAATTTGCTATAATATTATTTTATACACAATTTTTTTTTTTTGGTCTGTCTTTATAAACTATTATAAGTGCTATTTTTGTTATAATTCAAAAATAGATATTTAGGATAAAGTTGTGCTGTTAAATATTTGTTATTTAGTAAAAATATGATTTTTTTTTCCTCTATTGTAAACGTCGTCTGGGAAAAAAATATTAATGTTTTATCCTATTTGTTTTTAATATTAAAAAAAAAAAAGGAAAAAAGCACTTGTGGGTTTTTTTGCGTTCGGGAGCTGGTGCCGTGTGCGGTTGTGTTGCAGTCATGTGGGTTTTAATATGTACAGAATATTCTGTGTCCCATATTAAAATGAATGTTGTGTATTTTGTGATCCCAAAATAAAAGAAAACAAAGCAAAACAAACCCATCCCTGTGGCTCCTTTCTAGAATTACGGAATAAAAAGGGGTTGGAGCTCCCAAGTTTTGGTCTCGTGTTCCAGCTGCTGCTGGAACAGGCCTTGTGGCCTCCGGGTTTCAGGGAAAACCTTCCCAAAAATGGGGGCATCCCATAAAGTGGGATTTTGGCTCCATGGCCAAGGTGAACCCTGGGTGGTATGGACCCAAAGAGAGGAACTTCCACTTAAAAATAAAATAAATTATGGGGATGGTGGTCAGGTCGATGAATTGAGATGTCCAGAGACTGGGAATCCCTGGAGATTGGGAATCCCTGTCCCTGGAGACTGGGAATTCCTGGAGATTGGGAATCTCTGTCCCTGGAGATTGGGAATCCCTGTCCCTGGAGACTGGGAATTCCTGGAGATTGGGAATCTCTGTCCCTGGAGACTGGGAATTCCTGGAGATTGGGAATCCCTGTTCCTGGAGACTGGACACGGTCCTGAGCCACCTGCCCAAAGTGAGTCCTGGCTGACAGGTTCCCCAGTACAGGAAATTCCACTTCAAAATACAAAAAAACCCCATAAGATTAAATATTTTTATGGGGAGGATGGTCAAGTGCTGGATCAAAATGTCCAAAGATTTGGAGTCTCCGACACTGGAGACTGGACATGGTCCTGAGGACCCAGACCAGGGTGAACCCTGGCTGATACAGATCCCAATACAGGAAATTCAACNAAATAAAATAAAATAAAATAAAATAAAATAAAATAAAATAAAATAAAATAAAAATAAAATATCTTTTCATGGGAAGGATTGTCAAAATTTGGATCAAGTGGGAGATGTTTGGAGTCCATCCCTGGAAACTGGACATGGACCTGAGGCACCTGTCCAAGGTGAACCCTGGCTGATATGGATTCAAATACAGGAAATTCAACTCATAAACAAAATTAAAAAATCAAATCAAATCTTTTTATGGGGAGAATAAAAAATTTGAATCAAGTGGGCGAGGTCTTGGAGATGGGACGCAGTCCTGAGGACCTGGACCAAGGTGAATCCTGGCTTGAATATGGATCCAAATACAGGAAATTCCACAATAAAACAAAGCAAAATAAAGCAAAATAAAGCAAAATAAAGCAAAATAAAGCAAAATAAAGCAAAATAAAGCAAAATAAAGCAAAATAAAGCAAAATAAAGCAAAATAAAGCAAAATAGTTATGGTCAAGTGTTGAAGTAAGTGGGGTAGGTTTGGAGTCTCCATCCCTGCAGACTGGACCAAGGTGCCACAACTCCGAGGTCCAGCCCATCCCGAGTTTTTGGGAGCTCCAGGATTCCCCGTTTCTGCCCTGAGCTTTCTTCTCTTCCCAGGAGGAGAAAGGAGGGAAGGGAAGGCAAATATTGGCAAATATTCCAGCTGTGAGTCTGTCCTGGTCCTTGCTGCCATTTTTTTCAGGAATTGCTCTGCATGGAATTGGCACAGGGTGGGGGAACAAACACCCAGGACATGATTCCCGAGGCAGGAGACACTTCCAGAGGCAGGAGACAAGAATTCTTTGCAAATATATTAATATATTTCTCACTTTTTTTTTTTTAATGGGCATTTACAAATATTTTATTCTCTTATCAGACTCGATAAAGGGTGAGACATAAGAGACATTAAACTCAATGCCATTCTATCAAAAACTAATTTATTTCTTAGTTACAATACGCTATAAATATTTTTCAACTTATTAACTTTTACTACATAATACAACTATTATTTTAACACTAATCACCTATATTTTTACCCCATGCAATCCTACTACAATACATCTTTTACAATTCTAATTCCCTGAAAAAGCTAATCTTTTTACAGAGTTATATTTTAAAACTTATTAAAACTTATTTCTAGTTCAGTCTCTCTGTCTCAACAATATCACCTCTATCCCACAACCTTCCTGAATCAACGCACCTCATCTCAATATTTACATAAATGTATTTACTTAAATATATTTAACATAATATACTTAAATAAATTTAACATAATACATTTACTTAAATATACAAAACTAAAAAAAAAATCCTAAAAACAAAATAAAAAAATCCTAAAAAAAATCCTAAAAAATCCTATCAAACATCAAAAAATCTTTACAAATCCATTCCTCCCATCCAAGGTGGGATGACCGCGGGATGAGCACAGGTGATCATCTCCCACTTGGGTTCCGGGGACACTGACTCCCCCTCCCCACCAAACCCGGGAGTTTTCTGGGAGCTGGGGCTGCCGGGAGGTTTTTCCACCACCAATATTTTGGGAAGCTGTGGCCCGGGCTGGTGGGAGCGGAGCTTTGGATGATGAGATGTGCCAGGAGGAGCTCCCGGTGGGAGCGGAGCCGGGGCGGGCTGGGAGCGCTCAGGGTAATTAGGCAATTAGCGGAGTAATTGGCTTCTGTCTCCTTCCTCTTTTCCCCATAAATAGAGCCCTGACGGAGCGCTGGAGAACAGGATGTTGCTTCCAGCGGTGACATCCCAAGGCAAGTGCGGGAATGAGCGGACTTTGGCTGGAAAATGTGACGGCGGAACCCCAGCGCGGCTCCCTCCGGGGCAGCCCGCGGCTCCGGGGCTCCTCTCCTCCCCTCTCCTCCCTTCCCAGATTTTTGGCCGCTCCTTCCCTGCTCCGGGATGTCTCCTGCCAACGCCGATTTTGCCGGCTCTCTCCTGGCTGCGGCCAAGCTCCACCCTTGGGATGCGCTCACCGCCGCTCCTGTCCCCTTCCCAGCCAGGGCTGGCACCTCCCTTCTGTCCCTTCTGTCCCGTCCAAGCCCCAGAAATCCCGTCTGTCACCTCTGTGCGAGCAGGGCAGGTCACTTCCCTTTGGGATGTCTCCGCTCCCCTCCCTTCGCTCGGAGTTATTTACAATTTATTGGCGTTTATGGCGGTCAGCGAGGAGCTGCACCACCCCCGGGTGGGATGAGGTGTCTCGCCGCGCTCCAGAGAAGCTGGGAGAGGGGTTTTTTTTGGGATGGCCTCACGGGAGCCGCTGGATCCCGGCGCAGGTCCCTCGGACTCCGTGTTCTTTCCGCTCGGCGCCGGGGCTCACGTTACTCCCTCGGTTTTAACTCCAGCTGAACTCTTTTTAAGTTTAAGTTTCTTTTAAAGTTTCTTTTTAAGTTTCTTTTCAAAGTTTGCATGTGAGAGCACAGAAAAGGTGTGTGAATGCATC
Organism: Urocynchramus pylzowi; assembly: GCA_013397555.1. Classification (NCBI taxonomy): domain Eukaryota; kingdom Metazoa; phylum Chordata; class Aves; order Passeriformes; family Fringillidae; genus Urocynchramus; species Urocynchramus pylzowi. The sequence goes on along the minus strand of VZRH01004089.1, from coordinate 87,255 downwards.
CAGGGATTGGTTTTTTTCCCCTTTTCCCCCTCTCTTCGTCCCATTTTTTTTCCCCTTCTGAACGCAAAAGGGAATTTTGGCTCCTGCAAAATCGAATGGGATTCTGGAGTGGCCTTGTGTCCTCTGAAAATGTGGATTTAACCTGAAAATCTCCAGGCTCAGGCCATTCCAAGGTGGAGCTGAGCTAAAAGTTGAGCTAAAATCCTGCAGTGTCCTTAAATAACATTTACAGGAATTATTGGAAGGAGAGAAGTGGGAGAAAGGGGTGGATTTCCAGGTGGTTTCTTGGCGTCGTTGTTCTCCAGAATATTTTAGGAGCCCTGGTGGACCCTGTGCTCTGGTCTTGGCTGGAATTAAAACGTGGAAGGTGCCTTGGAATAGAATAAAATGGAATATTCTAGAAGGGAAGGCTCCAGGGAATCCTCAGAGTCCCTGAAGGGGCTCCAGGAGAGCTGGAGAGGGACTGGGAACAAGGGACAGAGGGACAGGAGCCAGGGAATGGCTTCCAGTGGGAAAGGGAAGATTGGGCTGGGATCTGGGCAAGGAATTCCTGGCTGGGAGGGTGGGCAGGGGCTGGGCTGGAATTCCCAGATTTGCTGGGGCTGCCCCTGGATCCCTGGCAGTGCCCAAGGCCAGGCTGGACACTGGGGCTTGGATCCACCTGGGACAGTGGGAGGTGTCCCTGCCATGGATGGAGTGGATGGGATGGGATTTAAGGTCCCTTCCCACCCAAATCATTCCATGGAGGATTCACTGCCCTCCAGTTTTAGACTCCTGGGGTGAAAGGAGCTTGGAATTCTCTGTGCATCCAATTCCCTGCTGACATCCTGAGAAAAACTGGATGAAACCCTAAAATAAATCCTAATAAATCTTCTGAAGTGTTGGTCAATAATTCAGAGTACCTGGACGGCCTCGGTGCTTGATCTGGACTTTTAAAAATGATAAACTGTGACAGCAAACAGGATGTAAAGTGCTGGAATAACAAATGGATTTCTGGCAAATATTCCCTTTTCAAGGTCTCCCCCTGCACTGGAAATGAAGGATTTTGATTTTATCCCAGGCTACAAATGAAAATCTCCCTTTACAAGAGATGATTACACCAAAATCCTGACTTGGAGCATCTCCCTGATCATTTATTTAACAGCTGATGTGGGATTTTTGATGGGATGAAACACAAATGAGAAAGGTTGGCATGGAAAAATGTGGGAAAGGGAGCGTCAGGGAAGCTTGGAGGCCCTGGCTGGAGTCTCGGTGGATTTGTGTGGGGCTTTTTTTTGGGAATAATCTGCACTGGAGAGACCCAAAATTAGGGAATGAGGGGTGGGTTAGGCTACAACATCCCCGTGAGGCTTCCTGTTCGTTCCTGGGGGTGGTTTCACAGGAGGTTGCTGAGGTTTTTATGGAATCATCCTCAAAAAAACATGGAATGAGTTGGAAGGGACCTTAAAACCCCCCCAATTCCAGCTGCCATTCCTGCCACGGGCAGGAATGCCATTGGTTATCCATGTGAAAACCGGGAATTGGTCCTTCCATGTTGGCTTGAGCTTCCCAGAGACCGGGAAGCTCTGAGAGGATGCAGGGCCAGGTCCTCACGATGGAGACCTCGGGAAAGGTCTTGGTCAGGGTGGAATTCCCAAACACGGAGAGGTGATGTGAAATTCCCTTAAGGTAAAGAATCCTGGGATATCCTGAGCGGGAAGGGACCCACAGGGATCATGGATCCACCTCCTTCCCTGCTCAAGACGATCCCAACAATCTCACCCTGTCCATGGGTGTTTTCCAAACACCCCTGGAGCTCTGGCAGCCTTGGGAATGTGGCCATTCCCTGGGGAGCTGTTCCAGTGCCCCAGCACCCTCTGGATGAGGCATCTTTTCCTGATTTCCAACCTAACCCTGCCTGGAGCAGCTCCAGCCGTTCCCTGGGCCCCGTCCCTGTCAGAGGGAGCAGAGATGGGAGCTGCAGATCCCCATGGATCTCCTCGGGCTCCTCTTCTCCAGCTGAACATTCCACGTGCCCTCATCCCCTCCTCCAGACCCTTCCCCATCCTCGTGTCCCTCCTTTGGAAGTTCTCCAAGGGTTTTGGAGCTTTCTGGGATGGAGGTGCCCCAGAGCAGAGCAGGACAATCCCCTCCTCCGGCCGCCTCCTTGAATCCCTAACTAATCCCAAGGACTTCAAACCCAAACATTCCCTGAGAATTCCAGGCAGCAGCTTCAACAGTCCATTCGCTCACACTGAGAAAATTCCCTCTGAATAGCCAAAAATTCCCTTTTAAATGCTGAAAATTCCCTCTTAATAATCAAACCCCGTCATCCAAACGACCTTCCCGGCATCCTCCTGTTCGCGTTACGCTCCCATGTCCTCCTCCAGCGCTGGACAAAGTCAGTGGATGCCTTTTTTCCCGGTGCTGGAAGCTGGATCAGGCTTTTCCATGCTTTTTTCCCCCCATTATAAATGTAGATGGGATATATATTTATGTATATTTGTCCTGAGGTATCGAGTTGGAGCGTTTGTTATGGAATGAGAGCTCCTTTTCCAGGGTGAGGAGCAGTTTTCTCTGGCATGGGAGCTGTGTTTAGTCTGCATTCCCAGATCCCTTTTCCTTGAACAATATTTGCCCAATTACGGCCTCACGGATTCGCCTGGCTCGGGAGGGAAAGGTGATTTTTGGGACGTGCTTTTGGGGGGGGAGGATTGCAGGGAATGACCCCAAAAAACTGGGATGTGCTCCTTGGGTATCCGTGGAATGCAGGAGCGCCTCTGGTGTGTCACTGTAGAGAATTCCTGCCTCTGAGCACAGCCAGGAATGTGCAGGGAGGGAAAGGGAATATCCTGGGATCTGTGAACGCCAGCCCAGGTGGGCACTTGGATCGGGAATGGTGTCCAGCAGGATCTGGGAAGGGATTGTCCCTCTGGGCCAGGCAAGGCTGAGGCCACACCTTGAGGGTTGTGTCCGGCTCTGGGCCACGCAGTGCAGGACATGGAGCGGCTGGAGAATCCCTGAGGGAGCTGGGAAGGGGCTGGAGAATCCCTGAGGGAGCTGGGAAGGGGCTGGAGAATCCCTGAGGGAGCTGGGCAGGGGCTCAGCCTGGAGCAAAGGAGGCTCAGGGGCCCTTGTGGCTCTCACAGCTCCTGCCAGGAGGGGACAGCCGGGGGGGTCGGGCTGTGCTCCAGGGAACAGGGACAGGAGCAGAGGGAACGGCCTCAGGGGAGCCTCAGGGTGGGAATTGGGAGGAATTCCCTCATGGAAAGGGGGGTCAGGAATTGGAAGTGCCCAGGGAGCTTTGGAATCCCCATCCCTGGAGGTGTCCAAGGAATTCCTGGATGCGGCACTCAGTGCCAAGCTGTGCCCAATGCCCTCCTTGGACTCGATGCTCCTGGAGGGATTTTCCAACCTCAGTGATCCCGGGATTCTGTGTATTTGGAGGCAGATAGTCCCCTTCCAACCCAAACTATTCCAGGAAAGCTTGGGGAAAATAGGGGAGGTAGAGATGGAAACCTTTCCTAGCTAAACCTTAGGCCAGGCCAGGCCTAAGTGGTGGAGCCTGGCCTGGTGGAGCACCAGGATTATTCTGTAGCCCCCAGGCAAATCCAGGTGGGATGTGTGTCCCACAGAATTCCTGTGTGCAAGAAGCATTTTCCCACAAAAACGCACGTTTGTGTTGGGTTAAAACTAGATCCATCCCTGATCCCGGGAAAACAGTGGAGTTTATCCACACAATGAGTTGGGGATGGCTCAGAACCCAGCAGGAGAGACGGGAAAGGGGAGCAGCTCCCAAATAAACTCAGTTTGGAGGGAATCATCGGATAACTCGGAGTGGAAGGGACCTGCAGTGATCCCTGGGCTGCCCAGGAAGGGACAATCCATCTGAAGCGGGATCTTCTCTCCCGGTGCTGCGGCCTGGAAAGCGCTTGGGAAGGAGGGGAAAGGTCGGAAAAGCGAGGGATGGGGAAGCACTGGCGGCGCTGCGGGTTAAGCCTGGCTCGCTCCAAGGGCTGGGCTTGACCACAAAGCCTCATCCCAATCCCAGGGGAGGATGTCGTGGGTGTCCTGGGCTCCCGTCACGTCACGGGGCCGGACACTCCGGCGTTTCCCATTCCCAAGCTCCGCCTCTGGCTGAGCCAGAGCTTCTCCTGCCGGAGTTTGTTTGAACCCAGGAGCACCGGAATGGCTTTTGCAGGAGCCTCATTAAGCCATTATTGCAGCTATTAATAAAGCAGAACATTTCCTCTGCTGGACGCTCATCCCTGGGTGGATGCACTCCATGGGGCGGGAAAGGGGCCTCTGGACAAATCTGGAGCGAGGAAATTGATGGATCAGGTTACTCCCAGAAAATTAACCAGTGTTTGTCCACGGAAAAGCAGGAAAAATGGATCCGGAGAGCCCCCAGAGCCATCCTGCTGTGTGAGATGGGGGGAGCTGATTCATAGGGAAGGCCCTTGGGATCAATTAATTAGGGATTACAGGATTGGGAATGTTGGAATTGTCTGAGCCTCCCCTGGAGTCTCAGCAAGAGTCGTTATCAGGTCCTGCTGATAAGGCCCTGGAGACCCCCAGGGAGAATTAATTAATGTCTTTGTCCCACTCATCCCCAAAATTCCCCATCTCCTGTGGATCATTGTCCCATTCCCAAAATTCTCCATCCCCAAAATTCCCCGTCTCCTGTGGATCATTGTCCCATCCCCAAAATTCCCCATTTCCTATGGATCGGTGTCCCATCCCCAGAATTCCCTATCTCCTGTGGGTCATTGTCCCATCCCCAAAATTCCTCATCTCCTGTGGATCATTTCCCCATCTCCTATGGATCATTGTCCTACCCCAAAATTCCCTGTCTCACATGGATCATGGTTCCACTCATTCCCAAAATTCCCCATATCCTATGGATCATTGTCCCATCCCCAAAATTCCCCATTTCCTGTGGATCACTATCCCATCCCCAAAATTCTCCATCCTCAAAATTCCCTGTCTCACATGGATCATGGTTCCACTCATTCCCAAAATTCCCCGTCTCCCGTTGTCCCTTCCTGGGCAGGTGAGGTGACCACTGCAGGTCCTTTCCTCTCCGAGTTATCCAGTGATTTCCCCCAAGCTGAGTTTATTTGGGATCTGCTCCCCTTTCCCGTCTCTCCTGCTGGGTTCTGAGCCATCCCCAACTTTATGGGGATATTTTCCTGGGATCAGGGATGGGTCTGGTTTAGCCTTTTACCTGTGTTGTGCCTCGCCGCAGGCATTCCACAGGAGTTTCCCAGGGAAAATTCCCATCTTGAAGAAATCAGGAGAATCCATCGCTTCCCTGCTTCATCCCCTTCTTGGTTTGTTCCATTTGGAATTTTTCTGACTCCCAGACATTCATTCCTGCTCTGCCTTTCACTACTGGGATAAGGATTCCTGCAGGATTTGGATTTCAATTCCTGAGAAGAGTTCGTGGGATTGGGATCAAGCCAGATCCCGTTTTTTTGATAAACTGAGCAAAAATTATTGAGCTGCCTCAGGAATAATTTCTCCATGTTTTCCTAAAACTCATTCCTTAACTCATCTTCCTTTTAAAAATCTGGGATGCAAACTCTTCCCAGATTTCCATCATCCATCCCGGCGGTGGGGAAACCACCGAGGGGAATCCGTCTCCCTCCAAAATCCACCTTTGGAGATCCCATTCCCTTTTTCCTTCTCCCAGCCTTGTGACGTGACCCATCCTCAGGTAACTCTGGATCTGAAATCCTTGGAGAAGCTGTTTTTTGGGAGATGTTGTGGCTGCCCCATCCCTGGGAGTGTCCAGGGTCAGGCTGGAAGGGGTTTGGAGCGCCCTGGGATGGTGGGATGTGTCCCATGGCAGGGGGTGGGATAAGCTGGGCTTTAATCCTTCCAATCCAAGACATTCCATGTGTCCAACACCTCTGTGCAGTCAGGAGAGCTGCAAGAATGGGGATTTCTGGAGATTTCTGGAGATTTCTGGAGATTCCTGGTGATTTCTGCAGATTTCTTCAGATTTCTGCAGATTTCTGCAGATTTCTGCAGATTTCTGCAGATTTCTGCAGATTCCTGCAGATTCCTGCAGATTCCTTACTTTATTGTAAAGGAAAACCTCTCCAAGTCATCTTAAAACCAGGTTTTAGTGTTTAAAGCTAGGTTTTAGTGTTGCCATGAAGTCCCGGCTGCCTGAGCTGGGATCGGCCGAGCTGGGCTGTGGCTGTGTGGCTCTGGTGGGTCTGGGAATGCCGTTCCTGCCTGGAATCCCACAGGGGCAGAGGCGTGGGGTCGGAGGCGCCGTGCCCATCCCGTGGGAGCTCTTTGATCTCCCGTTCCCTCCCGGCCGACCAGGAGCAGCTGCAGGTCGGGCTCCGAGGCCGGCTTGGTCCACCCGAGGCTCCACAGGTGACCTCGACCCTGGAGGGTGGGAAAACTGGGACAAACCTCTTCACAGCAGGATATTTCAGAGGGAAAATGTGAATGACTGGAAAGGGTTAGAGAGCTCGAACACCTTTCCCATGGGAAAAGGCTGGGAGAGCTGGGAATGTTCCCCTGGAGAAGGGAAAAATCCAGGGAGAGCTCAGAGCCCCTGGCAGGGCCTGGAGGGGCTCCAGGAGAGCTGGAGAGGGACTGGGGACAAGGGACAGAGGGACAGGAGCCAGGGAATGGCTTCCACTGGGAAAGGGGAGATTGGGCTGGGATCTGGGCAAGGAATTGCTGGCTGGGAGGGGGGGCAGGGGCTGGGCTGGAATTCCCAGATTTGCTGGGGCTGCCCCTGGATCCCTGGCAGTGCCCAAGGCCAGTCTGGATCCACCTGGGACAGTGGGAGCTGTCCCTGCCCATGGATGGGGTGGGAATGGGATGGGATTTAAGGTCCATTATAACCCCAACCATTCCACGATTCCATGAAATTATCCCCAAGTCTGAGGTGTTTGCAGGATCTGGTCCTTCTTTGCATGGCTCAATCCCACTTCCCCCATGCAGGGATGAGCTTGGGAAACTAGGGAACATTCCAGCCCCTCCATGTTCCCTCTGAAGTTCTGTGCAGAGACTTCCAGGGATGCTTCAGCATCCTGCAGGGAGCTGCTTTGGGAATGCCAGCAGCGGGCAGGGAATGTGGCTCCCAAAAATGCCACATGTTCCTGCTCTAGATTCAGCCAGAGGACAGGATCCTGCTGGCAAAATTCCTGCAGGTCCCTCTAGAGCACTGGTTGTACATTGGCTACTCCATAGGAATCGTGGAATCATGGAATGGTTTGGATTGGAAGGACCTTAAATCCCACCCGGTTCCACCCAGGGACACCTCCCACCATCCCAGGTGGATCCAAGCCCCAGTGTCCAACCTGGGGATCCAGGGACAGCCACAGCAAATCTGGGAATTCCATTCCAAGGTCTCCCCACCCTCCTGAGCTGATAAATCCCAGGACAGAGACTGAAAGGGAATTCCACCTGTTCCACGTCTGCTGTGGGAATGTTTGTGCCAGGGCTGCGTGTCCTGGTGTCGGTGCCGGGAGAGGAGCCTGGATCGGGATCCCCCCATCCCACACTCCTTTTTTTGGGGTGGAGAGAGACCTTCCCAAGGTATCCCTGTGATGGTGGGGATGGGGAGAGGAATTTTTAGGATGTTTCCCTGTGGGATGAATTTTGTTGCTGCTGCAAATCCAGGTGCAGGGGAGCAGGGGCTGCCCAGCCCCATCCCACTGGGAAGTGGGATCACGGAAGGGGCTGAGGGAACCACTGGGAACACGAGGGTGGGGAGAGCACACCTGAGGCTGGACACGGGTGTGGACACGGCTTTTTGGGATGTTTCTGAATCCCAATACCCATCCAAGAGCTCTTGGAGCCAGCTCCCAGCGCTGGGCATGGAGATCCAGCACATTCCATGCCTGTGCTGCCTTGCTGCCCTCTGCAGGTCCCGTGCCCGGGATCAGCCCATCCTGTATCCCAGGGAAACAGCCCTGGCCTGGCTCCCCCCATCCCAGCATCCCAGAACTTTGGGATTTTTTGGCTTTCCAACCTCTCCCAAAATATCCGCTCCCTGCTGCAGCACCCCCCATCCCAGCATCCCAAAATAACCATGCCCTGCTGCAGCACCCCCCATCCCAGCATCCCAAAACTTTGGGATTTTTTGGCTTTCCAAGCTCTCCCAAAATATCCGTGCCCTGCTGCGGCCAGACTCCGAGGGCAGCCAGGCACCGGAGCGGCAGCCGGAGCCAGCTGTGCCAAAGGGCGCCCGCAGCATTCCCGGGCAGTTTTTCCACGGCTTCCCGCTGCTGGAGAAGCACGTGGGATGGATGTGAGTCAGCCCAGGAGTGGCTCTGGATGCAGAGGTGCCCGGGAGATGCTTCCTGAAGGGATCCGTGCTGGAATCGAGAGGGATTCAGGGATGCAGGAGCTCGTCCAGCTGCGAAAATTCCCTCCAGTTCCTTGGAAGAATCCAGTTTTGGCTGTAATTGTCACTGCAGCCAATTCCCAGTGTTGTTCGGGAAGTTTTTCCATGCACAGGCTGGACCTGGAGCTTTCCCTTCCCTTCTTCCCTCTCTCCGCTGGGTAAATCCAGGTCCCTGCTCCCGTTCCACCCTCCCTTCTCCTTCCCGGGAAATCTCTCCTGGCCCAGGAGCCCGAGCTGGAATTTGGGCTGGTTCAGAACATCCACCCTCCCATCTGATCCCGACCCAGGCTCTGGCCCGGAACAGCAGGAATCTGGACTTGGAGCTCCAGGAAATTTCTGAGCTCCACTTCCAGAGGCTGGGATTGGATGGGATCCAGGGGAGCCCAAACAAAATTCCAGGGGTAGCTTGGGTTCTGCAGGCACTGCGGAAATCCAAACACGAAAAAGGAGGAAAAACTTGAAACCCTTCCCACCCCCAGGTTCTCCAACACTTCATTTTCCTGGGCAGGGTTTGGATTTGGCATCCAATGAATCTCCAAACACCCCAAAATCCAGGAGCTCTGCAATTCCACGGAGCCTTTTCCCTGGGAATTTGGAAACACCTTGTTAGAGAAAGGGGCTTTGCAATTATCCCGAGTGTCCAAATGGAAAAACTGAGCTCAGCTGGGGCTTTGCCAAGGTTATCCCGACAGTGGCAGGGTAGGAACGAGGTGGCAAAGGCACTTCCCAGAAAATCCGAGTTTAAGTGAGAGGCAGGATCACTCTGAGCTTTCCAGGAACAATCCCAGCTCCAGCCCCACTTCCCAGAGCTGCCTTTTACAAAATTCCACAGCAGCCGAGTTTCTCCACGGTGGGAAAATTTGGGATGAGACCTGACTGTGACCACCACAGCTCTGGATAGTGGAAGCGCCTGGGAGCTGGAAGTTGTTTTGGGCTCCACCGGGACGGGAAAATCCCACTTGGAGGATTGGGGGATTCCACCTTCCAGGACCTGGAGTCCTGCACGGGTTCCTGGGGCTGCACGGATCATGTTTTCCTTTCCGCGGGAATTTTTGGCGGCTGAGTATCAAAGCTCTGCTCAGCAGGCCACGGGTTTCCTCTGGAGGGATTCCCACTGGGAATGTGGGAGGTGGCACCCGAGGCTAAACAGGAGGAGCAGATGGGTCAGCAGAAGGAGGAGCGGGAGAGGGAATTGGTTTGTGATTCCTTCACACACCAAACAGCAGAAAATACGGGAATTTTAGGTTATGGCTGAAAAAAAGGTGTCACTGGGGTGGAGAAGCAGCTGGAATTTGTTGTAGATTGGGTCAAGCTGGGAAAAAAACAGAGGAAAGGACTTTTTTTGTGGAAAAATCGACAACGATTTTTGTTCCCTGCCTTATGTCCCTGTGTGTGCTTCCCTGGGCTCGGGAAAAGCATGGATTCCATCCTGGGACACATGGGTGGATCTGATCCTCCAAGCTGGTGGTTGAGGAATTCTGAATCCCCAAACTTCTCCAGGCTGTTTGGAGCTGATGGATGGAACCAAAGTCCCCAAAATTCCCTAATTTGTCTTGTTTGAGGCTTTTCTGGTGCCCCTGCACGGAGGGTGTCGGATCCTGCTCAGATCCGGGGAGATCCTGTTAATCCGAGGGAGATGGGAAGCAAATAAGCACCAAAAAATTAATTAAATGAATGATTCATTATTTTAAATTAATTTCTCCACCTCCAAGAGAGGACACAGCTGCAGAAAGGAGGGACAGAGCCTGGAATGCCGGGTCTGGAGCGGGGGATTTGGGATGAAGGACGAGTTCGGCACGCGAGCGGCCGCGGAGGGAATTCCGAGGGCAATTCCGGCTTCCTGGTACCTTTGCCCAGGTGAGAGGCCGCTGGAATCCCGGCAGCAGGCACGGGGGATGGGATTGGAACCAGATGTCAGGAAGTGCGAGCTCCAAACGTGTGGAAGGGCCCCCCGGCCATGGCGGCGCGGCCCGAACAAGGGGTCATTCACCGAGCAGTCATCGGCATCCCGCGGCTCCGGCCCCAAAAACGGGAATCGACCTCCCGAGCTTTCCCGGGAATTCCAGGGAGATCTGGCTGGGGTGAATGGAGCTCCCGTTGACTGTGGAAATGCTCCCGAGAGGGTTTTGCCTCAAGGCGCAGCTTGGGGAAAAATAAAAATAATTGGGAAGAGAGGCCAGGATCTCTCCCTGTCCCTCAGCTCCCATTGGAGCTTCCATGGATCGTGTTTTCCATGTTTTCCCTCGGGAGCCGTTGGGGGTGGAATCATCCAGGCAATGAACCTGAAGTTGTTTGGTCCAGGGGTACTCCAGGTGTTTAAAACAGGTTGGGAAACTCTGGGAAGCAGACTCCATAAATTATCTGGGAGTTGTGGTCGGAGCAGGGATACCTGGGTGGGATTTTCCGGCCTGGCTTTTGTAGGAGGTCGGAGTCTTTGGATTTAAGGAGTTCTTGGTGCTCTTATAATCATTGAAATGGTCATGGAAATTGACGTTGTCTTTGCTCTTTGTTATCCCACATTCCTCCAATTTATATCAGCTCGGTCCATAAAACCATGAGGATGGGTTTGGGAAAGATTCTCCCATTTATTTTCATGGATAAACCTTCAAGAATATTGGCAAAAACCCCCAGTTTTGAGGCTGGAATTGTGGCTTATGATTTTTAATTTCTTTTTTCCGTTTTCCTTCCTTCTCCACTCTTTCTGATCCAAAGAAAGCCTCCCCAAAACTCACCAGTCATTCCTGGAAGTGTCCAAGGCCAGGCTGGATGGGCTTGGAGCCTGGGATAGAGGGAGCTGTCCCTGCCCATGGATGGGGTGGCACTGGATGGGATTTAAGGTCCCTTCCCACCCAAACCATTCCAGGATTCTGGAGCCCCTCTGCTCTGGAACCAGGCTGGGAGAGCTGGGAATGTTCCCCTGGAGAAGGGAAAAATCCACGGAATCCTCAGAGTCCCTGGAAGGGCTCCAGGAGAGCTGGAGAGGGACTGGGGACAAGGGACAGAGGGACAGGAGCCAGGGAATGGCTCCCACTGGGAAAGGGGAGATTGGGCTGGGATCTGGGCAAGGAATTCCTGGCTGGGAGGGTGGGCAGGGGCTGGGCTGGAATTCCCAGATTTGCTGGGGCTGCCCCTGGATCCCTGGCAGTGCCCAAGGCCAGGCTGGATCCACCTGGGAGGTGGGAGGTGTCCCTGCCCATGGAATGGGGTGGAGATGGGTGGGATTAAAGGTCCTTCCCACCCAAACCATTCCATGATCTTACACCAGACCCGTTTTCCAAGCTCAAGATAATCCAGTATTTGGCTTCTTTTCTGACTGCATCCCTTGGCCTTTCCACACTCCTGATTTCCTGCAGGAGGAGGAAGGCTGGGATACAAACTCTTTCCATGGAGAAGAGAGTATCCCAGTGAATATTTGGGAACCACCAGCTCCAGCTGCTGAGCATTCCCCAGTGGATAAATCCCACTGTGAGGTAGGAGAAGATGTCCTAGACCCTGCCTGATGCCCCATGAAGTCTCCTTGGAGCCATTCCAGCTTCCAAGTTCCATGGAAGCTGCTCCATAAGGAACGGGGCACACCTGGAGGGAGCCGGTTTTCAATGGAGCCACCATTTATGGGTGTGGATATGGAAAGTGTTCCCTCAGGATCCATGGAAAGAGGGATTGTTTGGCCTCATGGGAATGGATCAGCCAGAGTTCGGATCAGACCGGTTTTGAGGGAAAATATTCCTGAGGTTTGTGGTGGGGAAGGTGGGTGTTTAAACCTGGATCAGCTCCTCGCTCCCTGCCTGATCTCCACAGCCCTGGAATGTGTCACACCTGGCAGGGCGAGGGGTCGGATTCCCACCTTGCTCCCTGCTGGATTTAGGGAGGTGAGGGAATGTCCAGCTGAGGGGGTCCCTTCTTCATTCTTTAACTAAACTCCAAAAAAAGAGCGAATCCCCTCAGATTTCCCAAAATGCTGCGGGCTCTGAGGATCCTGGGGCAGGATTTAGAATGGTGGGATTGGAGGGAATATCCGGAGCAGTGGGGGGGGGAGGGGACATCCCTTTTCTTCCCTCTGCTTCTTCCAAGTGTCACCGAGTGGAAAAGTCCAAGGGGTTTTGTCTTTCCAAGCTCTCACTTAATGGGATTGGAATGACTTCGGAGCAGTTCCTTTCCGACCAAAAATAACCCCAAACATTCCCCGTTCTGCCCACCCCTCCCCGGCCTCATGACTTTAAAAGGATTTGTGCCTTGGGAAAACAAACCCGGATGAATTCCCATCGGCCGGGGCCATTCCAAAGCGCTGCCCCCCCTCCTCCCTGCTCCACGGAAAACCACGGCCTTGGCCAGGGCTGGAAGAGGAGCCGTTCATGAGTTTGGTTTCCCAAATGGAATCCCGGTGGAATGCTCTCAGTCACTCCTAAAGGGGCTCCGTGGGGATTCCGCTCCCGGCGTGTGCCAGGTTATCCCTGGAGAGCCGGGCAATGGCCTCGGCACGTTTTTGGGGTGATCCTGTAACCAGGGGATGTCTGGGAAGGGGATGGCCTCAGCAGTGGGATCATCCACCTCTGGAAATCCCCAGTTTTCCCAAATTTTTCCACTCAGTGCTTGGGAGAGAGATTTTAAAGCGGGAGATGCTGCCTCGCCTTTTTCTCCCTGAAGCGGGGTTGGAAAGGATGGTTTGGGGGACTGGAATGGCTTTGGAGCGACTTGAGGAGGGAGAGGATGGCTTTTGGAATTCCTTGGGGCTGGAAATGGTGGCTTTTGGAATTCCTTGGGGCTGGAAATGGTGGGTTTTGGAATTCCTTGGGGTGGGAAAGGGGGATTTTGGTATTCCTTGGGTTTTGAGAGGATNGAATTCCTTGGGGCTGGAAATGGGGGTGGATTTTGGAATTCCTTGGGTTTTGAGAGGATGGCTTTTGGAATTCCTTGAGAGTGGAAAGGATGGGTTTTCAAATTCCCTGAGGGGTGGAAAGGATGGGTTTTGAAATTCCTTTGGGTTTGAGAGGATGGCTTTTGGAATTCCTTGAGGGCTGGAAAAGGTGGATTTTGGAATTACTTTTGGTTTGAGAGGATGGCGTTTGGAATTCCTTGGGGCTGGAAAAGGTGGATTTTGGAATTCCCTAAGGGTTTGAGAGGATGGCTTTTGGAATTCCTTGAGGGTGAAAAGGATGGGTTTTGGCATTCCTTGGGGTTTGAGAGGATGGATTTTGGAATTCCTTGGGGTTTGACAGATGGCTTTTGGAATTCCTTGAGGGTTGGAAAGGATGGGTTTTGAAATTCCTTTGGGTTTGAGAGGATGGCTTTTGGAATTCCTTGGGGCTGGAAATTGGGGTGGATTTTGGAATTCCTTGGGGTTTGACAGATGGCTTTTGGAATTCCTTGAGAGTGGAAAGGATGGATTTTGGAATTCCCTAAGGGTTGGAAAGGATGGCTTTTGGAATTCCTTGGGGCTGGAAAT
>VZRH01004089.1:55773-73256 GCA_013397555.1 Urocynchramus pylzowi | reverse complement strand
AATTCCTTTGGGTTTGAGAGGATGGCTTTTGGAATTTCAATGAGGGCTGGAAAAGGCAGATTTTGGATTTTGTTGGGGTTTGAGAGGATGGCTTTTGGAATTCCTTGAGGGTTGGAAAGGATGGGTTTTGAAATTCCTTTGGGTTTGAGAGGATGGCTTTTGGAATTCCTTGAGGGCTGGAAAAGGTGGATTTTGGATTTCATTGGGGTTTGAGAGGATGGCTTTTGGAATTCCTTGAGGGTTAAAAGAGTCGCAAATTAGTCTTTCCATGGATTAAAAGGAGCACAGTAATCCTCCCCTTGTTTGGTTTTCCTGAAAATGTTGGCAGAGAAGTGCCCAAAACTCCTCTTGTTGGTGGGTTTTGTTTTGGAGAATCCCAGAATGGTTTGGATTGGGAAGGACCTTAAAGATCCTTTAGATCCAAACCCATGGGGTGTTCCCTGTCCCGTGGTTTGTAATCGTTACAATGGTGCTGATTTTCTTCCATTCTTCTTTGGCACTCCAGGGTTTTATTGGGATTTTGGTGATAAAATGAGAGCAGAAACAGTTTTTTTTTTTTTTTTGGAGAAATCACATTTTTTGGGGAAAGGCAGAGGGGAAAAAGCATTTTCAACTCCAAAATCATCCCAAATTCCAAGTTTTACTGATAAAATTCTGGTGTTACCTCATACAGATGAGCACAATGGTTGTGGATTCCCAGCATCTTGTTCTACAACAGGCTGGGAAAATTTTCCTGCATTTTTTGGCTGGAATTTTCCTGCTTTTTTTTGGACCACTCTGCCTGAGTGGTCCCGTAATTTATGACTTAATTGAGAAGCCGGACTTTTCCTGGAGTTTCCTGTGTCCACAGAGCAAACTTTGCCCAAGGAATCCTTGTGCTTCTCCAGCACAGCAAACCCAGATGGGCAGGGAGTGGGAAACACCACGGAATTCCCTAGGAAATCCTAGGAGATGGGTGGGGAGTGCTGACACACCAAAAGAAACGTGGAAAAGCAAATCCCGTGGTCTCCACCACATGGAGGGATGAACCACCTGGAGTTTGACGAGGGAATCAGGACACGGGAATGGCTTTTCCCAGGCTACTCCAATCTGGCTTTAATCCCGGGATGGGAAGCAGGAGGCCTGTCCATGATGTGTCGGGATAGAAACATTTCTGATCTTGGAATGTCCATGTGGAGCTTTATTTCCCGTAATTGCGCACCAAGACACGTTTGGTGCTGTAATTCCCGATGTTCCTGGGCAGCCAGAGGATTTCAGTTACCAATCTGTTGCTCCCACGTGGTCGGGAGAGCACCTCCGGCTCTTCCTGCCCTCCCTGCTCCAGCCTGGGTTTTTCCAGCTTGGTTGTTCCAGAAACAAGGAGAGAAGACAAGTTATGCTCCCAGTTCCAGAGCTTCTCCTAAAGCATGGATCATCTTCCAGAGCTTCTCCTAAAGCATGGATCATCTTCCAGAGCTTCTCCTAAAGCATGGATTCTCTTCCAGAGCTTCTCCTAAAGCATGGATCATCTTCCAGAGCTTCTCCTAAAGCATGGATCCCCTTCCAGAGCTTCTCCTAAAATATGGATTCTCTCCTAGAGTTTCTCCTAAAACATGAATCCTCCTCCAGAGCTTCACCTAAGCCATGGATCCCCTTCCAGAGCTTCTCCTTAAACATGGATCCCTCTTAGAGTTTCTCCTAAAACATGGATCCCATTCCAGAGCTTCTCCTAAGCCATGGATCCCCTTCCAGAGCTTCTCCTAAGCCATGGATCCCCTTCCAGAGCTTCTCCTAAGCCATGGATCTCCTTCCAGAGTGTCTCCTAAACTATCTTCCATCTTCTGGAATTTCTCCTAAAACACGGATTCCTTGTTCCAGCTACATGAGAGATGTCCTTCCTCCGAATTCCCACGGCACAGCATTCCCAACAACATTTATTTTCCTGGCTTCTCTCAGGGGTCAACCTCGATACTCCAAAATCCAATGTTCTGGATTTGGATTTGGTCTCCATCATTGGAGATCACGGCCTAAAAGCTCCGCCTTGCTAAACCAGGCCAGAGCCTCTCATTATCCAAGAGTTTGGCCTAAAGTTGGACGAATTTGGAGCCTTCTGGAGAAGAGTTTCCCTGGTCAATGTGGGTAATCCAGGATAATGCAGGATACAGGATGGAAAGGAACAAGTTCTTCATTCCTCCAGTGGGGAAAAAGGTCTGGATTGGGTGGGGAGTCACAGAACCATAAAATCATGGAATGCTGTGGGTGGGAAGGGATCTTAAAGCCCTGCCATGGGCAGGGACACCTCCCACCATCCCAGGTGGATCCAAGCCCCAGTGTCCAACCTGGCCTTGGGCACTGCCAGGGATCCAGGGGCAGCCCCAGCAAATC
The DNA here is from genome assembly GCA_013397555.1 of Urocynchramus pylzowi. NCBI lineage: Eukaryota > Metazoa > Chordata > Aves > Passeriformes > Fringillidae > Urocynchramus > Urocynchramus pylzowi. Next base: position 70,892 of record VZRH01004089.1, on the reverse strand, counting down.
TGGGAATTCCAGCCCAGCCCCTGCCCACCCTCCCAGCCAGGAATTCCCTGCCCAATCTCCCCTTTCCCAGTGGAAGCCAATCCCTGGCTCTTGTCCCTGCAGGCCCCTGTGGGAAGTCCCTCTCCATCCCAGATCCAGTAAGGCTCTCCTGGGAACTGGGACCAGCCCGGAGAGGGACCCCTGCTGCTCGTTGGCCTCATGGTGAGCAATATTTTGGGAGGATGGTCGAGATGATGCAGCAAGAGATCTTGGGATGAGGGAGGAATATTCCCAAACTGGTGGCTGGGAGGGATATTGGATGAATTAGAGAGAAAGGTGCCCCATGGATGCAGAAAAAACCACGGAATTCCTGCTTAAATGTATAGGAATATCTCTCCTTCCTTTTCTCCAAGCAGGCAAATCCTTTATCTTGATGTTTTGGTGACTGGAACTTCCAGGATCTCCTGTGGGATGTCCTGATGCTCCCCTGGCTGGAGAAGAGGGACTTGCCCTGGGATAATTATTCGAAAGGACTTGGATATAAAAAACAAAAACAAAAACCCTAAAACTGTTCTTTTCTCTCCTAAATTCTGTAAAGCCAAGGTGAGAAATGTGGGGTTGATCGCCTTGGAGAATCCATCTCAGAGAGTGGAGATTGGGATTGGGGAATGGAATTCCCTCTCCACAAGTTCTTCAGGAAGCCAAATATCCCAGCCTGTGTTTCCTTTGTGACTCCTAAAGGGAGGTGAGATAAATCCCACTTTTAATACCTTCATCCTTTTCCATGAGGCTGAGCTTCCAAGCTCTTCCACCACAATATTTTCTCCTGGATTTTCCTTGGATCTATCCACCTTTTAAACAGCTTTTTGACAATCTGTATCCAGTATTTCAGTCTCTGCCTTGTCAGGGGTTTCTGTTCTGCAATAATTCCTCTTTTATCCTATTTTCCATCACTTTTTAAGGAAATTAAGCTGATCTTCTTCCCCATTTAAACATTCAAGCCCTCAAAAAAAAAATTAAAAAAAACCCCAACAAACAAATAAAACTTGGTCCTCACGTAAACATTCAAGCCCTCAAAAATCATTGTCCTTCTGCTCTTTAGGGATGGTGGATTTTCCCTGTTTTCTGCGTGTTCTGCTGGATTTTATTCCCTAAAAATTCCACAGGAGCCGGAGCACTCAGCAGCTGGACAACCCTGCCCTCCTTCTCCTCCTCCCTTTGCCACCCCTGTGGCCTCGGGGGCAGCCATCAGCTGATGGACAAGGCAGCAGATCCCACCAAACTTCCTTTCCCACTGGAATAACAGCTCCCTCATGGCCCCATCCCAAATCCCAATCCATGGGGTGTGGGGTTTATTCCTGCAGCAGAAGCTGTTCCCGCTCGGGGTTGTGTGAACTCCGGCACCGCGGGGAAGTTTTGGCTCTGCCTGGGAAAGAGCCTCTTTGATGAGCAGAATTCCTCATTTTGGGAGGGGGTCAGGCCTGTTTCCCATGGAAAACACGGACTGGCACTGGCTGCCGGGGCAATTATCGGTGGGGCAGAGCGGTGCCACCTGGGATAATTTTATCCAAATTCCAGTGGGGTGTCTGACCCCAGGCTCCTTCTCCGGGCCCTCCAGCAGCTGAATCACCTAATCTGGCTCAGACATCTGGCTCCCAGCGGGATGATTGCTTGGAATTGCCAGCCTGTCTCCGGTGACTGGGGGAAAGGAGCGGGGATTCACTGGGAGGCAGAGCTATCCCAGTGAAATCACCTCTCCCGGCAAAACGTTGGCACGGCCTTCCCAGGGCTCGCTCCAAAGGTTGGGAAATGGGTTGTTCCCCTTCAGGACACTCATGAGTCACAGTCTGTGGAGTTTCGGGATGAATCCTCAAGACAAAATTCCAAGATCCCCTCCCAGCCCTTTCCCTTTATCCGGAAAGGTGGTTAGGCTCGGCCCAAGTTCCTAGGATAGCGTTTGCTAGTCTGCTCCCAGTTTTCCAGCTATCCACAGGCTTTGATCCATGAGCCCTGTGCATCATCCCAGCTGGAAATGGATGTGCTGTTCCCTCAGCAAATCCCTCGGGAGCAAGAGGAGTGGGAGGGGAATTTGCCCATGGAGTGAGGATGGAAATGCCAATGGGATTCCTGACCCTGCACTGGGAGCTGGGAGCTGGGCTGGACGGGCAGAACCGGTGGGAAAACTCCTGGGAATTGCCCCAGAGCTGGGCCAGGAAACCAGGAATCCCTGCCTACCTGCTGCAGGGATCTCCAGGATCCAGGGTCTCATTCCAGGTGTGTGGGAATGGGAGGTTTTTCCATGCCTGGATAACGGGTGGCTCATTAACAACCCCTGCCTGTGTCGCAGCTCCCTGCAAACTCCAGCTGGGATAAGGCAGGGATGGATTTCTCCAATGAATCCATGGAGAAAGAAGTGGGAGACGTGAGCTGAATGTGGATAAAAGGGAAAGGAAGGAGGTGGAGAGGGTGATTCCCGCAGGGATTATCCATGCAGTGCCACTTGGAGATGACTCCAGCCAGGTCCTGATGTCATCTTTGGGGTCATCCCATCAGGAATGGGGTGTGAAAGGCTTGGAGTTACCCTAAAATTACTTTTTATTCCTGTTCATCCCTGCATTCCTCCATTTTCATGGAATAAGAGCAAGGGAATGAAAAGCACGGAATAAAAAAACATGGAATAAAAAGCAGGGAATAAAAGCAAGGGAGACAGAATAGCACTGAAATTACAGCTGGACTTATGAGCTGCCGAAACAGCCAAGGATTTAGCAGCTCTTAATTACAAATAAACCAAATAATTGCATTTTGGGACCTGCTGATTTGTAATGGGGAGAGAAAAGGACAAATAAATCAAATTGGGGTTTTTAGCCAATTAATTATTTGCTTTAATAAGAAATAGGATTAAGTAGGCTCTGCCAGGGTAGAAAATGTGTCTGCCTGGAATTCTCCTGGGAAAGATTTGGAATGAACAGAGCTGAAAGGATTTTGCAGGAATCTCCCAGCTCATCCTTGGAGCTCTTTGTTCCCCCTTGCATTTCATGGAGTCCTGGAGGGGCTCTAACGTGGTTAATCATTAATTAGTGGTTAATCATTAATTAATGTCAGTTTGGTTGCATTAATAAATGGGGTTTTTTTTTAGGAATCAGTTCTTCTTTGAGGAAGGACAAATCTTGTTATATGGATGAAGGGAAATGGGAACATCTTTGAGGTTGGATTGATTGGATTTTGGACTTTTTTCCCAAGTCTGCAGATGGAGCTGCAGCTGCAGGGCCTGGCAGCAAAACGGGGGAGTGTCGAGATGTTTGGGAACACCAAAAAATCATGGAACGGTTTGGGATGGATGAGACCATCCCATTCCCATGCCATCCATGGGCAGGGACACCTCCCGCTATCCCAGGTGGGTCCAGCCTGGCCTTGGGCACTGCCAGGGATCCAGGGGCAGCCACAGCAAATCTGGGAATTCCAGCCCAGCCCCTGCCCACCCTCCCAGCCAGGAATTCCTTGCCCAGATGCCAGCCCAATCTCCCCTTTCCCAGTGGAAGCCATTCCCTGGCTCCTGTCCCTCTGTCCCTTGTCCCCAGTCCCTCTCCAGCTCTCCTGGAGCCCCTTCAGGGACTCTGAGGATTCCCTGGATTTCTTCCCTTCTCCAGGGGAACATTTCCAGCATTCCCAGCCTTGCTCCAGAGCAGAGGGGCTCCAGAATCCTGTAATGGTTTGGGTGGGAAGGAACCTTAAATCCCATCCCTTTCCCACCCCATCCATGGGCAGGGACACCTCCCACTGTCCCAGGTGGATCCAACCCCAATGTCCAACCTGGCCTTGGACACTGCCAGGGATCCAGGGGCAGCCCCAGCAAATCTGGGAATTCCAGCCCAGCCCCTGCCCACCCTCACTGGGAATAATTTTTTCCCAAATCCCACCTAAATCTCTCCCTTTAGTTTAAACTCATTTCCCTTTGTCTTATCCCTACCTTCCCAGGCAAAACCAGGGACATTTGAGTACAGCAGAATTCCCTTCATCCCACCTCAAAGCCTGCGCATGGAGCTGGGAAGTCCCCAGGTGTGCTGTGCTTTGAGGACCTTTGGGAAGAGTTTCCATCTTTTTTTCGTGTGTCCAGGCCTGGCTCTCAAACCTTGGAGCATCTGGGATATCTGCATTCCCTGCAGTCCCTGGTGGGAACAGCAGAGCCACCCCAGGCACGGAGGAGAGGCGGATTCGGAACCAGATCCAGGCTGAGGAACTTTCATCTCCCTCTCTGATGGGCCCAGCTGAGATCTCCGCATTGAGGAGTCCCAAAAGGCTTCAGATGGAGCCCAAAAGTCCGGGACGAGGCGTTCCGAGGGAGACCGAGGCCAGCTGGAAGGAGGCCAGGGGGGAGCAGCCGGAACGATCCGCGGTCCGGCAAACGCGACCTCCAGGGAAGGAGGGAGAGAGCTGGGATTGTTTAGTCTGGAGGGGAGATGAGAGCAGAGGGATTTGCTGGGAGTGTGTAAAAGGGGACTGGGGAAAAGAGGAGGAGAACCTGCTCCTGGAGCCCACTGCAGAGAAAAGGCTGGGATCCAAATCCAGGAGCGGGACAGGGGTGTGGGACAGGAGGAGAAGATTGGTCCTGGTGTGGGGTGGAAGAGTTTTTTTCTCTTTTGGATTTTTTAAATTTTTATTTTTTTTTTCCTCTTTTTTTTTTTTTTTATTTTCTATTTTCTCCTTTATTTATTTTCCCCTTTATTTTCTCCTTTATTTTCCCCTTTATTTTTTTCTCCTTTATTTTCCCCTTTATTTTTTTCTCCTTTATTTTCCCCTTTATTTTCCCCTTTATTATTTTCTCCTTTATTTTCCCCTTTATTTTATCCTTTATTANTATTATTTTATCCTTTATTTTCCCCCTTATTATTTTATCCTTTATTTTCCCCTTTATTTTCCCCTTTATTATTTTATCCTTTTGTTTAGTCTTATTTTATTTTATTTTATTTTTATTTTACTTTTAAATTTTTTTATTTTACATTTTAAATTTTATTTTTATTTTATTTTTATTTTACTTTACTTTATTTTATTTTATCCATATTTTACTTTGGTTTGTTTTCCCCCCAGTTTTTGCCGTTGAATTTTTTATTCCCTTCTGTCTCCTTGTTTGGATTCATTTCTCCAAGCTCCGGGATGCTCCAGGCCCTTGGCATGGATTTTGAGGCCATAAATGACTTTTTAGGGCCCGTTTGAGCCTCAGGCCGGGCCTCCAGGTGGGACAATCCACGGTGCATCCCAGAAGTCGGAATCTCCCTGATAATCAAGAGCCATGGCACTATTCCCACATTTTTCCAGGAATCAGGATGAATTCAGCGTCCGAACTCTGGGCACAGAAAAACCCTGTTGGTGAAAATTCCTATCACTGTTCCCCCAAATTCCCAGCTTTATATCTGGGTGTTCCCTCATTTCCAGGTGCCTTGGAGAGGAGGGGGAAGGGGAGGAACTCGTTTTCCACACCCTCACGGAGCGACTGCCAGCATGGACAGCAATCCTTACATCCCAAGGAATTCTGGGTGCTCCATCCCCGGGAGAGTCCAGGGCCAGGTCGGATAAAGCTCGGAGCACCCTGGGATAATGAGAGGTGTCCCTCATGGAATGAGATGATCCTTAAATTCCCTTCCAACCCAAACTGTTCTGTGATTCCCTGAGTCCATGCCCGGATTTTCCGGGATTTGGGCAGCCCGTGCTCCCTGAACCCCTTCCCATGGTCGAGGCGTTGCAATTCCTGCAGGGAACACCCTGCCCGGATCCAACCCACCCCCACCCCAAGGATCATTCCCAGGAGCGCTCCAGACCATTTCTAAACATCTCCAGGAGCAGGATTCCCACCCCAGCTCCGGGGGAGGACGGATGTTCCCCATTCCAAGAGGCTGGAATGTTTCCCCTGATGGCCAGTGCTGATTTTCCATTCCTTAATCCCACTTTGTGATTCCTGGTTATTCCCCAGCCGGTCTGACCCAAACAATCCCTCCCTCTCCCGGATATTTCTGTCCATCCGTAGACAGTTGTCCTCCTTCCCTGTTTTCCAGCCAAACTATCCATATTTAGCTCCTCCAGCTTTTCTCCTCATAAGTCCATCCTTCCAGCCGCTTCATTTTGTCCCACTTGGACTTCTCTCCAAGAATTCCAGTGCTGCCAAGGTGACCAGGAGCACATCAAATCCCCCGAGGAGGAGCTTGACAGAAAAGCTTTTTTTATGGGAAAAACCCTGGTTTTGTTGGTTTTTTTTTTTTTTTTTTTTTTTTTAAGGGGGTGGAAACGGGGATTTGGTGTTCCCCGTGAGACCTGGCTCGTGTCATCCAAATATTCCATGGAATGCAGGCACTGGGAACGGCCAAGGAGTGATGTCCTGCTGGGTTATTTTTGTCAATGTCATGGAGTGATACTGGGAGGTGAGGAGGAAGGGTTGGGCCCAGGAAAAGCAGGGATAAAGGAACCCGAAAATTCCCTATCAAACGGCACAGCCTGGCCGTGTCCTGACGGAGAAAAATCCCAGACTCCCTTTTCCGTTTCCCTCGGGATCCTTTCGCTGCGGAAAAACAAAGGAAGTTTCTTTCTGTGCCCTCCGTCCCCAGCCAAGGCTGGTGCTCACCTCGTTTTCTTTGGCTGCTCTGAGGTGTTTGCTAATCCAGGGCAGAGAAAACCTTCTCCAAGATTTCCTTAAAAAGTAGGAAGAACAAAGTTAGGGAGAGAAGTTATTTCCCATCCTGGGAAGTGTCCAAGGCCAGGTTGGACACTGGGGCTTGGATCAGCCTGGGATAGTGGGAGGTGTCCGTGCCCATGGAATGGGATGGGATTGAATCCCCTCCAATCCCAAACCATCCCACCCCATGATTCCATGAAAAACAGGTTTTCAGCACATCCAAACGATCCCGTGCCGCTCCAAACCCTCGGTTTCCACGTGGATAAATGAAACACCAAGGAGCCGAGGGTGATTATGGCTCTGGAGAGCTGGAATTGCTCCTGTCCCGAGTTTTCCAAACCCTTTATGCTCCCCAGGGAATGGGCATGGCCCCGAGGCTGCCAGAGCTCCTGGAGCATTGGGACAACATTCCCAGGGATGGCCAGGGTGGGATTGTTGGGGGGTCTGGGTAGGGAAGGAGTTGGATCCATGATCCTTGTGATTCTTCCCGTCAGGATATTCCATGATCTCCCCACACCGCTGTGGGTGGAGAGAGGCTTGAGGCCTTGAGCAGATGAAGCAATTCCCTGTTTCTGGAGCAATCCTGAGCTTCCTCCATAAGAATTCCGAGTGCAGAATGGCTTTAAATCCTGGCAAAGCTCACGTAGCCGGAACAGCTTTATCCCAAAACTGCAGCTTTTTTGTCGCTCAACCCATCTGAAAATTCCTCTTCGGATTTAGAACAAAACCTCTCATTTTGCTCCTCCAGCCTGGTTTAAAAATAGGGAAACAACGGCCTCTCCTAAAAATAGGGAGACAAACATTTTCCTAAAAAAAAAAAAAAAAAATCTGCTTTTTTTATTCCTGTTTATTTTTGCTGCCCAGGCCCTGACTCAGCAAGGAATTTATCCTTTGTGCATGTCCCATCTTTATTCCCATCTCCCTCCTGCTTCCAAGGAATTGGCTCCTGGGTCCAGACAGTGGGAATTTGGGAAATGCTGATGGAGCAGGAGGAAGGAAAGGAAATCTGGGATGGGAAGGAGTTCCATGCCGTGGGAATGCACCTGTGGAATGCTTTAACCTCCACTGGGAACTAATCCACAGTGGGATGGGCTAGGGAAAAGGTGGGAAAACTCATGGATTGATAAAAAGATGAATAGGGAAAGGAAAATCCACATGGGGAAAAAGAAAACAAGGAATTCATTCCCGGCTTTTCATCCCAGGTGGCTGTTTGCCTGTCCCTGGGAAAACCAGCCTCCAGCCTGGGAATGATGACCCGGGAAGACAAAACGGTGTCACTTGGAACGTGACATTCCCACATTCCTTCTTTTCCCCCCAGATTTATCCGCTGAGGGTGGTGTCCCATGTTCTGGAATATCCCCGTGGTCACGGCCGTGGCCCTTCCCAGCTCCTGCTGCATTCCCGGCCTCTTCCCTGGCATGAGGAGCAGGAAAGACCTTGGATCTGTGAAAGCACTTCCCAAAAATAATGGAACCATCCCTGTGTTCCCAACACCAAATCCAGCCCCAATCCCAAACGCAGCCCCACTCCCGATCCTGGGTGGAATATTTATTCCAGCCCCAATCCCAAACGCAGCCCCACTCCAGATCCTGGGTGGAATATTTATTCCAGCCCAAATCCCAAACGCAGCCCCACTCCCGATCCTGGGTGGAATATTTATTCCAGCCCAAATCCCAAACGCAGCCCCACTCCCGATCCTGGGTGGAATATTTATTCCAGCCCAAATCCCAAACGCAGCCCCACTCCCGATCCTGGGTGGAATATTTATTCCAGCCCCAATCCCAAACGCAGCCCCACTCCAGATCCTGGGTGGAATATTTATTCCAGCCCCAATCCCAAACGCAGCCCCACTCCCGATCCTGGGTGGAATATTTATTCCAGCCCCAATCCCAAACGCAGCCCCACTCCAGATCCTGGGTGGAATATTTATTCCAGCCCCAATCCCAAACGCAGCCCCACTCCAGATCCTGGGTGGAATATTTATTCCAGCCCAAATCCCAAACGCAGCCCCACTCCAGATCCTGGGTGGAATATTTATTCCAGCCCAAATCCCAAACGCAGCCCCACTCCAGATCCTGGGTGGAATATTTACTCCAGCCCAGCCAAGCTGGCACATCCCGAGCTCCGCTTTCCTCCGAGGGTGCAGCTGGGAGGCAGGAGGAGGTGGGATAACATCCCTGAGGGAGCCGGTGCTGCCAAGAGCAAAAATCCAGGGAGCTCTCCCAGATGGAGACCCCATTCCAGGGGCTGGATCCAAGCCTGTGTTGTTCCTCTCCCACCCACTGGAGTGGAGCAGATGGATTCGAGCTGCCGTGGGACTCCTGGATAATCTGGCAGGAGCAAGCAGTGAAAAAAGTGGGATTTTTCTTTAGCTCTTCCAAGGAAACTTCGCTTCTTCCTGGCACAGACACATCCGTGGGCATGGAGTGATAGGACAAGTGGGAATGGCTCCAAGCTGGAAGAGGATGGATTTAGATGGGATCTTGGGAAGGAATTATTCCCTGGGAGGGGGGGGAGGGGCTGGAATGGAATTCCCAGATTTGCTGTGGCTGCCCCTGGATCCCTGGCAGTGCCCAAGGCCAGGCTGGACACTGGGGCTGGGAGCAGCCTGGGCCAGTGGGAGGTGTCCCTGAACATGGATGGGGTGGAAATGGGGTGGGATTTAAGGTCCTTTCCCACCCAAACCATTCCAGGATTCTGGAACCCCTCTGCTCTGGAGCCAGGCTGGGAGAGCTGGGAATATCCAGCTTGGAAAAAAGAAGGATCTGGGATGAACTTTGAGCCCCTGGCAGGGCCTGGAGGGGCTCCAGGAGAGCTGGAGAGGGACTGGGGACAAGGGACAGAGGGACAGGAGCCAGGGAATGGCTTTCACTGGGAAAGGGGAGATTGGGCTGGGATCTGGGCAAGGAATTCCTGGCTGGGAGGGTGGGCAGGGGCTGGGCTGGAATTCCCAGATTTGCTGGGGCTGCCCCTGGATCCCTGGCAGTGCCCAAGGCCAGGTTGGATCCACCTGGGATAGTGGGAGGTGTCCCTGTCCCTGGATGGGATAGGAATGGGTTAAATTTTCCAGTCCTTTCCCACCCAAACCATTCCATGATTCCATGAATGTCGGGATAAGGTGTTTATCTGTTTATCTGGCCCTGCTTTGGGATGAAGGAGGACAATTCCCATGTCACAGAGACAAGGATAAAGAATGGATCAAGCACCGACCTTCTCTTCCAGCTGACGTCCAAACAATGGAAGTTTTCTTTCCCTTTTTTCCCTAGAAACAAATGGGAAACTCCATCCCAGATAACTCCTCTTCCTCCCACCTTTCCCTGACATTTTTTTGTCCTTCCCAGGATTTTTTTTCCAGTGCCCAGGATCACTCTGGAATCTTGGATTTGGGATAAAGCGGCCATAAGTGAATTTCCGAGGAAGAGGAGTTGTGGGATTCAGAAAATTCCTTCTGGCACGAGGAGCGTGGGTCAGGAATTATAAAATTGATCCAGATCAAGTCCAGGGAGGTGTTTTGGTGGGTCAGGTGAGCAGAGGGCTGGAGACTGGGAAAATTCTGAGATTTTTTCCGAATTTTCCAGCTTTGAGGTCTCCCTTCAGCATCTGCTGCTGGCTGGGCCTGCACACAAGGCGAGGGTTTAGCTGGAATTTTGGGTTAACCCTGATCATGGATTTATAGATGGATTCTATCCCTGCCCATCCCGCTTTCCCAGAGGAAGATTTGAGCCCTGGATTTGCCTTTGGGCTCTCCATGGGAACGTGGTGCACTTCAAGCACCTCCTGAAGCCCAAATCCTCCACAGGGAGGTTTTTTTTGGGAGGATTTGCAGCGTTTCCGTTTCCATCTCTGTTCCTTTGAGCATTTATGGCAAACCCAGGGATTTCTCTGGGCGCTCCAGGAAAATTCCAGGACTCCAAATTCCTCTAATAATGACTGGACGTGGCATTTTCTGCTGGGGTTTAATTGATTAAGGTGGCGTTGGCTCAAAGGTTGGATTCGATCATCTTGGAGGCCTTTTCCAGCTTTGCCAATCCCATTCCGTGATTCCAGGGAGGTCCAGCTCAGGTGAGCAGTGTCCAGGATGGTCCCTGCAGAATTCCAGGATGATTTTATCCATTTTTTTATCCCTCCACTACAATTTCCACCTCATTGAGGCAAAACACCCCAGAAAACCCCATCAGTGTCCCAAAATTCCTTCTGGGCTGGTTTTTTCCTGTTTTTTTTTGTCCCAGTGTTCCAGCTACCGTGGATCCCCCAAGGAATAAATAGGATTCAAATAATAAATAATAATAACAGCTCCCAAAACTTGTGACATTTCCATTTATTTCCTGCTTTTACGCTGCTTTAATCCCTCTCCCCCTCCTCCTTTCTCCCGTGCTCTGTAAAAATAGAATTCCGAGCTCCAAGCCTGGGAAAATCCAAACCCCTCCCTGCATTCCCACTTCAGCACCAGCAGTTCCCACAAATTGGAGATTTCCCTCCCTCCTCCACGACTTTTCTCCTTTCTTTTTTTTCAGGGTTTTTTTTTTTTTTTCTTTTTTTTTTTTTTTTTTTCTTTGCACTGGACAGGAATTGGGAGATTCAGGGTGAATCGGGGTTGGAAAGGAAGGGAGCGAGGAAGCAAATGGAAAAAAAAATCCACCACAGGAGCAGCCAAGGAATTCTTCCCCGCTCCAGCTTTTCCTCTGAACTGGATACACCCCCTCTTTCTTTAACAGGGAACAAATTTCCAGGGCTTGATGGGAAAGTTTGGATGCAGCATTTTTCTTACAGGCCACTGTCAGCTCACACTCCAGAACTTTTTACTTTGTTGTCCCAACCCCCTTTTTTTCCCTTTTTTTATTCTTCCTTTCCCTTTTTCCCCCATTTTTTTGGGTTTTTTTTTTTGGGTTTTTTTTTTGTTTTGTTTTTTTTTTATTTTTGCTTTTNAAATAAAGAAACTTTTTTTTCCCCCTGTTTTTTTGTTTTGTTTTGTTTTGGTTTTGGTTTTTTTTTGATCCTAACCCCCTTTTTTCCCTTTTTTATTCTTCCTTTCCCTTTTCCCCCCGTTTTTTAGGTGGAAGTGGTGCCTGAATGTGGTCCCTGGGGGTGGTGGCATCCAGGGGTCAGTGACATCCTGCTGATGTCACTTGTGGCTCCTGGGGGACAAGGAATTGTCCCTTGCTTGGCTGTGGCACAGCTTGGCCACATCTCTGGCACGGGGTGGGAAATGAGGAGTTAGGAATTGGGAATGAGGCACTGGAACTCAGAAATGGAGAGTTTGGAATTGGGAATGAGCTGCTGGAACTGGGAAGTGGGGAGTTTGAAATGGGAATGAGCTGCTGGAACTGGGAAGTGGGGAGTTTGAAATGGGAATGAGCTGCTGGAACTGGGAAGTGGGGAGTTTGAAATNGTTGGAAGTGGGAAATGGGGGGTTTGAAATGGGAATGGTGGGGTTGGAACTGGGAACGAGCTATTGGAACTGGAAAATGAGGAGTTTAGAATGGGTTTGGACTGTTGGAACTGGGAAATGGGGGGTTTGGAATGGGGTTTGAGCTGCTGGAATTGGGAAATTAGGAGCTTGAAGTGGGAATGAGCAGTTGGAACTGGGAAATGGGGGGTTTGAAATGGGAATGGGGGTTTGGAACTGGGAATGAGCTGTTGGAACTGGATAATGAGGACTTTGGAATGGGGTTTGAGGTGCTGGAACTGGGAAATTCGGAGCTTGAAATGGGAATGAGCTGTTGGAACTGGGAAATGGGGGGTTTGGAATGGGAATGAGCTGTTGGAAGAGGGAAATGAGGGGTTTGGAACAGGGAATGAGCTGTTGGAATGGGAAAAAGGTGTGTTTGAAATGGGAATGGGGGGTTTGGAACTGGGAATGAACTATTGGAACTGGAAAATGAGGAGTTCAGAATGGGTTTGAGCTGTTGGAAGTGAAAAATGGGGAGTTTGGAACTGGGAATGAGACTTGGAGCTGGAAAATGAGGAGTTTGGAATGGGGTTGAGCTGTTGGAACCAGAAAATAGGGAGTTTGGAACAGGGAATGAGCTGCTGGAACTGGAAAATTAGGATTTTGGAACTGGGAATGAGCTGTTAGAACTGGAAAATGAGGATTTTGGAACTGGGAATGAGCTGCTGGAACTGGAAAATGAGGATTTTGGAACTGGGAATGAGCTGCTGGAACTGGAAAATGCTCAGGTGATGTGTGAATATCCCAGTGGCAAACCCAGCAAAGCTCTGGATGTTCCTGGACAGCTCAGGGCTAATTTTATCCTCCTGGCACATTTTCCGTGAAAAGCAGAGCTTTGGAGAGTGGGAGAGGCAGGAATGAGACATCCAGACCTCACCACACTGAGACTGGGACAGCTGGAAGCTCCTTCCTGGTGGAGCTGCTCTTCCCAACCCTTCCCAACAAATTCCCAGCCCTGGAGCTGAGCTGCCCAGGAAGTTCTGGATGCTCAACTTCTCTGGAGCCCAAGTCCAGCCCAGCCTTGACCTCCCTGGCCCAAATTCCTGGTGTTCAGCCAGGTTCTTCCCAGCCTGGCCCAGGGTGCTCCAGCCCTGCTTCCCTGCCCAAAACTAGGGATGGTTTCCAGCCCTGGCCAGAGGCAGCACTCGGAGTGCCCAAAGCTGCTCCAAGGATAAAACCGGACCAGACTGGGACAACTGGGAATGTTCTGGGAGCAGGCAGGGGGAAGGGCTTTCTCGGGGGAGCCAACAAAACAGGGAAGTCTTTTTTTTCCCCAGTTTTCTGTGAAATTGTGGCAGCTTTTGGGGCTGGGCTGGAGCAGGAGGTGCCTCCTCGGATCCCTTCCTCCTCCTCCCTGCAGTGCTGCAATCCAGTGGTTTTCCCATTCCTCTTCCCCCCTTCTTTATTCCCTTCCTCTTCCCACAGGAGGATCCAAAAAAGCCTCGGAGCATCTCCACCCCCGCAGGAGGTGATGCTGAGCCCACCCTCCCCTCGCACCTGGGGTCCCCTCTGTCCTGTCCCACCTTCCCTGGCTCCTCCCGGAGCATCCCAGGAGTTAATTAACCACAGGGATAACGAGCGGCCCTGCTCCTGCCGCTGCCGCTGCGGCTGGGGGGACGTTTAGCAGGATTTATCCCCAATTTTTTTTTGGAAGCTGGGCCGAGGGTGGGGGCTGACAGCAGAACGAGGCCCTTGAAGGGCGATTTGAGGGGAAAATAATTGGATTCATGTGTCCTGCAGGCCACTCGTGACATCCCAAAGCGAGGTCAAGGGTGCTCGAGGCAGAGACAAGAGGCCGCTCTCGCTCTCAGTCATTTCCCAGCGGTGTCAACAGCTCGTTACGGGGCCAGGCCTGACGACTGCTGGACTTTGGGACGGGTGACTCATCCCCTTTGCTTCCAGAGCCATTTTTATCCAGGATCGTGGCCTGACTAAGCCACAGAAATCTTCCCGGCCTCTTCCCAGGAGTGGGACACGGCAGCGCCGGGCCCGGCAGGAGAAAGGGAAAAGGTTTTCGAGTGAGGTTTGGTTGGTGGTGTCCTCTGAGAGGGACAACCTTCACTCCTGGCTGGTTTTGGGGTTTTTGGGATTTGGTGGGGGGATTTGGGCTTTTTGAAGTGTCCCTTTTTCCACTGGCCAGGCCTCAGGATTGTGACGCTCCCTCTTTTACGGTCCTGAGGATCCTGCTGGCAGCGGAGCCATCCCAGGCCAGAAATTCCTGGGGCTGGCATCCAAATATGCCACAAAATTTATTCCCAGCCGGTGAAGTTTTGACTGAGCCTGGTTGCTGCAGAGGCCCCTTGTCCCATCAGCCAGGAATGTGGAAATCCTGTGATGGTGGATTTTGGGGAAGGGGAGGTGGATAAAATTAAAATCAAAAAATTAAAGTCAAATCCAATTGAAATCACTAAAATCAGATTAGACCAGATGTCAGGAAAAGCTTCATTCAGAGGGTGGGGAGGGGCTGGGATGGAATTCCCAGATTTGCTGCGGCTGCCCCTGGATCCCTGGAAGTGTCCAAAGCCAGGCTGGACACTGGGGCTTGGAGCAGCCTGGGACAGTGGGAGGTGTCCCTGCCCACGGCAGGAGTGGCACTGGATAAACTTTAAATTCTTTTCCAGACTTTTCTATGATTCCACGATATTCCTTTCCAGCCAATTTTTCAGTGGAATTCCACCCTTCCGGTGGAATTCCACCACTGGGAAGTCAAATACGAGATACCCAGGTGCCTCTTGCCACTCAAGGGCTCTGCTGACAGCCCCCGTGGAATGCCTGGTTTCATCTGTAAATTGTCAGCCCATGGCTCTCCCAATTAACTTGGCAATTAATTAATGGAATTGTCGGATCGCTCCAGCTGGGAGGGATCCATCAGAGAGTTGGGAAGGCCACGAGGAGGACGTGTGTGTGTGGCACCTCCTCCAAACCAAGCCGGGCAGCAACCTGGGGCTGAGGTGACCTCCTTCCCTCAGGGTCTTTCCCTCTCCATTCCATGAGCTGTGGGTGAGTAACTCCATCCAAGGTTTCCACCTC
>VZRH01004089.1:40006-53888 GCA_013397555.1 Urocynchramus pylzowi | reverse complement strand
AAAAATGAAAAAATCCCCAGTATCCAACCTGAACTTCCCTGGGCACAACTTGGAGCCACTTCCTCTCCTTCTGTCACTTGTTCCTGGGAGAAGAGGCTGGATCCTCAGGGATTTTGGTGACACCCGGAGTGCTGGGAGCAGGGATCAGTACAGCAAAACCAAGGATCTAGGCTGGAGTCGGCATCCAGAGGTGATGGATGGATCCATCCATGTCCAAGGAATGCCTGGATGTGGCACTCAGTGCTCTGGGCTGGGGACAAGGGGGGCATCGGTCACATCTTGGACTTGCTGACCCTGGAGGGCTTTTCCAACCTGAATAATTCCTTGATCTCCATAAATTTCCAAGCCTTGTGGATCCTACTACACAGGGACCTCAGGGGATTTTTTGTGGAGAAGATCCCAGTTTCATTTTTGATCATATGAATGATTTGTGCTGATTTTGTGGATTTTTTTTTGTTTTGTTTGACAAGAAAAGGCGGAGGCAGAAGGAATCACCTTTGCAGTTCAGGGATTTGGGAATGATCTCACCGGGACCATAAAATTCACCTGGCTGGAGCAACCTGGAGCTCGAGGCACTTCCAAATCCTTGGAACAGGCTGAGTGTAGCCAGCTCAGCTGTTTTTCAGGGAAAACTGGAATTTTAAGGAGCCTGGATGCAGGGAAAGAAGGGAGTGGCCAAGGAGTGATTCCTTAAAAAGAAGAGGATAATCTTCCCCCTGGCCACTGCCACCAAGTGGCATCTGCTGCCATTTCCTGGTGACAATTTTCCAGCCCTGCTATCCCAAGGAATTACCGAGGCAATAACAAGTTCTCCTCCCCACAAACTGAATTACACAAAGCAAATCCCTCTGGATCAGGAGGTGTGGAACAGGACGAGCAGGTCCGAGCTGGATTTCGCTGAGCTTTTGGCTTCCAGGTGTCCCTTCCTCACAGGTAAAGCTCCAACCCAGCACAGGGTGAGACTGTCTCATTAGCAGCAGCTAATTAGGGCAGACCTCGGGTGCAATTAATAATGTGGGGGATGAGAGGCCTTGTTTTTATAAGGATTTATTAAGAAAGAATAAATTTATTTGCAGCTGTGTGGGTTTGGTTTTTTTTAGCCCAGGAGAGCTGAGTCAGGGATGGGGTGATGGCAGCAGCTGATGAAGGTGAGGATGGAGATTTTTCTGCTGTGTGAGGGGTTTTTTTCCCACGTGAAGGATTAAAAGCTGTGTAAAATATTGTTAATTTGCCTTTGAGAAGGTTGGAGTTTTTGCTGTAAGGTAAAAACCACTAAGGGACACGCTTGGGAATTTGGATTCCTGGAAGATTTGGGCTCTGCTCCCTTTCATTCCTTGTCAAAGAAGATTGAAATAATCCTGGAACTCCTTTTCCTTTAGTGTTTCTCTGGAAAACATTGATTAAAACATTTCATTGCAGAGCTGCTGCTGGTGAGTCAGGAGGGGCCTGGTTCAGGATGGAGCTGGTTCTTAGGCTCGGATTTGCAGAGCTTGGCTTAGAGGTCACCAGGGCGCAGCTTCCCTGTGTGATTCACGGAGAGGGTTCCGAACACCTCTTATCTCATGTGAGCTCCAATCACCGCCCTGTTTGTCCTTCCTGCCCTTTCCACGTTGATGAAAAGCTTCCAAGGGCTGGATAATGGTGGGATAATGGGATCCTGGAGTCACGGCCGAGGCAAACATTTCCTGCTGAACTCAGCTTGGCCAATAATTCCGCTTGGCTTGGGGCTTTCTCCCGCGCTAATCTTCGCTCTGAATCACCCTGGGCAGGAACTCCCTGATGTTTGGGATCTCCAAGGAGGTGGCCAGGGCTAATCTGGGAGTGAGGTAAAGTTCAGCTTTGTGAGTCACCCATTGTTCCCGAGGTCAGGATTAAGCCTGGCAGATGTCACTCGCCTGGAGGTCCCTCGGGAGGTGACTCAGGGCTTCTTGTCTAAGCCCCACTTCAAAGGCAGCTTTGGCAAGGTCCCGGCACCAGACACCACCAAACACCAAATGTGCAGCTGAAGCAAAACCAGCTTCAGGGAGATTTTGGGATAAGCCGCAGCTTTGCAGCCTTCAGAATCCACTTAGGAAAAGTTTGGGGCTCTTCCCGTGAGCCCTGACCTGGGTCAGTGTTGGAAAGGGGTTTCTCCTGCCCCTCTGGGATGTTGGGTGACCCAAAATTCAACATAAGCATGGCCTGATCACCGCCACATAAAACTGTTGTGTTGGGATAAAGAAGGGAACTGAGCTCCTTGCAGATTTCTTGGGAAGCTTGGAAAAGCTGGAAAGATAAAATCATGGAACGGTTTGGAAAGAACCTTAAATCTCATCTCATTGCAACCCCTTCCACTACGAGCCTTCCACTGCCCCAGGTGGATCCAAGCCCCAATGTCCAACCTGGCCTTGGGCACTGCCAGGGATCCAGGGGCAGCCCCAGCAAATCTGGGAATTCCAGCCCAGCCCCTGCCCACCCTCCCAGCCAGGAATTCCTTGCCCAGATCCCAGCCCAATCTCCCCTTTCCCACTGGAAGCCATTCCCTGGCTCCTGTCCCTCTGTCCCTTGTCCCCAGTCCCTCTCCAGCTCTCCTGGAGCCCCTTCAGGGACTCTGAGGATTCCCTGGATTTTTCCCTTCTCCAGGGGAACATTCCCAGCTCTCCCAGCCTGGCTCCAGAGCAGAGGGGCTCCGAAATCCTGGAATGGTTTTGGTTTGACCACCTCATTCTACCCCATCCATGGCAGGGACACTTCCCACTGTCCCAGGTGGATCCAAGCCCCAGTGTCCAGCCTGGCCTTGGACACTCCCAGGGATCCAGGGGCAGCCACAGCAAATCTGGATTTATCAAATTTGCTCTCACCTTCGAGATCACAGATATGGCTTGGTCTTGGAACCTGAGGGCTTTAATTTATTTCCTGCCACTGCAGACGGGCAAATCCACGGGCAAAACTTCCCAGGAACCCCGTGGCCCCTCCTGTGGGGCCAGGACAAACACTGGCAGGAGGTGACAAAGCCCACAGGCACGTGCGGCACGGAGAAGGCCTCCGGGAGCTGCCTCCTGACTCATTCCCAACCCCACGAGCCCTCAGCAGGGTCAAAAGTTGAAGGCTTTTTCTCCTTAGTTTGCCACCTCCGTGGCCCAGGTGGGAGCGGGATTTTCGGGAATCTGGGAATCCTCCCTGGAGGTGCGGGCACCGGGAAAGCCGGGCGGCTTTGTTGTGCCTCCCGACTAAACCAACACAGCTGACACGATCCCTGCACGGTTCAGCAGCTCTGAAAGGCAGCAGCAGGCTGGGCCTTAATCCCTTGAGCCTTTCATCCCTTGGAAAAGCCGGATATTTTTCCTCTTGTCATGGTTGTAGTGAGCCGGAGGTTCCTCCTTGCCGGGGTGCAGCCCCACAGCTCCAAAAGTCACAGCCCGGGGCTGTGTCTGCCCTGGAGGGACACCTGAGCTGCCTCTTCCCTCTGCAGGCCGGGATTGAGGAGCAGAGCTGGGATCTGGTATCCTGGTTCCATGCTGATCCATCCCTGCTGGATCCTTGCAGGGCTTTTCCTCAGAATCCAGCTAAAATTTTACCCCTCCTGGGGGATCCCACCTGGCCCCATGTGGATTTAGGGATGTGAGGCCTTTCAGGCTGCAGTTCCTGGATTAGGAAGGAGGAAAAATCTTGGAATTCTGCAGAGGCCAAGGAGCCTGGATCTGTTATCCTGGTTCCATGCTGATCCACCCCTGCTGGATCCTTGCAGGGCTTTTCCTCAGAATCCAGCTAAAATTTTACCCCTCCTGGGTGATCCCACCCGGCCCCATGTGGATTTAGGGATGTGAGGCCTTTCAGGCTGCAGTTCCTGGATTAGGAAGGAGGAAAAATCTTGGAATTCTGCAGAGGCCAAGGAGCCTGGATCTGTTATCCTGGTTCCATGCTGATCCACCCCTGCTGGATCCTTGCAGGACTTTTCCTCAGAATCCAGCTAAAATGTTACCCCTCCTGGGTGATCCCACCCGGCTCCATGTGGATTTAGAGCAGTGAGGCCTTTCAGGCTGCAGTTCCTGGATTAGGAAGGAGAAAAAATTCTTGGAAGTCTGCACAGGCCAAGGAGCCTGGATCTGTTATCCTGGTGTTGAACAATCCCTGCTGGATCCCTCAAAATCCAGCTAAAATCTTCAGGGTGAGCCACCCCAGCCCCATGTGGATTTAGGGGTGTGAGGCCTTTTAGGCTGCAGTTCCTTGTTCCTTGCCTAGGAAGGAGAAAAAATCTTGGAATTCTGCAGAGGCCAAGAAATGTGGATCTGTTATCCNTCAGGGTGAGCCACCCCAGCCCCATGTGGATTTAGGGGTGTGAGGCCTTTTAGGCTGCAGTTCCTTGCCTAGGAAGGAGGAAAAATCTTGGAATTCTGCAGAGGCCAAGGAGCTTTGCATGAGGGAATCATCTTCCAAACTTTGGCATGAAGTTGGAAAACATTGGATTGCTGCTCCAGGCTTTTCCACAGTGTCCTCAGGTGGGAGCTGGGACAGGATTTGCTGGTTCTGCCTTGCCCTTTCTCCAGCAGGGAACAACCATCAGCTGAACTTTTCCATGGAATCCACAGGCCCAGGCTGGGCTCAACCTGCCCCTGGCAGAGCCTCTGTCCTCGTGTCTGCCTGCTGCCACCCAGGGACATGGAAATACCAGGAAAACCAGAGTTTTTCCTCATTTTTAATCCATTTTATCCTATCCCAATCCTGGCTGTCAGTCCGAGCAGCGCACTGCTGGAAAGAGGTGGGAATTTCGATGGCCACTCTTCAGAAACACTTGGAAGTTTGACTGAAGATGCCATGAATCCCCTGCAAAGACACCTCACATCCCATCCCATCCCATCCCATCCCATCCCCTCCCCCCCCCNGCCGGAGAGCTGTGTCTCAGAAAAGGGCTTTCCCAAGTTCTGGACACTGGCAGAGTGCCCATCCCATCCCATCCCATCCCATCCCATCCCAAGCTTTTCCCAACCCTTTCCAGACTTCTGAAATGATTCTGAGAGCGTGGAATATCAGCACTTCCCACATTCCCATCCTTTCCTGATGCTGCTTGTGCAGAGCCACTGGGAAGCAGCTCCAAGGTGAAGGAATCACAATTCCTTGTCACAACAGCTGGGCTGGAGTTGGTTTTGACCTGGAGGGTTTTAATTAATTAATTAAAAGCTTTAGACCTGTATTAAACAAGGGGGATCATTCCCAGGTGGGATATGGACAACCCCAAAGTCAGCACGAAGAGAAATTCCAGTAGAAGCCACCAGCCCAGGGAATTTTGTGCTGCTTTTTGAGGAAAATTCTGCCTTTCCCCCTTCTCTTGTGTTTCCCTCTCATCTCCTACTCCTTCCAAGCATCTCCCAGTGCTCAGAACTTTGGGAATTGTTCTGACGACCTCGGTGTCTTCCCTGCATTTCTCTTCTCCAGCCCAAGTGAGGAGCTGGATTTTGGAAGCATCTCCTTGGTTGTTTTCCTGCCAGGTGACAAAATTCCCTTCTGGAGCCACTTTTTAGGGAAAAGGCAATGCTTTTCAAAAGCAGATGATGGAAACCCTGGATTAATTTTATTTACTCCTGTGATTAATGGACTCCTTCCATTTTTGGAAGATTCCTGCCCTGCCAGTAAATATTCCACATTCCTTAAACCCTGAACAAGGACCTTCAGTGACTTCATGGTTGGGAAAATTCTTATTTCTGTATTTTTTTTCCTTTTTTTTAATGGAGGCTGAGGAGGAAGCTGGAGATCCTTGAGAGGTTTCTATGAAACTGCCCCTGTCACTTCACATTCCTGGCATTTTTCCTTGTCATCGGAACTGTGTCCAGGTAACGTCACCTCCTTCAGAGGTGGATTTGAAGTTCCCTGGAAGGGATCAATTTTCCCTCTAAAAATACTTCAGGAATGACCTCACCTATTGTCCTGTGGGAATGTGGAGTTGTGCTCCTGGGATGCTGCACGGCAACAATTCCCAATCCTTCTCCGGGCTGCCCTTCATTCCAAGAATTTAACCCACTCCCTCTCTTCTCCTGTTGTCTCCCGACTGTTCACATCCCAAGTTTGCAGATGCTCCTGGGATATTCTTTTCCAGGGCCATTGGAAATTCTTTTCCAGAGCAATAATGGCACCGACAGTACCCAAGGATTTTACCAGCATCCGGAATTTGGATACTTTGGAAATAGATCTGAAACTTTCCCTGACTTCCACACTCGGAATCTGCTCTTTTTCCATTACTTAGAAGCTTCTGCTTGGGATTCATGGACCTCAACGTTGTATCCCCAAAATCCTCAAAATAAGTCACGTGACTGGACCCAAAATGTGGACGTGACCCTGGAATTCTTGAGGTTGAGTAGGCTGGAAAGGAGGAGGGGAAAATCAACCCAAAGTGTGATCGAGGTTCCCAGTATTTTGATTCCACCTAAAGCAAAATTTTTGGGGTTTCTTTTGGATTCCTGGAGTAAAGGAAATGCAGACTTGGGATCAGGTAACTGGGAAAAGGTGGATGCTTCCACTTCCGTGCCATGGCTGGAGAACCAAGGAACCCTTCTGTGGTTGTGGGGGGGAAAAAAGGAATTTTTTCCCTACATCCCAAGAAATGAGGTGATCCCAGAAAATGCAGCCAGCCCAGTTTTGAATGGACTTCCTAATTAATGGATTGCTTGTGGAAAAACTGGGAAGCAGATCCCACTCTTTCCATCAGTAAGAGAAGGAGGAGTTAGTGCAATAATGGTCATCTCACATCCATCTGTTTTTTAGGGATGTGGGAAACTGGGGCAGGAACACCTATCCCAGTATTCCAGCACTTTAAGGGAGCTTGGAAAAAGGAGGGAGAGGGACACGAGCCAGGGAATGGCTTCCAGTGGGAAAGGGGAGATTGGGCTGGGATCTGGGCAAGGAATTCCTGGCTGGGAGGGTGGGCAGGGGCTGGGCTGGAATTCCCAGATTTTCTGGGGCTGCCCCTGGATCCCTGGCAGTGCCCAAGGCCAGGCTGGATACTGGGGCTTGGATCCACCTGGGATAGTGGAAGGGAAAGCCCATTGGAATTTCAGATTCCCAAGACTGCCAGAGGTTTGGGACACTCCCAAGCACAGGGGGGAATTCTTGGATCTGTCTGGTGCAGGACCTGGAGTTGGGCTTGGATCCTTTTGGGTTGCTTCCAACTCAGGATATCCTACAATTCCATGGATTTTGTGTTTACCACTCCTCCCACAGGGCATGTCTCTGGTTTGGGTGGAATTAATCCAGTGGGATCTGCTGGCAGGGATGTGGGGACACTGGGAATGTCCCCTCTGCTTGGATCCAAGCCGGAGCGCGAATCCAGCGTGGCAAAATTGGGATGGGGAGGAATTTTGTCGGGACTTGTCCAGGCAGAGCTGGGATCTCATCCCAATCTCCTCGTGCCAGAATCCACCCTAAACAACCTGGTGAGAAAAACTGGGATCCTGCCTGATTTGTATCCCCATTCCCTGCGGATGAGAGAAGAGCTGGATCACACACCTGGGAGGTTTCCTGGGTTAACCTGAAATATTCCGGGAGAAAAGCTCGGGAGAGGCATGGAAAGGTCAAAGTTCAGGCACTGCCTCACCTGAGCAGCTTCCTGCCAAATCCAGGGCTGTGCCAGAGTCAGGGATTGAAGGATTTGCCTCCGGTTACTCACGAAAGGCGGGAAAAGGGGAGGAGACGAGGAAGGAAAGGAGCAGGGAATAAACCTGCCTTGGCAAATATCCCTGGAATGCGCTGCCAGGTGCCTGACTCATTCTCCTGGCTGGATTTAGGCTCCAGAGGCCTCTGCTCCCCGGATTTGGGTGGGAATCGGTGCCATGGGGCCTCTCTGTGGCACTGGGACAAACTGTCCCTTTGTCCCCAACCCCAATCCTCCCCCCACACCAAAAAACCTCACCTGTGGCTCCATGATTTTCCTCTCCCTGCTCCAGGAGCCCTCCAGGAATGGCTCCAGCAGTGGAGGGGACCCACTCAAGGCTGGTTTTCCCAGCCAGGAGCGTTTGAGGTGAGCACCAAATTTGGGGGGAATTCAGTTCCTATCCCAGATTTTGGGTTGGGGTCACCTCTGGTGGCTTTGGGATGGGGGAGGTGACACCTGGCAGGTGCCGGTGAAATCTGGGAATGGGCAACATTTATCATTCCCAAGTGTTTTCCCGCGTGGAATGCGCCTGTGTGGAGAGGTTTGATCTCCGACCTGGCTGGGTGTGACCCCTGCAGACCCCTCGGTGACATTCCCAGCCCAGCCAGAGGGTTGAGACCCCAGGAAAAGGTGGAATTGGGAGGATTTGAGCAGGATTTGAGACCAGGAATTGATGGTGCCACCGGAGGAGATTCCGAAGAGGGAAGGGATTCCGGGAGCTGCTGGAGACAGGCTGGGATGGAGCTCCCAAATCCTCCAGGAACTCCAGGGCTCTGTCCCACCTGGGTTTGGGGACAATGCAGCCATCCTGAGCCAAATTCCAGCTTTTTATGGTCCTGTCCTCCCTCCCTGCTGTTTTTTCCACAGGAGAAACCCCAGGAAAAGGGGGAATCGGGACTGCTGAGCAGGATCTGAGACCAGGAATTGATGGTGCCTCTGGAAGAGATTCCAAAGAGGGAAGGGATTCCGGGAGCAGCTGGAGACAGGCTGGGGTGGAGTTCCCAAATCCTCCAGGAACTCCAGTTTCTCCCCAGGGTGCCTCCACAGGCTCTCCCACAAGGAGTTCTTTCCCTGTTTCCCACCTCTGGCTGCCAGGGAAAAATTTGTGCAGAATTCCAGGAGCATCAATCCCATCTCAGGAACTCTGAATTCTCTCCTCGGTTCCTTGTCAGTTCCCCCAGCTCCAGGCCTGGAACTCAGCTGGGAATTTCCTGCAGGATTCCCTGAGAATTCTCCATGGAATAAGGGCACACACCCCAGGATGTGATTGATGGGGTTGGGATCTGTCCTTGCCCGCCGCAACTGGAAAGGAATTGAGGAATTTTTGGGAATTGGTGGTGTTTGCATGTGGCCAAAGTGTCTCTGGTGGTGGCCAGAATTCCTGAATATCCAAAATGGGATCTGGTTTCCTTCAGCAAGCTCCCAACAGGACAAAGAGAGGCACTGCAAACACAATTCCTGGTTTATATCCAGGTGGGTTGTCTTTCCCCGTCCATCCAGCATGGAGCCAAGCAGGAAAAAGCCACAAAACTCCATCAAGGGCTGCTAATTTTAGGGATGGCACCTCTGGCTTAGGGAATCCCCAGGTGAGAGATAACTTGGGAGTGTTTTGGGATGGAATTTCAGTATGGACCTTGTTCAGCCTGGAGAAGGGAAAATTCCAGGGAATCCTCAGAGGGCCTGAAGGGGCTCCAGGAGAGCTGGAGAGGGACTGGGGACAAGGGACAGAGGGACAGGAGCCAGGGAATGGCTTCCACTGGGAAAGGGGAGATTGGGCTGGGATCTGGGCAAGGAATTGCTGGCTGGGAGGGTGGGCAGGGGCTGGGCTGGAATTCCCAGATTTGCTGTGGCTGCTCCTGGATCCCTGGCAGTGCCCAAGGCCAGGTTGGACACTGGGGCTGGGATCAGCCTGGGACAGTGGGAGGTGTCCCTGCCCATGGATGGGATTGGGTGGGATTTAGGTTTCCTCCCACCCAAACCATTCCAGGATTCTGGAGCCCCTCTGGAGCCAGGCTGGGAGAGCTGGGAATGTTCCCCTGGAGAAGGGAAGGCTCCAGGGAGAGCTCAGAGGCCCTGGCAAGGCCTGGAGGGGCTCCAGGAGAGCTGGAGAGGGACTGGGGACAAGGGACAGAGGGACAGGAGCCAGGGAATGGCTTCCACTGGGAAAGGGGAGATTTAATTGGAATATTGGCAAGGAATTCTGGTGGACTTCAAGGAACCTGGAGAACTCTCCTGAGCTGATTCCTCCAGGATCTCTCTGCTCCCAGTGGATTTTTATTTCCAGGGATATCTTCTTCACTTGAAGGTCCAAGCCGGGCTCCTTCCTGCTCCTTCCCACCTCTTCCAAGGTTTTCCTTGTTCCCAGGCTTCCGAGTAGCCCAAATCTACATTTCCATAGCCCAGAAGTTCTTCCTCTTCCTTGCTCCAGGTCACAGAGCAACTCTTCCTGAACTGAGTCTGCTGGCCCTGGATCCAGCCTTTCCTGGGAATGCTGAACCAGTGGGATCGTGCAGCAGTTCCTCCTGGAGCTGGGCAAATCCCTGATTTCTTGGGGTTGGCCCACAGTGTTCACAGGGAAATGGGATCATCCTTAAGGTCAATCTGCTTTAAACTCAAGTTTAGCCCCAAAATTCTGTCTCAAGCAGAGGAATTGGGGTGAAAAAATAGGAAAAAAAATTTTAAAAATCTAAGCAAACCCTGATTCCTTAAAATATTTTCAGGCTTTGGTTGGAAAATATTCCCTGAGTCTGCAAATATTTTTGGTGGGCCCAAAACCCGGAACATTTTGAGGATTTTTTTTCCCTCAGGGAATGAATTCTTCATCCCAAATCTCCCGTGCTGTGTCAGGATCCAGCTCCCGGTGCTGACCCGAGCCAGGGGAGTCTGCATTTCCCTAAATTCCCTCCTCCTGTGCAGATGCCGTTTATCCCAGGAAAGCTGAAAATGCTTGGAATACTCACCCACCTCGGCCACATTTGAACCCAATCCCTGAATATTTTGGCTCCCGATATTTGCTCAAGGAATAACAGAAACATCCAGAGCTTCTCTTGTGGTTTTCTCCTGTGGCAGCGCGAATTTCCTCTCCTTTTGCCTGAGCTGCCTCTGGAAACCCCGGGATGATCCTGGATCTCTTCCGAACCGCTCAGGAATGTTGATGTAGGAAAGACCGGAGCTTTCGAGGCAGATCCTAAACCTTGGGTTCCTTTTCCTGATCTTTTCCACTCGGATTGATTCCCCCGTTCGGCCTCGGGAAGATTCCCAGGTTTGTTACGTCTGTCTGGGCCACGTTTGGGTTTTTTTTTTGGGATGAAGTCACCCCTCCATGGAATTCCGGGATTTTCTGTTTGAACTCAGGGCGTGTTCTTTGCCATGGAGTGTGTTGCACGGTTGAATCTCTTATTTTTTGGCGTGTTGGGGTTTTTATCAAGGAAATGCTGCTAATTTTTGACAACTTTAATTCCCATGCGGTGACACGTGCGTGTTTACCTTGGAAAACACCCAGAACTCCGACAAATTCCTAATAGAAAATATTTGCAGACTCAGGGAATATTTCCCACCCGAAGCCCGAAAATATTTTTAAGGGATCTGGGGTGGGTTTTGTTTTTGGTTTTTTTTTTTTTTTCCGAAGAAGAAAAATCCGTTTATTCCTGTTTTGGGACTGGGGATTCTTCCTGAGACTGCCATGGGATGGGATGAGGAAACACACGTGGGGTGGGGATTCCAATGCAAACCATTCCATTATTCCACCATTCCATGATTCCACCATTCCACCACTCCATGACTCCATGATTCCGTCTTTGGAAAAAGTGGTTTCCCCAAGGAATTTCCAGTTCCAAGCCCGGAGGGGCTGTGAGCCATCCCAAGACTTTCTCCTCCAATCTCCAGCCTCCCACCTTTTCCCAAAGATGTTTTCCAAGGTAAACACGCACGTGCCACCACGTGGGGATTAAAATTCCCAAAACCTGATGACATTTCATGGATAAAAACCCTGGCCTCCCAAAAAATAAGAGATTTAGCAATGAAACACACTCCATGGCAAAGAAGATGAGTTTAAAACGTTTCATGGACGCTTCGGGAAAAGGTGGGAGGCTGGATATTGGAAGAGAAAGTCTTGGGATGGCTCACAGCCCCGCCGGGCTTGGAACTGGAAATTCCTCAGGGAAAACATCTTTTCCAAACATGGAGTCATGGAATCATGGAGTGGTGGAATGGTGGAATGGTGGAATCATGGAATGGTTTGCATTGGAAACCCCACCCTGCGTGTGTTTCCTTATCCCAACCCATGGCAGTCTCAGGAAGAATCCCCAGTCCCACAGCAGGAATAATCGGATTTGTTTTCTTCGGAAAAACCTGGGAATATTTTTATTTGAAATCCTCTGGCTTGGGATTAATTTTGATTTTTAAATTGGTCACTTTTTTCCTGCCCTTCATTCCATGTCTAAATATAATCCCTACACCCCTTCAATTCCTTCAGATTATTCTGGACTGTGTCAGGAATACCCCGACAAAGACAAAACATTCCCAAAATTTTAATATTTCCAAGAAAAAGCTAAAAAAAATTGATCTTAAAATCTCCCAAAAGTGAGAGAAAAATAAACCCCTGGCCTTCCCTTGGAAAATCCCATTTGCTGCTCCCTCCAATATTAGGAGTACCCAAAAAAATTCCACCCCTCATCCCAATCCATAAATCAGTGGGAGTCAACTCTATTTTGGGTAGGAATTGGATTTTTCTATGGAAAAACCTTGGATTTAGGAAAAATTAAAAAAAATCCTTTCTAAAAGATGGCCCTGGTTTTCTCCAGGCTCCTTTTTTTCTTTCCTTGTAGAAAAAGAGGTTGGAGCCAGGTTATCTTTGTTTAGGAAAGAGGAGAGGGATTGTTGGAATTCCCGATTTTTGAGCACTGGCAGATGTAACCTGGGAAGAACTTTTCAAATGCTGGGTGAGGTAGACAAAAATATGGATTCTTGTGTTTAAAATTAAAAAAAAAAAAAAAAAAAAAGAAAAAAAAAAGAGGTTTTTTTCTAAAAGCTTTTCCAGTCCTAGATCCCTGATTTCACATGTGGGAAGGGAAGGAAAACTTCAAATTCCTACCGGGGGTAAATTGTGAGGAAAAACTGACCTAAAATATGGAAAAATGAGGGTTTTTTAGTTTTCCCAGTCATAGATCCATGCTTCTACCTATTGAAAGGGAAGGAAACCTGGGAATTCCTACTTGGGGTAAATGTGGGGAGAAAACTAAAAAAAGAAGAGGAAAAATTTCCAGCTCTTTTCTCCTGAATCCCAGAAAATTCCACTGTTCTTGGTGCCCAAATGGCAGCTCAAACCTCTGCTCCTTATGGATGGGATGGAGGCTGATTTTCCTGCGTGGAATTGGAATGAGAGGGGTTTGTGTCCCTCCCTCACCCCCTTCTGGCACCATTCCCTGGAAAACCCGGATCCCACCTTTGTAACTCATCCCTTCCCGAGCTATTTTGGGAGCTGACGTTATTAGTGTCGTTATTAGGGATAATTGGAGGCATTCCAGCTCCAGAATTCCAGGAGACAGGAGTTTGCTCAGCCCTGGGCTTCAGGCAGCTGAAGATTCCCACACGGAATGGCAGATGAGGATCCCAAACTTCCTTGAGGTGAGGAATTCCATTTGCCTTCCAAAGCCTTCTCCATCCCCATTTCCTTCCGGAATTTCCATGGTTTGGGACAGTGGTTTGTGGTCCATGG
The DNA here is from genome assembly GCA_013397555.1 of Urocynchramus pylzowi. Lineage (NCBI taxonomy): Eukaryota > Metazoa > Chordata > Aves > Passeriformes > Fringillidae > Urocynchramus > Urocynchramus pylzowi. Next base: position 40,551 of record VZRH01004089.1, on the reverse strand, counting down.
TGGCCTCTCCAGGTGACCAGATTCCCCAAGGATGCTGATCCCAGCTTGGAATTCCTCATGGGATTGGGAGGAACAGGGAGGTCCCAGAGACAAAGGGAATTTGGTGTGGGGAAACCGGAGCTGCTCCCTCCTGCCTCGGTGGAATCCTCCAAAGTTCATCTCCTGGGAGACTGAGAAATTGGGATGGGCTGTTGGGATTACCCAGGATTGGTTTTCCCAGGAAAAGCTTCTCTCAGGTTTGGGATCAGCCCTCTGGGGCTGCTGAGTTCCCCTTTCCTTGAGAGGCCAGAACTGAAGGATCAGGATTGGGATTGGGATTGGGGCTCTGGGGATGCTGAATTCCCCTCAGCACTGAAGGATTGGGATTGGGGCTGGGGCTCTGGGGATGCTGAATTCCCTCAGAATTGAAGGATTGGGATTGGGATTGGGGCTTTGGGGATGCTGAATTCCCTCAGAATTGAAGGATTGGGATTGGGGCTCTGGGGGTGTCGTGTTCCCCTCAGCATTGAAGGATTGGGATCAGGATTGGGATCAGCCTTCTGGGG
>VZRH01004089.1:29264-39486 GCA_013397555.1 Urocynchramus pylzowi | reverse complement strand
TGAAGGATTGGGATTGGGATCAGGGCTGTGGGGGTGCTGAATTCCCCTCAGCACTGAAGGATTGGGATTGGGATCAGGGCTCCGGGGATGCTGAATTCCCCTCAGCATTGAAGGATTGGGATTGGGATCAGGGCTCCGGGGATGCTGAATTCCCCTCAGCATTGAAGGATTGGGATTGGGATCAGGGCTCCGGGGATGCTGAATTCCCCTCAGCATTGAAGGATTGGGATTGGGATCAGGGCTCCGGGGATGCTGAATTCCCCTCAGCATTGAAGGATTGGGATTGGGATCAGGGCTCCGGGGATGCTGAATTCCCCTCAGCATTGAAGGATTGGGATTGGGATCAGGGCTCCGGGGATGCTGAATTCCCCTCAGCATTGAAGGATTGGGATTGGGATCAGGGCTCCGGGTTTGCTGAGTTCCCCTCAGAAGTGAAGGACTGGGATTGGGATCAGGGCTCTGGGTTTGCTGAGTTCCCCTCAGCACTGAAGGATTGGGATTGGGATCAGGGCTCCAGGTTTGCTGAGTTCCCTTCAGAAGTGAAGGACTGGGATTGGGATCAGGGCTCCAGGTTTGCTGAATTCCCCTCAGAAGGGAAGGATTGGGATTGGGATTGGGATCAGGCTTTGCTGAGTTCCCCTCTCCTTGTGAGACCAGCCCTGAAGGAGCGGGATTGGGGTTGGGATCCCTCTGGAGCCGGGCGCTCCCAGCACCTCTCCCAGCTGGATCAGCTTCACCAGCTCGGAGTGGGACACTTTTTTTCCCTCCCCAGCTCCCGGAGCTGCCAACCAGGAGGGAAAAATCAGGAGGGGAATGGGAGGGGGGAAAAGCCGGCTGGGAGGGAGCTCTTCCCTAACCAATTCCACCTGTTCTGTGCTCCCAGACTCGCTCCAATTTCTGCCCAGCTGGATTTTTACTTTCCACTCTGCCTCAGAGGCTCCTCCAAGAATTAAATTCCTTTCCCAGCCTCCTCCTTGCAGCGGGAGCAGCTGATTAGTGGCTGCCCCTATTTAATTTTCCTTTCTGGACTAATTATTCTTCTTGATGGTCCATTTATCGGGCTCGTTTCCCTTTGTTTTTTGCTCTGGGATGCTTTTCCAAGGAAGGGAGGAAGGGTAAATAAAAACCAGACAAGCCAAGGAGATGCAATTCCATCCTCGTTGTTCCTTATTTAAATGAACTCCAAATTCTCTGGCCCCCCCTTTCTAAAAGCAGCCAGTTTGCCCTAAATTTCAGGGGGATTTTATCCCTTTTTTTTGGTCATTCCCTGTGTTTTTCACATGGGTGGGACTTGAGCGTTGCCTGGCCTGAATTCCAGTGTTCCACTGGCTCTGCCGGAATGTCTGATCCCATGGATTTACCACGGTCCTGTTGTGCTCCCAAAGCCTCAAACTCACCAGATAAGAACTCTGATAACAAAATAAGGCCTCTGTCGGGGAATTCCCACCTGGAGAGCAAGATGTTGTCCAGGGATGGACGGGACACTTTTCCCTGTCCTTTGCCAAGGTGTATCCAGGGATTGAACCGCCCAAAAAGCTTCTTTTTTTCCTTAAAAATTTGTAACTTTATGGGCAAATGTGTCCAAAGTGTAAGATTTTTCACCCAGGAATTGAGGGGCGGTTCTGGGATCGAATTTACTGTCACGGTGTCCTCTTTGGGAAAAATCCATGTAAAAATGGATCCGTTCATTCCCAGGTAAGTCTGGCTCAGCAGAGCTGAGGCTTCCAGGTGTTTTCTTGTGTTGTGAGGAGCCCAACTCATGGAAAAGGCCATGGAATCATAACCCTGCCTGCCCTTGGTTCCTCTGACCTTGGAACAGGGATCCCAAAATTTCATAAAGCAAAAATGTTTCCCATTATCCATGACGTCTTCCAATTTCATGGCTCCTTGGAATCCCCTTGGCAAAAGCTGGGAATTTTTCACGGATCATCCGTGCTGTGAACTTCCCATCCCTGGAAATGTCCAAGGCCAGGTTGGATGGGGCTTGGAACAATCCGGGATCCAGCCCAGGATGCGAATCCTATGGGAACAGCGTTGGAATTCACACTGATAATTCACGCTCTGTCTCCAGGAATTTAGGGAATAAACTGGGTGGACAGTTTGACCATGGATTATCCATGGAACAGCAACACAACCTGAATTTCAGGGAATCTTGGAGGAGCTTCAGCTCTGGTGCGGATCCTCCGGAAATCAAAAACATCCCTCTTTTTTCCTTGTGGTGTGAGCAATATTCCTTTGGATTCCTTCCTTGGTCTACAGAGGATTTGGAATCTCTGGAGCAGGAGTGTGAGGCCGGGAGTCCTGCTCAGCTTGGAGAACCCAAAATTCCTAAAGGAATGGGTGGGAATGTTTTCCATTGGGATGCTCCAGGCTGGTGCTCGTAGCTCTTCATCCATGCGCCACACGGAGCCATGGCTGCTTCCCTGGAAACAGGGAAGAGTCTGGAATCATGGATCCACACCATGGGACTCAGCCTGAACCTTCCTGGAAAAAGGAGCCGACTTTTTGTTCAGCCATTAAGAAGGGGGAAAAAAAAAAAATATCCAAGGAGCTGTTTTGTTCCGGAAACTTCTGGGCACATTAAGCGAAACCAGATCCCGGAGGGTGGGGGGAGAGAGGGGTACAGGAAAGCAATCAAATCCTACTGGAGGAATTCCTCCTTTCTGGAAGAACATAAACCAGGAGCAGAACGTAAACAACCCTCCATATGTCCCTTGTAAAGCAGGAGCAACGGGAATGAATTCCCAGCAGGAACGGGACATTGGGAATGTTCGGCTGGGGAGTCCTTTTGAGGTTTTGTTCTTCTTGATGGATTTAATTTGGAGTTTGTCCTTCTCTTCTCTCCTCTTCCTCCTCCCCCAGGATGAACCGGGAGCTGAACTCTCCGAAGAGGTGCCTGGAGTAATTCCAAAGGATTAATTAGGCAGGGCTTGAGCGCGGGGATTAACGAGGGCTGATAATGGGCCCTCCATCAGGAGACGGCTGGGAAAAGGCTGGATTCTCCTGCTGGATCCATCGGTCACCTGGGCTGGTCAGTGTTTGAGCTGGGAAGTTCATTCCTGGTTTATTTAGATTCCGAGGAGCGATCCCTCTTCAAACTTTCCTAGGAATACGTTTTGCATCTGGAAAATTACTTTAAAAGGCTCCAAACAACTCCATTTATCCTTGAGAAAAGCTCCTTTCCCTCCAAATCCTTTTCCTAACTGAGGGGGAAAAATATGGGCACAGGGCTTTCAAACCCAACAATTCCAGGAGGGGATTGGGTTGGAAAGGACCTTGGAGATCATCGCATTCCAGCCCCTTCCATGGACAGGGAATCTTCCACTATCCCAGGTTGCTCCAAGCCCTGTCCAGCCTGGCCTTGAACACTTCCAGGGATGGGAAATCCACATCTCGGCATCCCGTGCCACGTGAGTTGAAAGCTGACAGAAAATCCATGGATTTTGTGGTGCAAAGAGGATTCCAAGGGATGGGAGAGGCCAAGTTTGATGCCCTTCTCCAAAAAATCTCCACCTGCTTCTTCCCAGCCATAGGGCCATAAGAAGCTGGATATGAGCTCGGAGCTGAATCCTGGGAATCAGATGGGTTGGGCTCCCACATGGATCTATCCAAGATAGATGGTTTTTCCTAAGGATGATAACAGGAAATTTCCAGAAAATCTTCCGCCATTTTTCTCTTTCCTTCTGTATAATAACAGGAAATTTCCAGAAAAAAACTCCACTCTTTTTCTCCTTTCCTTCTGTTTGTTTCCATGTGGCAAGATCCCAGCTAGACCCAGTTTTTCCAGGATATTCCTTGATCTGTGAGTGCAGCTGGGCCTGGATCTCTGATCAAAATGCAAATTAATGATCTGGATTTTTTGATGCCCACAAAGGGCAAACTGAACTTTAAACATGTCCTAAAGATTAAGGCTGGAGGAGAAAATCCCTTTTTTTTTTTCTATGTTAAAAGTTACAAAAGCCTCTCCTGGTTTTTTTTGTTTGTTTTGTTGTTGGGAAAATGGGGAATCCAAGGGGCAAACCCAACCTCTGGAAAATTCCAGGACTTCAGTTCATCCCCATTCCAGAGCCACAAACAGGAGCGTTTATCTGGGGAACGAGGCTCATTTCCATACTCCCGTCTCTCCCCCTAAAATCCTAAATTTGCAGTAATTTATAAAACTCTTTCCCTGATCAGGGAGCTGATTCCAGCCTGGAATGCCCCCTTCCCCACCTCTCCCCTGTTTGGGATCACTCCCCGCTCAAGGCGAGCCTTAAACTTCAAGGGGGTTTGGAGAGACTTCCTGCGAGCCCTGCCTGCCCTTCTCACGCCAGCTCCGATCCCGGTGTTCCTGACGGGAATGTGCTGAAAGGTTGGGTGGGAAGCGGGATGGGCTCCTCAGCCTCGGCTCCTGTGGAGCTCCAAAGGTCGTTTTTCCCTCCTGGGCTGCCGGAGTGTGACAGGCAGTGGGTGGAATCCGAGCTCCTGCTGCTCTTGGACGAGAGGTTTGAACAGCAGGGATGAAGGAATTCGGGATTCTCCTGGCTCATCAGCAGGATGGAGCCGCTGGGGATTGCTCCAGAGCCTGTGGAAGCAGCTTTGGTCCTGTCCGTGCTGTGGCACTGACCTGGCCTGCAAGAATTTGGGAGGTGTGGGTTTGCTGGGACCAGTGAGAGCCAGGGGAGGATTGCCCGAATCATGGAATTGTTGAGGCTGGAAAATCCCTCCAGGATCATCCAGTCCAACCTGGGACCGATGCCCACCTTGGCACTGAGTGCCACATCCAGGAATTCCTTGGACACCTCCAGGGATGGGCACTCCAAACCTCCCTGGGCACTTCCAAGGCCTGACCACCCTTTCCATGAGGAAATTCCTGCTGATGTCCAACCTGAGCCTTCCCTGGCACAGCCTGAGGCCGTTGCCTCTTTTCCTGTTTTTCCCTGGGATCAGATCCCAGCTCCCAGCTGGCTCCAACCTTTCAGGGAGTTGTGCAGAGCCANCATCCCCTCCGCACCCTCTTCAGGACTGCCCCAGCCCCTTCCCAGCTCCCTCAGGAATTCTCCAGCCCCTTCCCAGCTCCTTTCCCTTCCCTGGCCACGCTCCAGCCCCTCCATGTCCTGCCCAGGGCTGTGCAGGAGCTCAGGAAGGATCTCCCGGCTCCCTGTCCGAGCCAGCAGTGCCCAAGGTTTTATCCACACCTGGAATCGGGTCTGTCCCCTGGAAATGCCCTCCAGCAGCACAGGAGGAATTCCAGTCCCTTGGAGAAGTGTGGGAACAGGCCAGGTGGGTTTTCCTGGGATCTTCCAGCTGCCTGAGGAAGCAAATCCCCAGTTCTGGGGTCAGAACCTATCCCTGGATGTGTCCTGGCTCCGAACTGGGATTTCCCTTGAGCCAGGACACATCTCCAGGAGCCTGGAGCACCCTCCGGCTTTGCTGCTCGGGCAGGTCCATGCACATCTTCCAGGTTTTCCAGAGCATGGATCAGCTCTGCTGTGGAGCTGATCCAGCAAATCAGGGGCCTGTGTTAATCCTGTCCCTGCTAAGCCAGGTCTGGAAAAGCTGGGAATTGCGGTTCGGAGACAGAGGAGCCACCTGGATTGGGACCAGCTGGAGGCTGGAGGGTGTCCAGGTGCCTCATCCTGGAGGGAATAAACTCTCCCGAGCTCCTCAGCAGCTTTGGGATCACGGGATCGGGATGGAGCTGGACCTGAGCATTCCGGGCTGCACCGGGACAAACTGGGATGTCCCGGGTCGGGTTTCATGGAAGTGGCTTCCCCAGGGAGTTTCCTGTTTGTTCCTTCAAGCAGGCATCTTCCCACAAGGAATATCCCATCCAGCACATTTAGGAGCTAATGGGATGATCCCATTGTTTGGTTTTCTTCCCTTAATTAAAACACACAAATTGCGGCACAAAAAAAAAAAAAAGGAAAAGTGGAAAAAATAAAGTAAATAACCCAGAATCCATTTGTTTTATTTAATTCCTCTGTCTTCTGGAACAATCTCCAGGGAAATAAAGAAAGCTCCAAAAAAAGGGGAACAATGTCCATGTGGAGGCCACGGGTTCCCGTAAATGGACTTGGGAAGGAGAGGACGGGAAAGAAAAAAGGGATTGAGCTCCTGATAAATGAGGGTTGGGTTTGGGAAGGCCGGAGATGCTCCACAGGGAGCTTCCTGCTGGATCCCCTCTGTGGGAATGGGAGGGAGGGAAAAGGAGGATTTCGGAAGGTGCCTGCCCTCGGTTCTTGGCTGAGGAACACAGGGAAGGGGAATGGATGTGGCCACACGGGAAGAGCCATGGAAAACAGGCCGGGAGCGTTATGGATGTGGAATTTGAGGGGTTTCACGTGGTTTGTTGCCATCCTGCCCAATCCAGGGGTGTGGAGAGGAGGAATTCCAGAGAGAGAATTCCGGAATTCTCATTCTGGAAGTGGAAGGGGTCCTGGCTTGGTCTGGGAGGCAGAATCCTGCTCTGCCACCCCCTTCCCTGGAGAAGACATCGCTCATCCCAGGTTTCTGGCAGAAAATTCCCAGTCTCAGGAATGTGGCTGTGGGTCCCATCATTCCCGTCCAACATTCCTTGGAGAGGAAATCAAATCGATAGCTCCGCTTCCCTTTTTTGCCGATCCCACCTCGGTACTCCCCCCACATCCCTCTGCACATTCCCAAGGGTGGGAATGATCTGGGAGAGCTCCTCCCCTCATGTGGGACCCTCTGCTTGCCCCTTGTCCTGGGGGGTTGGCACAATTCCTTTGGATTTTCCAAGGGAGTAAAGGAGTCTGGAATTCCTGGCCTGAAACTCCCAGTGTTTCCCTCCATGGGCTTATTTATTATCTGTATTTTATTTACTTATTTTTATTTAAATGTTAGTTTCTATTTTATTATTTATTTTAAATTTTGTTAATTTTTAGAATCTATTTTTGTATTTTATTTTATTGATTTTTATATTTTATATTTTATATTTATTTTAATTATTATTTAAATTTTATTTTATTATTTATTTCTATTATTTATTCTTATTATTTATCATTATAATATTTTATTCAGTATTATTTATTTGCCTCACATGATTTCTTTTTCATTAATTAACTATTTTAACGATTTGCCAGCTATAAAATCATAAAATCACGGAATCATGGCATGATTTGGGTTGGAATGGACCTTAAGGATCATCTCCTTCCAATTCCCTGCCTTGGGCATGAGACCTTCCACTAAAAAAATCCGAGGAAAAGGCTTAAAACTTGGATTTGCCAAAGGAAATGGGGGAAGTCAGGAATGAGGGGCTGGATTTGGGATACTTCCAATTTATTTTTATTCTTAACTTGTCTTGGAGCACCCAAAAACCCTCAACGAAATTCCTGATTTCTTTGGGAACAAGGAATTGAGGAAACAAAGCAGTTCAGGACTGCTGATTTTTGGAATTTCTGATTCCAAATTCCAATATTTGGAGACAAATCCCTCCCTGATTTTTGCCCTTACGAGGAATCCCAAAAACCCAATATTTGGAAAGAAATCCCTTCTTGATTTTTGCACTAATGAGGAATCCCAAAAAATCCAGTATTTGCAAAGAAATCCCTCTCTGTTTTTTTGCCCTAATGAGGAATCCCAAAAATCCAATATTTGGAAAGAAATCTTTCCCTGATTTTTGCCCTAATGAGGAATCCCAAAAATCCAATATTTGGAAAGAAATCCTTCCCTGATTTTTGCCCTAATGAGGAATCCCAAAAATCCAATATTTGGAGACAAATCCCTCCCTGATTTTTGCCTTAATGAGAAATCCCAAAAATCCAATATTTGGGAACATCCCCCAGCAGACAAAAAAGACATTTGGTCAAGGCTTGGAAAAAACCAAACAAATCCCCAGAATTCCATTAAAGTTCCCCAAAACCCGTTATCCAGGAGCTCCTGACGAGCAGAAGATGAGCAGAACGAGCCGTTCCCATCGAGCTGTAGGATGGGGCCTACAGAACGAGGAAAAGAGGGATGAGGGGAATGTGGGATTTTTCCAGGAAGGAGACGGCAGCTGGAGGAGCGCTCCCGATCCAGCTGGGGCAGAGCGGGAAGGACGCGGAGCAGAACGAGGGAAAACAACCCCCAGCACCACCCCTGTTTTGTTTCCCATTATTGCTCTAATTCCAGGCTAATTGGAAACGGCCTGGATGTGTTTAGGAACACGAGGAACATCTGGATCTCATTGGAAGAGCTCCGCTTTTCCGAGTGGCGCCTTCCATTTTCATCCCAGGCCAAAGATTCCCACATCACGGCTTGTCCTCTTTCTTTCTCTCCTTTTTATTTTTTTATGTTTTGTTTCTTTTTTTTTGTTTAATTTGGTTGGTTTTTTTTTTAATTTTTAATTTTTTCCCCCCCTTCCTTTCCAGCAAATGTGAGGTTGAACTTTCGACTCTGTGGAAAACAGTTGGAGAGAAACCCTGAGAAATCCCGGGAGAGCCATTGAGCCTTTCTTCCCATTATCCCGCTTGATTCCTTGCTGCTCCTCAGTTCTTTCAATCCAGCCCGGAGCTTTTCCGTGCTGGTGGCACGAAGGGAAAAACGGGAAGGCACAAGAGGAGGTGGGGGGAAATTGGGGAAAAAAAAAAAATAGGGAAGAGGACTTTGTGAGGTCAGACGTGGAGAAACAAAGACAATTCCATGGAAAAGCATCCCTGAGCTGGGCCAGGAGTTGAGCTTTGCCAAAAGGATGGATCCACACAAATATTCCGTGATTTTCTGTTCCGGCCCCGGCTCTTTTGAGAAGTTTTCCTGCAGGCTCGGAGTTATCCGAGGTCATGGAAAGCACTCTCCTTGGGGGTTTCTGCTGGGATTCCCAAGGATTTTCTTCCATGTTCTCGTGATTGTGTTTCCTCACATTCCAAAGGCAGAGCCATCGGATTTCTCCATCATCCAAGGAGGCTGAGGATGGTTTTGTTGGGAAAAACAAGTGCTGGTCCCACCTGGATGGAGGGTTGGGAATTCCCCTTGCTGGTGGAAGCCAAACAAGGCCATTTCTGGGATCAGGACACATTCCCAGATTCCTGCTTTCCTCTGTCTTCCCAAGGCCCACCTTCAGGAGTTCTGCCTTTCCCAAATGGAACAGCAAGGAAGGAGCCTGGAATCCAAGGAAGGAGCCCGAGATCCAAGATCTCCCTGTGGACTGAGCCAAAGGGCAAATCCCCGTTCTCCTCCGGGGTCTCCAGCGCTCCTTTGGGTTTGGAAAACCCTGCGGGATTGTCTCCCATTGGGAATTCTGGAGGAGAGAGGAGACAATAAAGGGGTTGTGGGGATCTTCCCCTCCCCAGCCGGGAGATAGAGCTGAAAACTCCCAAATCCCCACCCTTGGGAGAAGAGGGGCTCTTAGGAAGAGGGAGGAAAGCTGGGAATGTGTCCCGATCCCAGAAATGGCCTTGTTTGGCTTCCAGCAACAAGGGGAATTCCCAACCCTCCACCCAGGTGCGACCAGGACTTGGTTCTCCCAGCAAAACCATCCCCAGCTTCCTTGGATGACGGAGAAATCCCATGGCTCTGCCTTTGGAATGTGAGGAAACACAATCACGAGAACGTGGAAGAAAATCCTTGGGAATCCCTGCAGAAAATCCCCAAGGAGAGCTCTTTCCATGACCTTGGATAACTCCGGGCCTGCAGGAGAACTTCCCAAAGGATCTGGGGCTGGAACAGAAAATCATGGAATGCTGGATGTTGGAAAAGACCTCCAAGGTCATCAGGTCCAGTCACCAGCCCGTGTCCCCAAGTGCCACATCCCCTTGTCCCTCTCCAGAGGTTCTCTTGGAGGCGGGAATTGGAAGAATCCCAACGCTAAGGGAAATACAGGGAACAGATAAAATCATGGCTCTGCTCCTCCAAAGAAATGCCAAAAGAAATGAAGGTGGATAAGAAAGTCCAAGGTAAGAAGTTGTTTGTGGAATTATCTTGCCATTAATTAATGCCATTTTAATAAAAATTCAGTATTTTCATTAATTTTCATTAAATGCCTTAAGGGATTTTCTCCTGCCTAATTTTTCCCCGTTTTTTTTAAAAAAAGAAAAACATTAAAAATTAATTTAAATAAGATTTCTATAGCTGCATTTTTATATAATCCCATAGAATTTTATTATCTATATTTATGTTTACATAGATATTTTATGTGTACATATATATTTTATGGTTTTTTTACTATTTAATTATATTTATTACTATTTACAATTATAATGATATAATTTTAATAATTATATATATAATAAAGTATAATTAT
>VZRH01004089.1:18477-29045 GCA_013397555.1 Urocynchramus pylzowi | reverse complement strand
TATTAATATTAGGTTAATAGTAAAAATATTTATATTATTTATATTAATATATATTATATATTTATAATATAATAATTTTATAAATATAATAACATATAATAATATATAAAATAATGTCTTTTTATAATTTTATAATTTTATTTTATAATATATATTACATTACATTACATGTTTCTCCCTATGTTATGGAAGGTGTTCCTGGCATCCCATAATGCCCTGAAATCCTTCCAAAATCCCACTTTTATTTTCTTTTCCCCAAATCCTTCAGAGCAGCTGCCTCCGAGAATTCCTTCTTTTCCTTCCTGGATCAGAGGAGCTCCTGTTTGAGTTGTAATTAAGGAGCTTCATTACTGATTAATTACAGCACAATTAATCAGGGCAGGCTTTGATCTCCAAAGGGAGATTGGCCTGGAATGATTGGAAAAGGCAAACAAAAGGAAATCAGGGAATGCTTCCATGACTCGATCACGACAGCCTGAGTCACGCTGCCTGATGAATCCATGGAAAATCATCAGAACGATTCCTCCGGAATTACAGTAACGGCCCACCAATCCAAAATACGATCCCAATGGTTTTTCCTTATTTTCTGAAACTCGTCTCCCCCAGTTCTTTCCCTGGAATGTCTCCACTTCCATGAGGAAACTCTGGAACTGTGGTGTGTCCCAAAAGTTCTGTTCTCAGTTAGGAATTCTTTCGGCAGAGNCAGGGAATTTTCAGGGATTTTTTTGGGAATTTTATGGGGGTTTTCCAAGTTTTTTTTTTTTTTTTTTTTTTGGAACTTCCTGCCCAAAAAACAATGCTGAGAGGTGCCGTAAGTCAGCTGTTCCCAGGAAAAATTCCAGGTGTTTTCATCTTCCCGTTGCCCCTTGAACAGCAAATCTTGCCCCAAAAATCATGGACCCTTCCACTGGACACTTTCATGGAATAAGCCAGGGAAAAGGGAAGTGCTAAAGGCTCCTTTTTTCGCAATAAATACAGGAAAAATGGTTTAAAATAATTTAATTATGTTTAAAAATGTTTAAAATAATTTAAAAAGTGGTTGGAGCCAAGCCTGAAGTCCAGCCTAGGGAAAGAACTGGACGTGGAATGTTGGGATAAGTGGGATTCACTGGGGTGGGCAGCTCCTGGAGTATCCAAAGCCAAGCCAGGGCTGTCCCTGAGACAATCTGGGATAAGTCCTGCCCTTAATCCCGAGTCTGAGCGTGGCTCGGTTTGCTGGGCTGGGCTCTCTGGGTCTCTCCTAAATCTTCCAGGGACAGATTCCCAGTGCTCCCATCCCTCTGGAATCCAGGAGTCAATCAATCCAGGGGCATCCTGGAGCTTCCCAGGAGCACCCAAGCTCCTAAGATGCCGCTTCCCTTGAGATTATGGAATGGTTTGGGTGGGAAGGGATCTCCAAGATGATCCAGTTCCACCCCCTGCCATGGGCAGGGACCCCCTCTGGAATGTGTGGGATCCCAGAGCCCGGGAATCAGGATGAGGATGAGGGGGAGGCCCTGGCATGGGTATTCCCAGAGAAGCTGTGGCTGGAAGCGTCCAGGGCTGGGCAGGGCTTGGAGCAACCTCGGATGGTGGAAGGTTGGATCCATTTAAGGTCCCTTCCAACCAAAACCATTCCATAATTCCGTGATTCTCCGACCATAAATTATCGGAGAAATCTCCAAGAGACGGGTGGATAAAACACTTTTTACCGGAGTCTGTTTTTTCCTGGAGAAGCAGCTGGAGCCAGGGTGACCTTCAGAGTCCTCTGGGACCTGGATTCTCCATGTGGAAGTGACTCTGACCTTCTCTGGGATTGTGGGAGAACATTCCGGGTGAACCGGAATCCAGGTTCATCACACACCTTTAGTCCTCCTAAAGGCTGGACTGGGTGGGTTCAGACCCCTCCGGCATTTCCAGAATGTTCTGGAGCACCCCAGGAGCCTCATCCACCTCCCAGACTGAAACCTCTCATGGATTAAAAAACCTCCTTCCCTCCCATTCCGCCCCGGATGGAATTCCAGCTCAGCGGAGCAACCAGCTGGCTCCTGGATCTTCCCCCTGGTTGGGACCTGTGTCCCAGGTTCTCTTCCAGAAATATTCCTGGTGAAGTGTCACCTGCTCAGAGTTCACCACATTTCCTGGGAGGGCCTGGATTCCCTCCGGTCGGGAGCGAGTCCCACCCGACGGAGTCGCGCTTCCGGCTGCGTTGCCTCAGCGCTGGTTGTGCAACCCCTTGGCGGAATTCCCGATCGTTTGTAACTTTTTGTCTCCGTGTTTTGATAGGAAAAATAGCTCAAAGGCACTGTTAATAGATCCCTTCGTCCTTGGCATTCCCTGTGTCCCGTGCTCCATCCCCACTGGATAATCGCCGGAGGAACCGCGGCCCTTTGGTCTCGTGGCGATATCCCAGATCCAGAGATTGGTGAAACATGGGAGAAGAGGAAAACTGACATTCCCTAAGGATTGAGCAAGGCTTTAGCGCCTCACCTGGACACGGGATTTGGGCTGCAACCAGCTTTTCCATGGAATGTTGCTTTTCATGGCACCTTTCCTGGTCTCCTCTGTGTTCTCGTGACAAACTGGGAACTACAGGAGGAAAAAAGGAAAAATCTGGATCCCTCTTCTCACCTCTGGAATAAGAACATTCCCCAGTGCTCCCTCTCCTTTTCCTGAAACCTTGGCATGGAGCAAGATTCTGACCTGGAAGCAACGCCACGGAGAGCCCTTCCTCGGAAAGAATTCCTTTGATTTTGGCCTTGGAACTCGGCCTCTCCTCGCCTTCTTCCCCCATCTCCTGATGGGACAGATGGAATCCAAGTCATGAGGCAGATCCATGAAAAAGCCAAAATGATAAGCCAAAAGCTCGGCATTCCAGCCGGGAATGTTTTCCAGTGCTGTTTTGAGGTGCTCACCCCGGGAATTCATTGTTCAATGAGCTGATTTTTGATTTTCCATGAGGGATTTGGTATTTCCTTGGAGTAAGTCCCAAAAAAAGCCCCTGCAATCAGAGGATGATGTTCCTCTGATTCCTCACTTGGAGCAGCAAAACGAGCTGTCCCTGGAAAACTGAACACCGTGGCAAAGCTTTCCCTGGATTCTCAACTCTTTAGACATAGGGAGCTACAAATCCTGGATATTTACCTGGATCTCCCTTTTCCCTCAACCTTTGGCTCCCAGAAATTTTAGGCTCAAGCCCAGACCTTGCTTTGTAGGCTCATGAACCCGCTGCAGGTGCAGAAGATCAGGTGATGGAATTGTCCTTGGAATGCTCATGGAATTTTTTGCTTTCCTTTCAAGATGCACTTCCAGAACCAAATTATTTTTTTGGGAAATTTTCTCGATTTCTGTTATTTTCCAGGGAATTCCCTGTGATCAAGGGAATAAGATCATTCTTATCTTGGGCACCAGAGGGGGAAACGCAACCCCAAAAATGCTCATCTGGGAAGTGGGGAAGGAAAAGGAAAAGGAAAAGGAGGGAAGGGAAGGGAAGGGAAGGAAAGGGAAGGAAAGGAAAGGAAAGGAAAAGAAAGGAAAGGAAAGGAAAAGAAAGGAAAGGAAAGGAAAAGAAAGGAAAGGAAAGGAAAAGAAAGGAAAGGAAAGGAAAAGAAAGGAAAGGAAAGGAAAAGAAAGGAAAGGAAAGGAAAAGAAAGGAAAGGAAAGGAAAAGAAAGGAAAGGAAAGGAAAAGAAAGGAAAGGAAAGGAAAAGAAAGGAAAGGAAAGGAAAAGAAAGGAAAGGAAAGGAAAAGAAAGGAAAGGAAAGGAAAAGAAAGGAAAGGAAAGGAAAAGAAAGGAAAGGAAAGGAAAAGAAAGGAAAGGAAAGGAAAAGAAAGGAAAGGAAAGGAAAAGAAAGGAAAGGAAAGGAAAAGAAAGGAAAGGAAAGGAAAAGAAAGGAAAGGAAAGGAAAAGAAAGGAAAGGAAAGGAAAAGAAAGGAAAGGAAAGGAAAAGAAAGGAAAGGAAAGGAAAAGAAAGGAAAGGAAAGGAAAAGAAAGGAAAGGAAAGGAAAAGAAAGGAAAGGAAAGGAAAAGAAAGGAAAGGAAAGGAAAAGAAAGGAAAGGAAAGGAAAGTTAAGTTTCAGGAAAGGAAAGGAAAATTTGGTAATACTCATAAAATAAATGAATCCTGCATCCTCCATGGGAAAGCTCAGGACTTTTCCTGCCTGGAGCACAGATCCATCCTCATCCCTTTTCCCTCTTTTCTATGGGATGAACCACAGAAAACCCCAAGCTCTGGAGATACCTGGAAACCTTCCCGGTCTGTGCCATGGAGGATGAGCATTGCCTCAGTCCAGGAGTTTTTTTGGGATGGAACCAGGCCTTGCACATTCACCCTTTCCTCTGGATTTCTCCTCTTTTTCCAGGGAATCCCCCGTTGGCAGGACTTGACAGCACCCCAAAGAGTCTTTTCTGGATTTAATCCATAGAAAAAGACATTTGTTTCTCCTGCACTTGTCAGGGAGCAGCAGGAGCAGGGTTAAATCCCAGCAGGGCTCTGCTCCCTGACTTGGCCCCGACTGGAAGGGCCTGGAGGCTGAAACAAAACAACCCCCAAAAAAATGGGAAAAACAACTTTTGTTTCCAAATAAACAAATTCCCTCTGCCCTCAGGTGTGGGACTCCATTAATCCTCCCTCCTCTGCCAAGGCCTGGGCTCCATGTGGAGTCCCTGGCTCGGGGAGAATTTGAGGGATGCTCCAAGCCCTGAGGAAGGCAGGGAGTGATCCCGCCCTCTCTTCCATGCCCTTTTCCAGCCCATCTGTGCTTTCTCCCATATTCCCAAAGGATTTTTGGTTGTTCTGTTGTTGTTTTTCCTAAGCCCAGCCGCACTGGACCTCTGCCTCTGGATCTGGCCGGGGTTTTAATGGATCTCGGGAAGCTGTGGGATTCACACCAAGGCTCTGCTGGGATGGGGCTCCGAAGGCTTTCCTGGACCCACATTCCAACCAGGATATAGCAAGGATGGTGCCTAAATTCCCTGTTCCATGAACAGCCTGGCTCAGTGATCCTGCTCTTTTTCCCATCCCGATCCCTGGTGCTGCACTCGTTTGCTTTCTTTGGATCCAGGATCACCTTGGGTTTAATTTTTGGGTGATCATCCTGAGTGTTCTTCCCAGAATCCCACATCAGTCTGGGTTGGAAGGGACCTTAAATCCCACCCCATTCCATGGGCAGAGACACCTCCCATTGTCCCAGGTGGATCCAAGCCCCAGTGTCCAACCTGGCCTTGGGCACTGCCAGGGATCCAGGGGCAGCCACAGCAAATCTGGGAATTCCATTCCAGCCCCTCACCACCCTCAGAGGGAGGAATTTCTTCCGGATATCCCATCCATCCCTGCCCTCTGGCAGTTTAAAATGCCTTTCTTGGACAGGATAGCAATAAAACGGGGATTTTTAGGCCCCAGGATTCCCAGAACATGGAAAAAGCATTTGTACCATCCACTTAAGGGAATTAACTCACTGGATATTTTGGGATTTTTTTTAACCCAGCTGTGCTCGTTTTCAGGTGAAGCTCAAATGTCACTTCCTGCAAAGACATCAAACTTCCCAGCATCCCAGGATCACTGAGGCTGGAAAAGACCTCCAGGATCATCCAGACAAACCTGGGACCAATCCCCACCTTGGCACTGAGTGCCACATCCAGGAATTCCTTGGGCACCTCCAGGGATGGGGACTCCAAACCTCCCTGGGCACCTCCAGTACCTGACCACCCTTTCCACGGAGAAATTCCTTGAATTTACCTCGTTTTTCAGCCCTTTCCCCACGTTTTTTGCTCTCTGTATGTCCCATCTCCACTTTGGGACAACTCCTATTTCACCTTCTCCTCCCTGACCTGTGTCTGGATTCCCTTCCCACTCCTGCCGACACCCTGCAGCTTCTTCCCGATCCAAGCATTTCCCTTTCAGTGGGAAACTGGAATCTTGAGGATATATCTGTCCACAAATTCTGTAAAAAGCAATGGATGGGTGGAAAAAATCCAGACATAAATCAGTGTGTCCTCCAAGGGAAAGCTCAGGATTTTTCCAGCCTCACTCACCAGCTGTAAACACGGATCCATCCTCATCCCCTTTCCCTCATTTCCCCGGGATGAGATGAAAGAGAAAATGAGGCCACACGAATTCCAAACCCCAAGCTCTGGAGACACCTGGAAACCTTCCTGGTCTGTGCCACGGAGGATGAAGCATTGCCTCAATCCAGGCTTTTTTTTTGGTGAAGGCACCAGGCTTTGCACTTTTGCCCTTTCCTCTGGATTTCTCCTCTTTTTCCAGGGAATCCCCTGTTGACATTAATAATATTTATTTGCAGGTGGTAAAAGCTGAGTAAGGACCTTTAGGCTGGATTGGGGATGAGTAAGTGGAAAATCCCTGAATTTCAGCCCGGGATTCGCTCACCTTTGAGGGGAGGAACTCCTGCCAGCTCAATTTTCCTGTTTAATGGAGCAGCAGGACAATTCCAGCTCCTTGCAGCCGGGGAATTCATAATGGAAAGGTGCTCTGGGATTGGGATCGCTGCAGGTGACTCAAAACACTTAATAGATATTAATGAGATAATTAATTAACACCGGCTGGCCACCTAATTGGTCAGTTTGGAGTGTCTGTGTGAAAGCTGAGGAATGAAATGAGATTCCCAAACTGCTCCAGGATGGGAGCCGAGGTTCCACCACTGCATTGGAATCCTCTCCTGTGGTGCCATGGAAGGTGTTGGGATAATGAAATTCCTGGAGCAGGCTGGGATCTGGGATATTTTGATTTGCTGTGTGATCCAAGAGAAAGGATTTTTGCTTTGACTGGAAAACCTTTGGGACAGGAACGATGTCCCTGTGTCTTCTTCTAGGACACCAATCCCAGAGTGCCCGGTTGGCTTTGTGCTCCTAAACCAAAAAATTGGGGAGACGGGGGAGATTGGGCTGGGATCTGGGCAAGGAATTCCTGGCTGGGAGGGTGGGCAGGGGCTGGACTGGAATTCCCAGATTTGCTGGGGCTGCCCCTGGATCCCTGGCAGTGCCCAAGGCCAGGTTGGATCCACCTGGGACAGTGGGAGGTGTCCCTGCCCATGGATGGGTGAGAATGGGATGGGATTTAAGGTCCTTTCCCATCCCAGCATTCCAGGATTCTGGAGCCCCTCTGCTCTGGAGCCAGGCTGGGAGAGCTGGGAATGTTCCCCTGGGGAAGGGAAGGCTCCAGGGAGAGCCCAGAGCCCCTGGCAGGGCCTGGAGGGGCTCCAGGAGAGCTGGAGAGGGACTGGGGACAAGGGACAGAGGGACAGGAGCCAGGGAATGGCTTCCACTGGGAAAGGGCAGATTGGGCTGGGATCTGGGCAAGGAATTCCTGGCTGGGAGGGTCGGCAAGGAATTCCTGGCTGGGGCTGGGCTGGAATTCCCAGATTTTCTGTGGCTGCCCCTGGATCCCTGGCAGTGCCCAAGGACGGGTTGGACACTGGGGCTTGGATCCACCTGGGATCATGGGAGGTGTCCTTGCCCGTGGGATGTTGGACTGGATGACCTTTAAGGCCATTCCAACCCAAACCATTCCATGATTCTGTGATAAATGGCTTTTCCAGAGGTGTTGGCAGGAGTGGGAAGGGATTTCAGTGCCGAGAGGAGCCCACAAGTCAAGGCAGGGCAGGTGAAGAAAGAGTTGTCCCAAACATGCAGCGAGCGAAGAGTGTGAGGAAAGGGGTGGAAAACAAGGAGAGCTCCCGGCTCCGGCTGGGGAAGGATCCGGGGGAAGTGGAGGAGGTGTGGAATTGTGATGAAAGGGGTGTGGAGGCGCGGGGTGTGGGAGGCAGAGCCACGCCAGAGGCCTCGGAGCGTTGGGCAATCCGTGCGGGAGAAAGGGCAGGACGTGGTGCCAGGTCAAGGACGACAGGAGGAGAGGGAAAAACCGGAATATTTCTCCCCCATTTCCCACCTCTCCCTGCCAGGAATCATCCAGGGAATGCTCAACAGGACACAGGGCTGAAAATCCAGACCAAGGAACAACAGCAAAGAGGCCACAGGAATCCTGAGGGATCCTTTCTCCAACTCTGGGATGGTCATTCCCTCAGGGAATATTTGACTTGCAACAAAATAAAATAAATGCATTTTAAAAAATACATAAATATATTAAATTCAGGCCCATTATTTCAGCTGCTTGGAGTAATTAATTCCTTTTTTTTTTAAGTCAGAGGAATGAAACAAAAACCGAATGAAATGGTGGAATTTTTCTGCCTGGGATTTTATTCCCCTCCTGAAATTTAATTATGGGAATATGTTTATAGCTGAAAACCTACTGTAATTCCTCTCGGTCAAAGGACGAAATCCATTTGTCCTGAAAGGGAATTTTAGGAGTTTGTGTGGTTGAGAAACTCTGTTTTACCTTGTGTTTGGTTCAAACCCACCCCTTGTTTATTTCCCAAATCAACAACTCATGGATTTAAGAGCACTGGGATGACCGGAGTCGTGTCTGGATGAAATGTGAAGCCTCATTTTTGATTTAAGAGCTGAGCAAGTCCCATCTTGCCCAAATTAGAGCAATTATGGCCCATCTAAACCGACCATCCTGCTTTGGATTACGCTGGAAATATTCCTAGGAGGGGCTGTCTCCCTCGGTGGCTCCGCACCTGGAATCAATGAGCTTCCCAAACAATGTCAGGCCGGGCTGATCCAACTGCAGCCCCTCCAAAATGGGGGATTTTGGAGCACAGAATTCACAGAATTCACACAATCCCTGGGTTGGGAGGGACCTTCCAGGCCACGGAGCCCAGCCCAGCCCCAGCCCCTCAGCTGAACCCTGGCACCCAGTGCCACATCCAGGCTGGTTAAACACACCCAGGGATGGTGACTGCATGGCAGAACATTCCAGAACTTCAACACCCTTTCCGTAAAGAGCTTTTTCCTGATATCCAGCCCATATTTCCCTCCTCATCCAGCCTTTTTTCTGGAGACAGAGCCCAGCCCAGCTGAGCACAGGCACCTTCCAGGAGCTGTGCAGATGCTGAGGGCACCCCTGAGTCTCCTTTTCTCCAGGCTGAGCCCCCCCAGCTCCCTCAGCCCTTCCCACAGGGTTTGTGTTCCCAGCCCCTCTCCAGCCTGGCTGCCCCCTCTGGATGGGCCCAAATTCCCAACGTCCTTCCCAACCTGAGGGGCCAGCACTGGAGGGGCAGGTTCCTTCCAGGCTATTCCTCCTCCTGGAACAATGGGATAATGGAGGGAGCGAAGGGAAGTGCTTTGGTTACAGCACTGCCCGTGGCTCACATTCCAAGGAGGAATGGGACCAGGCAATGGGAAGAGATGTTGGGGATTTATGTGCTTGGAAATCCCAGCTGGAATTCCCGAGACCTTTTTGGAAAGTTAAGGAAACTTAAATTGTTGTGTTGTCCCTGCAAGGGTTAAGCAAGGCAGCCTTTTTTCCTCCTGGAATGACATTCCCTAATCCCAGGAGGACTCCAGGGCCCAGAAAGGCTCAGCCAGGTGATTTCTGGGATAGACAAGTTATGGAGCCCTAAAACCCACGCAATGCCAGGAAAACCCCGTGTGACTGCCCAAGAGGCTCCAAAATCTGGGAATACACAGCCAAACAACCGGGATATCCAACGTGTCTCAACTCCCAAGAAAAGCAGGAACCTGGTGGAAAGCCTGGGAGTCCCTTGGAGGCTCCGAAAATAAATGATAAATATTTGATAGTTTTCTGGGAATGGGTCTGACCCCCGACCCTCCCCCCCCCAAATTTCCCTCATTTAAAATATTCCCAATTAGTGGATTTGCACGTTGGGAAAAAAAAAGATGGAGAGATGTTCATATTCCATGTCCACAATTCCCATCAGTGGGGTGGAGATGGTGGATCCTGGAATTTTTCCTGCAGCCAGAGGATCTCTAAGAACCAAAGACTGATCCAGGGTCTTCTCCTGGCCTTTGGTCCTAAATCCCCCCCGAGGAAAAGCTTTGGATCATCCCCAAACCCAATACAAAAATTTTCCAAGGATAACACCACAAAACGAGCGAGAAGACCCCGGGAAAAGGGATTCTCCTGGGAAGGAAGGATTGTTCTAAAGTGGATGATCCTCAAGGTCCTTCCAGCCAAGACTTCCTGTGATTTCTTCCAGCTTAGCTCCAATAATGTCCAAGGAGGAGGATCCCAGCCTGGATTTTGGGATGAAGCTCCGCAGGATGGAGCCAGCAGGGACCTCTTGGGGTTTTCCAGAGGTTTAATCCTGCCTGGAGGACAGGGATTAAACTTCCCAATTCCAGTCTCTCTCAGGGTCTCCATCCCACACCAGCCACCAGACCAGCACCGATTGTCCCATTCCAGCACATCCAGGAGTGGATTTCTCTGGAATGATGTCTTGGAAGTCTGGGCTGCTCCGTCCTCCACAAACACACACGGATACAAACACAAGGATCCCTCTCCTCCCTCAGCCCTTGGAATGTGTCCATGGCTCTGGGATGGACCTGAGATCTCCTCTGGGAGTGAGGGAACTGCAATTCCCTGTGAGGGAATAACCTGGAGCTGATTGTGCTGAGAATTGGATAAAATAAAATTGGATAAAATAAAATTGGATAAAATTGGATAAAATTGGATAAAATAAAATAAAATAAAATAAAATAAAATAAAA
>VZRH01004088.1:1087520-1130162 GCA_013397555.1 Urocynchramus pylzowi | reverse complement strand
TATATATTATAAATATATATAAATTTGGTATTTATACATCTAAGACAAATATCCAGCAATAGCAGAAGATTTTATAATTAATACAAATCCCTGTGCATTGGGCTACAATCTAGTGTCTAATTAATCGAGGTTAGAAAGAAATCTTAAGAAAAAATTCTCAATTGTAGGGTTTCTACAGGAAGTTTTTAGCTGGTTACTCTCAAGTATTTCATGTTGAAACAAGCCCAGACTTGAAAGACAAATGATCAGGTTCCATGTGGGATTTGCTCTTTCTGTTCCTCATCTTGTATCTATCACATGCACATTTATATGTCTCTCACACAATATTTCTGCGTTGTTCCCCATTACCTGGTGTCACAGTCTATACAGGTTCTCACTGAACAGGATATTCTCTGTGCTCTCAGGAACACATCAGTTCTTCCTAACTGCATGACCCAGCTGTCTTCATTACACATCTGATCAATAAATATCGAAAGAACTAAAGTGGACAAATGAAAAGCATTCACAAAACAAGGCTTTTTTTCCCCAAGAAGGCCCCAATTTCAAGTATTAATTACTATATATATAAAATTCATTGTTTGCATAGACTATGGAAGAACAGAGAATTTGCAATTAATTTGCACTGTGCTTCCAGCACCCCATGCAAATGACTTCCATGTTTCTAAAGTTGTTCTGCAGAAGAAGCAGTGCTACCCCCAGAATGAGTGCCTGTGCCCTGTGCTGCAGCTGAGCAGGCTGGAGGGAAGGACTGCTGCTCCCAGATCCCAAATCACAGCTCAGCAACAGGCTGCATGCAGCCTGCAACCCTGGGCATTTCCCAACTGCCCCCTTTTGTCTCCTTCCCCCACACTGCAGTCTGACAGCCAAAGCTCTTTTGAAGCATTTTCAACTAAATTATTTCCTGTGTTGGGGTTTCTCAGTTCCAGAGAGAACTTTTTCATGAAGAGGAAAGGTTATACGACATTGATCTGGTGGTGAGAGCTTCAGCCAGAGTACTGGAGACACACATTTAGCTACTTGCTTTGCTTGATTTAGATCAGGGGCCATGACCCTGGTTCTCCCACGATTTAGATGAGTGACCAAATCACTGAGCTATCAAGGCAATCACTTCTGCTCTCTGGCCCTATTAGTATCTCATTAGTGAATTAAACAGAGCGGCACATTGAACCAGGGTCCCCCACCCCCCTGTGTGTGTCAGGCTGCCTGATATACAAGGGTCAGGATCCCTGGCTTCTGTGAAACACCTCCAGCAGAACTTGGCTTCATCTTGCTGGTAAAGAGGAGGAGTTCTGAAATCTCAGGAAGAGTGGGATAAAAAAAAATCTCTTCCTCAATCCGCTTCAAACCCAAATCTCCCCTAGGCTTGCACTCATGTATCAAAATCTGTATAAATATGACTAATGGATAATCTATGTGTCTCTCGTCCTATGTACTTATTTTTGCAGAGCTAGAACTAATGTTCTTTCATCAGTTGAAACTAATGGATGGGGATGCAAAGAGATGGGTGCTGTGGGGTCTGTGACCACTACTGGGGCAGCACAGACCCATGTGAGAACAGTCAGCCAGGCCCACACAGCCACAGAGGTTTGCTAATTCAGTTTGGAAGAAAAAGACTTAAACAAAACACTTGCCTACTTTGGCTTCCCAGTTGGGGCAGAAGAAAATGGCATGAAATGAATGACAAAGGTGTGGTTGGACATGTGCTGAGCGATAGACTGTCAGGGAAATGTGCACAGGTATGTGCTGACATGTGCCCTCTCCAAAGACAAAAGATGGAAGAGGAAACAGAAAAGCCTTTTTTTAACCCTTCTGTAAGTTGAGTAGACCTATTAACTTTGTGGAATTGCTGAAGCAAGTTGTAAATGATGTATAAAACCATCCTTGGAATATATGGCAGGGCTGTGCATTCCCAGCACTGAACTATACTGTTTGCTGAGCTAATCATTTCAGACAGAGCCACAAAACCCCACCAAGCTCACAAGTTTTGGTTAACAGAAACTAAAAAGACAGAACATAAGTATTCTATTTTGTGGGATGATCTACTGATTTATGCAACTGATTTGAAACGTATAGACTCCAGGTTTAAATTCCAGCTGGGTTCATTCCATCCTTTTATCACTTAGAGAGAGATAAATTTAGTACCTCTGTTTTTAAGATTCTGTCTGTGGAAACCCTTCAAACTCAAATTCTTCACATTTTTGAACCTTTTCCTTCCCTAACTTTTAAAAAACATTGTGTTCATCTTGATGGCAAAATGTACATCTTCTCTCCTGAGTGCAATGAAGAGTTAGGGGAGTTTATGCTGACACTTGCCACAGTGAATCCCTCTCTGGCAATTAACGTGGTTAAGACACTTAAGGGTTACTCATCACACTCTCTTTCATCAGACCTCTGTGGTGATCAAGGACTAATAACCACTTGGATAGCACTGAACAGCCTGGATGTTTNCTCTCCTGAGTGCAATGAAGAGTTAGGGGAGTTTATGCTGACACTTGCCACAGTGAATCCCTCTCTGGCAATTAACGTGGTTAAGACACTTAAGGGTTACTCATCACACTCTCTTTCATCAGACCTCTGTGGTGATCAAGGACTAATAACCACTTGGATAGCACTGAACAGCCTGGATGTTTCCAAAGGACCCAATTGGGCTTTGGGAAATCAGGATTGCTACAAGGAATCTTCTCTTTTGGCCTGCCAAAATTTCCCCTGCTGTAATTATTTTATCCTGTTATTCTCTATTATAAATTACTCTACTGACAGAAAAAACAGTTTTGTGAACCTATTCACCTGGGATTTCCTGTCCCTGTTAAATGGTGTGGTTTTCAGTCAAGTACAAATAAAATGTACAGCACTATGGCTGTTGGTTCTGGGTCTCTTACACGGATATTTCCCTCTCCTCTGCTTCCAGCCAACACAAGCAGCTGGTATTTTTGTGTGTTTCATTTTTTCTTTTCAACAGTCATTCCCTATCTAAAAACAGTTTTTGCCTGTATTCCTGTTGTCATTGGTTCTTTGAAAATGGCATCAGTTGCTCTGTTCTTTCATGTCAAGCTCAGGTCAGGTATGAACCCTTAACTCAAATTATTCAACACCCAGCACAGGACTTGGTGCTCCATTGCCAGGCCCTGGAAAGGGGTGTTGGACCAGTCCTAGTTTCCACTGAGGACAGGGTTAATATTTTGCAGTAACTGTGAGGGGGCCGAGCCTGGAGCTGTGTGGGCATGGCCAAGCCACTATGTTACTGGATACCATCTTACATCATGACCAGAGATGAAGGGAAGCTCTTCAGAGAGCAATTTTGTACATTTTTGTTATTAGTATTTTTGCTGTTACTGTTCTTTTTCATATCTCATTGCTGATTCCAGCACATTCATCTTATCTCAACCCAAGACCCTTGCCTTTTGTCTCCCACTTCTGGGTGGGGGGGCTTGTGGTTTTGTTTTGTTTTTTAGTGGGGGTACTAAATTAGGGAATACCATTCCTACACCACAACAGACACTNTTATTAGTATTTTTGCTGTTACTGTTCTTTTTCATATCTCATTGCTGATTCCAGCACATTCATCTTATCTCAACCCAAGACCCTTGCCTTTTGTCTCCCACTTCTGGTGGGGGGGCTTGTCGTTTTGTTTTGTTTTTTTGTGGGGGTACTAAATTGGGGAATACCATTCCTACAATGGAGTCTATTGTAGGAGTCTATTGACTCCTACACTAATAGACACTCCAAGGTGGGAGGAAATAACCTCAATTCATTCAGCACTGGTCAAAGCCCAGACAAGTTGCCACCAGCCTTCCAGAAACAGGTCAATAGGAGAGCCCAGCCTGGAGCACCAACTCCAAGAAAGCTCCTCCTTTCCTCAGTTTTTCCAGGGCCATTGCTGCTCATTTGGGTCTGGATCCTGCCATCTTCAAGGCCATCATCCTAGAGTGGTTTGGGTTGGAAGGGACCATAGAGATCATCTAGTTCCAATTCCCAAAGCTGCAACCCAACTGCATCTACAGCTTCCATCACACCAGCAAAGTTTCTCCCACTCTCTCTGATTGACAGGAACCACTTTAGCCAAGAGATAATTTCTTGCTTCACTGTATGTGTAGTAACAGGTCCTTCCCTCCATGGCATGCAGTCAGCTACCTCCAGACACAGCTCCATGATTGACCAGCTCCATAACTCACTTCAAAGGTTTCTGCAGTCACCTTCAGAGCACGTATTTTCGAATTCCACCATGTTTGCTGTTACATCTTGAACCCTTTGCTAAATCGCTACCAATGCAGAAATGTCAAGGATGCAAATAACAAATGAAGCCATACAGATAAAGACAGCAGCTGAGGCCTTCCTGTGGGTGAGAAAAGCTACCTGCACTGAGGATGAAATGAAAAGTACATCCTTGTGTTTAGCACTTCAGAAGTTTTCCTTGGGTGGAACACCTTTTGTCTCGGCCAGAAGCAGTGTCATCCCCTAGGAAACAGTCATCCTCTTGGAAATAAAGACATATTTAGATTACAGAGGCTTTCAACAAAATAAAAAAAAAAAAAAAAAAAAAAGAGAAAAAAAAAGGAAAAAAGGCAAAATCGCAATACAAAGCGTTAAGGTTAGAATGTGATGTCTGCTTTGAAAAAAGAGGATCAAATACTTAACAGGGCTAAGAGTATTCTGTCTGAAAGAAATGCCTTTACAAGAGATATAAAAGTAGTAAAAATAGCCAGTACTCACAAGAAACAGTAAAAAATTAGACTCTTTCTGGGAGAAGATCTAGCTGTACATTAGGTTAAAAAAAAATAGAGCAGTCAAAGAGGATTTTTCCCTCCAGTGTGTATTTTTCTTGGCAGTTGTGCTCACTTGTGAATAGTGTTAAAGCACTCTAGTTTCCATTGTAAAAAGTTAAGTCAGAGAAAACAGAAGTGGAAGGGACCTCAAAAGGTCGTCTAGTCCATCTCATTTCCTAAGGCACATTCAGCTCTGCCAACACCATCTGGACAGATGTTCTGCTCCTTAAATGGGCTTTTCACACATCCCTAAAGACTTGTTCAAAATTAAACCACATCAAACACCAGTTCTCTAAGAGAC
The DNA here is from genome assembly GCA_013397555.1 of Urocynchramus pylzowi. Classification (NCBI taxonomy): domain Eukaryota; kingdom Metazoa; phylum Chordata; class Aves; order Passeriformes; family Fringillidae; genus Urocynchramus; species Urocynchramus pylzowi. The sequence goes on along the minus strand of VZRH01004088.1, from coordinate 1,125,098 downwards.
AACATGTAGCTACACTGTCCTAGGAGCACTTTAGAGAGTGAAATCATTTCACGTTTCTGTTTCCCTTCTAATTTCCTGCTGTGGTGTCGGGAAACAGGTGCCAATTCACTGCCTGTAAGCAGGAGAGAGTGGCAGGGATGGGAAGAGCTGTCCTGTTGTCCTGGCAGCAGCAACAGGCAGAGCAACCAAGGGTTCTCTGCTGGGAGAACTGCCACTGCCTGAAATGACAGTGTGTTGGTGGCCTTGCAGCCACAGCTGCCAAACTTACCATTATCAGCACAAGTCGTGAACCCACCAGAAATCAGCTCTGAGAACAAGAAGGGATCACAGGGGGACATCACCAGCTCAGAACTGGAACACATGAGATGATGCTGCTGGGAAGGAGATTTCCAAGATGTGCTACGACTAAGCAAAAGATCTGGCAAATGCACTGTCATAGCTGTTCACTCTGGTACACTTGCAATTTATCTGAGTGTTGTTTCTGCTGACTTTAATGGAATTTTGGACCTTACACGAACATGTACAGTATTTGTCCTTGTCCTTTAAATATTTTACTTCCCATTGCTCTTCACAAGGTTTGTGAAATAATTGGTTGAAATCAGATGTGAGTAGAGAAGACATTTTGTAGAATGAAAACAACTAGATATGCAAGGGGCAGAAAAAGGATGCAGTTATACATTTCATCCAAGTTCAGTTTTCCTTAGTGAAATTCATTAATTTCGGTAACAAATCTGCTTTCAATTTTGAGAGTTAGCCTGTGGCTTATTTTATTTATTTGGTCAGCCAAAGCTGTGAGAGGATCTCACACACACCCTTTGCAACTCATTCAAACTCTTAAAGTTTGAGGAGAGGATGACTTCCTTGTCCACTTATTTTTCAACCATTTAAAATTAGCAATGACTGTCTAAAATTTTAGAAAATATTTAGATGGACACCTGAAGAAGTATCTTGAAAAGGTTTCTTGAAATATGACATTCAGGCATATGTAATATAATGAGATAATAATATTTTATGTATATAATATATATTATATATTATATNATAAATATATATATATAAGGATATATATTATATAATATATAATATATTGTATATATTTCAGTATCAATTATGCAAAGGTGTAGCTGTGGCTCGGCTCATGCACACATAGGGTGCTGCAGTCATGGGTGACAGAAGAGTAGGGTTGCAGTAGAATGTAATTCATTCCAGTATCTTGGACTGTGGTCTTTCCATTTCAGCAAATGATTTTCACTTAAATTCATGAGTCTTGTCACTTGAGGTTTGGATTTCCTCAGAGCATCTTGCCTTGGCTGTGAACATTGTGAGCTGTACAAGTACTGAGCAAATGTGTAATGTGTGTTATGGCAATTTTCAGTTGGTCACAGGTCAGTCACCATGCACTGGCTTTCACCAAATTTTCATTTCTTCAGTGAGGACTTTCTTTCATAACCAAATTTCAGCCCTCAGGCATTTTCTTCTCTATAAAGGCATTGTAACTTTCTATGACAAAGGAAATGGTTTTTGCCTGTGTTTGGGCAGAAGGTCACAGCTGCAGTGGAGAAAATTTCTCCTTGTGTGCTACAAGCCCAAAATTTTTATTCAGATCTTCTTTCAGCTCCAGCTCTGTGTGTCTAATGTCTGCTTTAATGAGAAAGTAGCCCACAGGATGGTATTTCCCATCTGTAACACAGATAAAGCTCTATCTTTATGACACATTTGTTGCTGCTATTGTTTTTGGTAGGACATAACCAAAGTCCTTTCAAGTCACTGTGAAGGCTTCAGTTCCTCCCCAGAGATCAGAATTCCCCATGAGGAAATTGCCACAGGATAATTTTATCGCGTTTCATTTTGATGAGGCTCATCCTTTCTAGAATTGTCATCTTTGGGAGTATCTCCACACATCTTCCTCTTTTATTTTCAAGACCTGCCTAAATTATGATCTTCCTAATACTTCCTTTCAGCAGAAAATCCTATTCCAAGTCAATTCCTCCAGCAATAAGCAGTGTTTCAAGGACAAGTTTTATTGTTGATTTACACTTCTAGAGCATTATGGTGCTTTTTGTGTCACCACAATATTATGGTTCATGTTGGCAAAATTTGTGTTTAGTAAAGTATAATAAGGAGAGAGTATTTCCAGGACATATTCCAGAGGTGGGAAGTTTGGATTTTATTCAGGACAGCATCACTTCACATTGTTGCTGTCAAGATGAGTTAACTGAAGCATGATGTATACAGAAATTACTTTTTCAGTTAATAGAAGTAAGGAAAAATGGACATAAGTGCTGTATCACCAGTGAAAGATTTATTGCACTGCTGTTTAGGATCCATGTAAATACTGGAGTAGATTGAAGATGTGGTGCTCATGCACAGATCATAGATCTCAGTGCTGCACAGGCTCCCTTATTTCAGCCACTGAACTCAGTTTGAGGCTGTGTTATATTTCACTCTACTGATATTACAGTTTTTGTCAATACTTGGTACTAATGAATGATTTTAACATTTACATCATGGACTTTTCCAATACCTGGCATATTTACTGGTGAGGAGAGAATCCCTAAAGATTAGGAGTTTCATTTCTTTCAGTCCAAAGCTCATCAGTACCTTTTGCATTTACTGAGCTGCTTGGGAAAAGAAAAAAAAAACAATTTCTAAATTAAAAATTAGAAAAGCTGATGAACTAGCATTTGTTGTAGTGTTTTATCTGGTTTCCTAGTGCTTCCTTCCAGAACATCTGGGTTGAGGAAAAACAACCTCAACTGACTTCATCTAGAACAAGTGTAGCTGGATTTCACACTCATTTTTCTGTCAGGTTTCACTGACCATGCTCCTCCACATCTCTCCTCCACAGAGAGACTGTGGTTTCTGAATACATTTTACCGAAGTTGCATTTGCCAATAAACCCCTTGCTTCCTGTTAGTCCCCAGATATAACCAGATATATACAGATATAACCATATCTTCAAGACAGCCCTACCTTCTTGGGTTATATGAAAATAGAATTACAGATGTATTTTAACCTCGTTCCAAAATATCCTAATTTTACATAACGTTTCATTAAAACAGTCTTTAAAAAAAGAAGCTTTCTCTTGTATTTTTTTGCATGTTCTTCCTGAGATTTTGCATTGGATTTGAGTCTCCAATGATCATATTTTCTACTGATGAAAGCAGAGTCCCATTACAGCTGAACTGATTTACTACAACTAAGAGTCTGTCCATAAAGCCAAATCAACCTTTAAATTAGGCTCAAAAGAAATACTACCAATTAAATTTAGTCTGTGACCTCTAACATAGTTTAACAAGCTCAACATATTACGGATTTCAGTAGGGGGAAAAAATCAATTAAACTTTAAGAAAAAAATAAAATCCCCAAAGTCTAAACCTTGACAAAAGTAGTTCAAAAATCCTGTCGCATCCAGCTGTTTCCATGGTTTCACATCCTGTGTTCCAGTTTTTAGGGTGCTATATAGGATATGAAAGCAGCTTGGGAAAAAAAAACCTCCATGAGAAAAACCTTTTCTTCAGTTCCCTTTTTTGTTTTGTTTCTGCTAGAGCTGGGGGTTTTGGTTTGATTGGGTTTTGGGTTGGTTTTTCTTTCTTTCCTCCCTTTCTCTGAAAAAAAACAAACCCTGTATTTTAATTTGAATTTGAACACTTCAAAGGCCTGAGAGATCATGGGACTGTTGCTGCTGTAGGCAACAGCAAATATCTCATTGCCTTTGGTGGGAGCTGGATTGGACCCTAAGAAAGTAACTGAGGGAAGAAGTATCATCTTTTCTCAAACTCCCTTTCCCCCAGAAATAAGCTAACATAACCACCCTGATGCAATAAATTTATTAAAAGCAAATAGTCATCTTGTGCTACAAATCCTTCTGAACACAGTGTTTTGACTAAATGACATTTAACAGTGTTGTAGCTTTAATGGTAAAGAAAACACTAGCAGCTCAGTACTTAAACCTCTGTCCCACGGTGAATATCATTTTCAATATCCTGTAAAAATTCTTTGAAGTGTTTGTATCCAGTCTGCCCCAATGGATTTACTCAGAATTAGTTAATAGTGGAAAAGCGTTGAGCTAAATTTATCGGTTACTGTCTCTCATGATCGCATAAAAAATAAAATTAAAAGGAACCCTCTACAGAATACTTTACCAGGCTTGGTAATGGCATCATCTCTGACAGTGAGGCAATAAAAGCATATTAGTGACCCCCTGATGAAACATGTTTGCAGGCAAAGTCAAAGAGATTGATCATTCTCCCCGGATAGTGGCATTTCCCTTCAATGCACTGTTACTGCTAGTCACAGAAGCATACTGATGGGCTAATGCATGACAAGCAGGAAATGTATGAAAGGGGATGCAATTATCAAATCCTGCTCAGCTTTTTGAGGAAAAATCTTTTCTGCTCGCAGCCTGAACTCCCTTGTTGTACCAGCAGTGTTGCCAGCACTATGTAAGAGAGACAAAGATCATAACTGAGACTCCACACAAGTGTCATTTCTCCCAGAAGTGTTTGCAGTAGGTAAGAGTGACAAGAAGACTGAGAATAGAAAGGGGAACAGTTAAGGAAGAGACTCTCCCAAGATCATAGCAAGGCCCATAAAGAATCCCTCTTCTAGTGCTATGAGACCATGCTGGGCAATCTTTCCAGTAGCAGTCACTGTTGGGGTTTTCAGGCGTGATCTTTGGGATATATTCGATGTGTTCATACTCTTCAAAATCCCAAGCCCTGGGGACACACATTGTTTCATGCAGTTGCATCATCTTGGGGAGTTCTTCTGATTTGTTGAAGTTTTTTCACTTATAAGTATTTTTTAGTCTGTCACTCCAGCTTCTGTATTTCTACTTCTTTCTCCAGTTTCTTCATTTATTATTTGGATGAAAATGTCAAATTTTGTTTTGCATACATGACAGTTCAAATTGCATTCTTTCTATTTTAGTAACTCACTTCTCAAACGATGGACCGGTGTGCTACTCGTTCAGAAACTGCCGTGCTCTCATTCACTCCCATCAACATTTTCTGTAACATGAAGGAAAACCAAATGTATGCATTTCTGAACCACTTTTAGGCCTCAGCTCATGTCCCATCCTAATAAGTCAAACATCACCTGGAGTGTGTCACAGTGCCTCTGAACACAACCCAAATCTTTTGTGTTTTCCCAGTCCCATTTCTGTCCCCCATTAACCAGCCAGCATGACTGGCATGGCAGCAAGAGAGGGGTCTTAATGTAGATGGATTTCCCCAATGTAATTTTCACAAATTGTAATTGCTTAATGATTAGCCAAGTGGATCTTGTTAGTGCCATAAAGCTCTCTTCCTTGACTTCCTTGAGCCTTCCTCTTCCCTCATGGAGAAAGTGTCAGTCATTCCATGTGGACATGTGGAGTGGGGTGAGCAGGGGAGGTGGGCAGCCCAAGCTGCATGCAGGACAGGGAATGGTATGGGCTCAGAGAAGCTGTCCTTGGAGCATGATGGTGTGTGGATGGGCACTGGGAGCAAGGCAGGATGATGTGTCTGGCAGAGATTGGAAGGACTAGGGAGGAGTCAGGTCTCAAGGGATACCTTTGGGATTTGGGGTGTATTTAAAGCCTTCTCTTTCTCTTAGCTTCCTGATGGTATTAAATGTCAAAATAATCACAGTTCTTGGTTACTCACTCCTGCATCATCATCCCTATTTCTTCATTAAGGTTCAGCTGAATTATTGCTTGGCTGAAATAAGACATTACATATGAACCACATAAATGCAGGTGAGAAGAAGCAAAAACTTTAAAGGACTGACTAAGACAAGAGTTTTTCGTCATGGAAGGGGCTAAGGTTTTTCCATCTCAGCCAGGTCCCTTGTACTTTGCTGCCTCTGAGTGCTCATGCCTAAGGTAGAAAGGCCTTGTTCTAGTGAATCCAGAGACTGCATGTCTTCCTGCCAAGAGGCAAAAAGATCAACCCTGTTTGTCACCTTTGCACTAAATTACTGAACATTACTGTAAGAGGGATTGGTGGAGAACAAGATGAAGAGGATCCAGATGGTTCAACACATGGTGACCTGTCACATCAGCAGCACAGATTTATAAGAGCTGATCACCCTTGTCTTCTTGTTCAGTACAGTGTTTTATTATTAAGATCTTTATTTTCGTGGTTTTTCACTGTCTGGATCTTGACTCTTTCCTTGGCCCCATTTCTGATTGTGCTGATTACCTGTGGCAATAATCATCTATGGCAAGAAGTTCTGTGCAACAACAACTGACAGACACCACTGGCAGACACCACACCACCAATAAGGCCTCAACAAAGACAACAGGACCTTCTAAATGGACCTTGAACCCGAGTTAAGGCTGAGCATCAAATCAACCTTGCTCCCAAGAAGATCTAGAATTAGGTATAGAACCACATAAAATAGTTGTTTCAAGACGTGGCTTCCAAAACTCAGTCTGGAAGGAAATGAGAGAAGAAAAATTAATATTATTGAAAAACAGGTACACAAAGCCAAATTTATTCCCAGGGGGGAAAACAAAAAGTGATTTAGAGGAACATAGAAGATTCTGCTGCCTTCTAATATTAGCAGTCTTAAAGCTCAAGAGGTGAAAACCTGCGTAAGAGTAAGTCTGTGTAGTGAATAATTTGGTTTGTATATCTTAATAAAGAGGATTAGAAAATATAGAAAACATAAGATGCAAAATTGTTTTAAATAGAAGTTTCCCAAAGATTGTCATGAGGCTTTTGCTTTAACTCCTTATTACTACAGCACAGTGTTGTGCTGTGGAAAGCATTTCATCATTTGCACTTCAAGAGGTTGTTGGCTCAGAAAAGTGTCATTACCAAAGACAATTTTCACAATGCATTCAAGAGCTTCATTAACTGCCTGTCTGACAACAATATTGGCCTTGCTGTGTTCAGGTACTGGAACACAGACCCATAGCTGGCTACAGGTTCAGGCAGAGGAGAAGAATATCCATCTTTGTCCTGCAGATTTCTCTGAATTCATCACATTGTCTGCAAGACAGAGGTCAATGTGCCTAGGTCTGAGTGGCAAGAACTTCCTAGTGTTGAATGCCTTTCTGGTTAAAAACAAAAACACACACAAAATTGCATCAGAAGTGGAAAGTAAATTGATCATTTTGATAAGACTTCTTCAATCAGAAGAAAGCAACGTGAGACAAGATAAGGGCAAAGCTGTTTAAGGATTAATGTAACTCAATAAATCAGATCTTAAATTCTTTCCTCACCCCATACCTCAGCAAAAAATGACCAGAAATTACAGAAAGTTATTTCCTCTATTTAACTGGAAGTGACTGTTGTGTTTAGGGTTTGTGAGAAATAAGAAAAAAAAATTAAACAGATACTAAGAGGAGAGCAATACAAGGGGGTTATATATCCAAATTCAACATCATTTTGAGGGCCTTTGCATGCGATGGAATTTGTGACTGTGAAACAAATTAAACACTTCTCTAAATAGGTGTTTAGCTGGGACTGTGGCAAGTCACTTTATCTTGTGCATTAGATGGACTGCACAGGGTAATAACAAATGAAGTCATGTGGGCTGGGCTCAGCAGGGAACTAAAACATCCATACTTGTCCTCTGGGAACTGTAAGCAGCAAAAATGAATAAACAAAAATATAGGAATAGGGGACAGGTTTGAGTGAAAGGGAATGAGGACTGCTTTTGAAGGTTCATGAAAAAGAAAACTGGTTTAAATGTTAAAAATTCAGTTGATTAAGCCGAATTGGGGTCCTAATTCAAGTTCCTTGAGGTTGAAATTAACTTTATCATCCATAGTAAGACAAAGTGAACATCATAATTAATGAAGAATTGGTATTTTTTTGTTGTTAGGTTGAGGAGTACTGATATGACAGTACTGAGCAGCTGAATCAGAGTGAGGAGAGCTTCTGAACCTATTTGCAATCCACCTTTCCCAGCATTACAGGTATCTGCTGGGCTTTTCTGGAAACAGTGGTGCTGCTTGTTTCAATATTCTGGAAGCCAAGAACTCCCACTCTCCTGGCCTCAAGGCTGGGATGTCAAAATCCTGGAATCACAGAATTATTAAGATTGGAAAAGACCTTTAAGATGACCAAGTCCAACTGTCAACCCAGCACCATCACCACATTCACCATTAAATCATGTCTCCAAGTGCCATACCCACACAATTTTTTAATAATTCCAGGGATCATGGCTCCACCACCTCCCTGGACCATATGTTTCAATGCTTGAAAAACATTCCTATGAAGAAATTTTTCCTAATATCTAATGTAAACCTCCCCCAGCACAACTTGAGGCCATTTCTTCTCATCCTGTCAAAAATTCAATCCCTTTTATCAGTTTGTCCTGAAACATAGTCAAGAAAGTTCCTGAGAAGTATAAGTTGTAGCTAAATAAAATCTTCATCAAAATAAATGGCAGTGTTCCAGCCAAGCTCTTGTTTTCATATCATAACAGTTTGCTTGAAAAATACTCTGTAGAAAGAGTTGTCATTTCAACAAGTTTCCAAGCCCTATGTGAAATGAGATATTCCCACCTCCATTCTTCTCCCACCTCGCCTAAAGACTTGTTCTGGCAACAGCCAGCTCTCTATTCCAGCTCACTGCACAGCTGAAAGGCTGGCATTCAGTCTGCAAGAGGAATTTTCCTTCTAGCCCAAAGAGAATTCCTACTCCATTTAGGTTATAGATTATATATTTTGCTCAAATGTGAAGTCCAAAAATTATTTTCTTATGTTAAGATATCATAAATATGTGTAGGGATCATATCTCCTTCTGATATATAAGTGCCCTGAATTTTATCACGCTATAGAAATAATACTTTGCACTCATTTATTCCCAGTACTCTGGGATCTTAAAAGATAGATAAGAAAAACTCTTTTGCTGATACTAGGAGAGTCAAAACACATTGGAAGAATATCTGTTGGATAATTAGCCCTTCTGAGGACCTGAAACTCCCCCATGAGTCGTTCACATTTTTGACAATTGATGCATGAAAAGCATGCCCAAGGCTGCACAACAAGTCCCCTGGTAGGATACAGGACAGAGCTTAGAAGATATTAGTCATTTATGGCATAGAAAATGCTTAATATTCTCTCACTAGAAAGCATTAGACAGTTCATCACACTCATCCTTCTTGTGGTTTCAAGAAAGCTAAATTAGTCTCATATTTAGAAATCAGGGGATACAGAATCCACTTTGTTTCAATGCAAATAAATGCATTTAGGAAAAAATGTTCTAACACTCAGTAGCATTGATACCACCCAAAACCCATGAGTTTAGCAGACCAGCCCCATTTTTGTAGTTCTAATAGTAGCAGTTCCCTCTTTATTTATCCAGTTCTATTTAGAACATGACTTGCCTTTAACTCCATCTTTTGCTGTGAAGTCTGCAGTGTGATGGGGGCAGAGAATGGCAGCAGCACAGTTGATGACATAGGCAGAAAGCTGTGGCAGCTGATGTGACAGTACTAATCCACTGAAATGACACCAATTTAATGCCCTGTTTTTCACAGGGTATTACCAGAATAGCTTTTGCTACCATTTGTGAGCAAAAAAAGAACCCTGCTCAAAAAACCTACAGGAACAGTATGTTCATGGCCTTTGCAAATCTTTATAAGCCCGGTTTTGTTTTCTGGGGCTCAGGAATAAACGTACCAGAGCTTTAGTCAGCTAAAGGTCATCTGTCAGCTGAAGGTGCTGGGCCTTAACTTCGCTGTCACACTGTCAGAGGTTAGCACTGGGGAGACTTGTGGTTGCAGGGGAGTACAGTATTTCAGCATTTTGTGGCTCAGACTGGCTGAGACAATGGAATATTTCTTCCTAGACTCGATTTTCTCAGGGGATGTGTTAGCAAGTGTCACCTGCACTAAACCCAGCACTGTAAGTCCTGGGGGGCATCTCAGAAATGCTTGTTCTGGTCTCAGTTAATGAAGGTAGGTCCCAGTGGTCACTCCAAGCTGCTTTGAGATAACATTGGGTAAAAATCACTCTGGGTAGCCAGGAGAAATCTGGGCTGTTATCCATGTGCAATAGCAATGAACACCAAATGTGTCACCTAACTTTGAATATCCACCCCAGGAATCTCGAGGGATAGTGTCCCCTTAGTTTTGGGTGACAGCTCACCCACAGCCCCCTCTGTGGTCAGTGAAAAGGAATAGGCACCTTTTTTTCACACAGAATTCATCCTATCTACTTTAACTGAATTTTTTGAGAGGAGACAAACCATTCCCAACTCTGGTTTGAGTATATTGACTGGTGAGTTGAGCCAGTTGAGCTCAATTCATCTGCATGGGATTATGGTGGGAATGAGACAAAAAATACTTTAGTGCCCACAGTGACACTGGACACCCAGGGTTAGGACACTGCATCTACCTCTGGGAGCCAAAGCTATCCTCCTGGTCAAGCAGCTGATCAGAGCTCTGCTCTTATTCTCACAGCAATGAACAGGAGAGTGTGGGTGCTCTCTGGTGTTGCAGTGGGCTCTGTGATGATCATGGATATCCAACATTGCTATCAGAGCCTAATAATTGTGACCTCATTTGTTTTTGTGGGGACTTGAAATTGAGAACATCACCTGTAAAATTCTGCACACAACTGCACATATTACAGAATATGCAAAGGATAGGAACACATCTATCTGTACACACAAATTTGTGTTTTTCTATCTCTGGTAAACAAAAGCTCACTTTAAAGGAGAAAAAAAAGGAAACATGGAGAGGTTTGGGAGGCAAGCAATGAATCTTGGATGCCCAGCATGTGGTGTTAGTGTGCTAAATTCAGGGAAACCAGCTTGCATCTCCCAAGCATATGCTGCTGTAACAACAGCTACAGCACAGAGAGCTGTGCTTGGAGGCACTGTGGAGTGGCAACCCATAGGGCTCCATCTGTCCCATTTCAGGCAAGGAAAGCTTATCTTTCTGCAGGAAAGCAAGCTGCAAACTGATCCAAATCATCTGGGGCTGGGGTTTCCTTGCTGGTTTATATTTTTAAGAATGAGTGGCTAGATAACCCACTGTTTTGGATCAAATTATAAATGTTCACAGTTTGACTACAATGTTCACATTCCAGCCATCAGCATCATGCAGGTACCAAAGTGCAGTTATGATCTCTGTGGCATTATGAGAAAATCCCATGCAGGAAATGTGCTCTGGCTTTTTAGATCAGTCTTTTAAAAATAATTTGAGAAAAATACAATTTACTCTGGAATAGTAGGTGGCAGAGAAATGCACTAGGTGACCTCTCGTGGTCCATCCCTCCTGCTCTGTGATTATACAATAGTTAGAGTTCAGAGTTAAGGCTCCTCCATTTTTTTTCTTGAAAAATCTCATGAGGCTCTGAATAAAAAATTACAGTGAATCAGAAAAGCAGAATTCTTGCTGAGAATATAGCTGATATGTTTTATGTTCCTGTACCAGTACCCAGGTCATCACTCATCATGATCCTTCACATGTTTTTCCTGACTCCTTGGCACAACCTTGGTGTATTCTGCAATCATCAGTGACTTCCCAGCACCCTTCCCAGCACACATCCAGGGTGCTGGCATCAAAAATAACAGAAAAATCAAAGATTCTTTTCAATTTAGCCCCAAAGTAATAGGAATATACTTAAAATAGGATTCATTTTCAGAGTTGTGGTATTGTTGCTTTAACTGCAAACACTGTCTCCCTAACCAGGTCATCTGAATGTATAGAAACATGTTCTTCCTTATGGGATACAAGCAAGTGGGTGAAATTAAGGCACAAAGATAATAGCATACACCAGAGAAAGAGAACTAAGCTTTTGCTTCAAAAACATTCTTCACAGAAGAATCTAGAGGGATTTGAAGTTTTCTCCTGAAAGTAGGTAAAAGTTAGAGCTTTCATTTGAGTTTCACTTTATATTTCCAGTTCATTTCAACCCACAGCTTAAAGTGAAATTTTAGGATTTGGGAAAATGAGCAAAAACCTGAAGATGTGCATTAAAATGTCACATGCAGAAATATTCCAGTTGGGGCCTTAAGGCACCATCTGTTTTAAAGCTACAATGGAGTTTTGCAATTTGACCTTCAAAGACTTCTTTGAAATTCCAGCCTTAAGCATCCTGTCCAGTACTGGGTCTCCATGAGGCTGCAGGACTGATTCCTTCCTTTCCTACTGCAGATCTGTCTTATGTACATTGAAATTGGAGAAGGAATTGAGATAAATGCTAAAAAACCTATCATCCCCTCATGTTTTCCAGTAGCAATACAAATTATATATAAGCATGAAGGAATTAATTTATATTTTTCTTTTTGGCTATATCGTGATACTGGTGACACTGAAAGAGTATTTGAGCATGACATCCAGCACCATGCTAAAATCCATATCACATTGAATATGGATGTAGAGATAAAAGGAAGGGAAAAAAAAGTCTGTGGGGGAGTATCACAGTTCAGCAGCAAGCAAAGAATACAAAGAGATTTGAAGAATAATGTTTTATGTGTATTGGGTTAAAGAACATAATGACCTAGTTCTAAAAGCAAGAAGATCCTGTTCCAGCTCAGGATCCGGAGTAACCACCCCCAGGAATGACTTGGGGCTGAGGAGCTGCAAGGTGGGTTGCTGCTGAGGAGGACAAAGTGTCTTAAAGGCTCTTAGATCTTGGTCCTCTTCCCACATTTTGGTTTTCTCAAAGCAGCAGACTTTTGCCTGGATAAACGGGAAAATTTCTTCGTCTTGGGTACATTCCTGTTTTTTGAAATGTTCAGGTGTGTGAAAGGTCTCTGTGTCTTTAGCAAGCTGAAATTCAAATAGAGGAGTGTTACTTCTTACAGCTTAAAATTTCATGTGCTGTTATTGTTCCTGCAGTGAGAGGTTGATGAAACTTTGTACATCAAAAAGAGGAAAGGCTTTTCTTTCTTAATATGGAAGTCAGACGATGATTTCCAATTCAAATTTTAAAAGAAACATCTAAAGTATGTCCATAAACACAACACATCTTTAAGTTTTATTTCTAACTATTTAGTAGGTGGTAGGAGCTGGGATAATTTTTATTTATATTTTCTCACATCAGCTGAATTAATAAATTTGTTGGGATTTTATCTACAGGCTTGTTTTGATGCAAAAATATGTAAGGAGGAGGTAAGAACCTCCAAGGGGGAGGTTCTGGTCAAAACCAAATATGATAAAGGAGTACAGAAAGCAGAAGACACAAATCCTGCTGTGCTGTACTTGACAGATTTGTCCCATGTCTGAATAAAAGCACACTCTACCCTGTGATGGCAACTGCTTCCAGCAGAGCAGTGCCAGGCTACTGGTTCCTTCTCCCATCTTCCCTCCCTGGTACTAAAGCTCCTGGTCCCATTCTGCCCTAGACCTGTGTTTTCCTGTCTTCCTTATCTGTTTCCTACAAAAAAAACAGTATTGGAATCTCTTAGTCATTACTGGTTCCTTTATTCCTTCTAATTTGGGGTTTTTTTTTCCCTTTTCTCCTATTCTTCTGTTCAGACAGATAAAGTAGACCCAGGTCATCAGAGGTTTGGAAAAGGAGATTGGCAGACCAAGGAAGGGTCTGGTCTACATCATTCCCACTGCTAAGCCCACTCCAACTCATAGCATTTGAATTATTAGCTCACAGCTCAGAATTACTCAGTGAAGAAATATTAATTATTTCCCTCCTAATCAGAATCTAGTGTTGTAAACAGGAGCTGGAGTCAAAAAAGAGGGTTCAACACTTACCAAAAATGGAAACCCAACAGTGTCCTCCTGTTTAGTTTTAAGTCTCTAGAACAGATTTTTCCAGGTGGAAAATCACTACAGCCTCTACCAGAAGCCTTAGTGTCTTTGGTGGAGCACAGTCCTGTTCACCTGTGAGACCAGCTCTTGTTTATAAACCTCTTGTTTGTGCAGTTACTTAATCACTGTGAAACAGCACATTACTGTTGTCACATGGTTACACTAAAAGGAATATTTAAAAGGAAACAGAGCTTAAGGGTAAGCTAGGGTTTGGTGATCTGCCAAGCTGAAAATAGCATTTAACAGGCTTTTAATCTATTTCATAGGTTATTGTCCCCATGAGTGCTGTTATAGTCTACAGATAAGAAAAATGAGAACAAAGGGTTATTTTCACTTACAATTCAGCAGCTGCTGGTATTATTACTGTGTCATTGATAATCAAACAGAGGTACACTAATAATTGGATCCTTTAGAGTGCAGTATGCAGTAAATATTTGTTGTTTTGAAAATAAGCAGGCTGTGGAAATTAGACTGCTCTTTCTGTCAAAGTTAGCAGATTAAATGCTCACAGGGCCAAGCACCATCACGAGAGAAATGCCTGGCATTTGTGGAAGATTTTGTTGATCTCTGCAAGATTCCTCAGGTCTCTTTGCACCAGGGAGAAAAATAGATGTTTGAAGTAAAAAGGCAATTAAAATCAAAATTAAACACATGTTTTTGCTTTTGAATCCTAATTTGTAGATGGTACATAATATACTGTTTTATACCTTAGAGATAGGCAATTACCAAAATAACCTTCTACTTTCATCCATTTGACTTGCTGTAATTACCAGAGTACACAAGGTAGAGAAGAAAATCTCTTCTATCTTTCTGCTCATCCCTCTCCTTCAGGATGGAGAGTAAGGATTTCTTCACACACTGCAGAGGACAGGCAGATGGCCCACCAAGATGCTTTTCTCCATATTCAGCAGCACACAGGAGCTGCTGGAGAGTTTGTTTTGCTTTGTAAGGACAGGAGAAAGGAAAGGAGAATTTCCTTTGCTTGCAATTTTGCCTCTTCCACAGAAAGAGTGATAGAGTGTAGGCTGGGATAGCAAAATGCCTTGTCCTTACTGTCTGACAGGACTTGTTCATGCTGCTTTTTGAGTGTTGTACCCTGGAGAATCTGAAACAAGAGTGGAGCACACATGGTGCAAACTTAGAGGGCTGGACAGGCCTAAGCAGAGAAGAAGGGATGCTGAGAAGATGAGAAGTGTTTTATCTTTGTTGCACAGCAGGACACAAAGTGCATGACTGCATTTAACTTAATATTAGATGTCTGCAGTGCAGACTTCACCACTGGAGCTGTCTAGGGTCAATGAGAAGAATCTGGCACTTCTAGTGCCTGTGATGATTCTTTCTCACTCAGGAGAGGTTGCAAAGAACAGTCTCAGGAAACACAGGTGCACTGTGTTTATACTTAGGCCCTGTTTCTGTCCAGTAACAGTAAAGACAGAACAGCAAGCTCAGATGAATTCATTCATTTTTGAAATGTCACCATTTTTTAAGAGACTTTGTCTCATTTTCAGATATGTGTTAAACCCATATAAGCATATTTGTTATTAGCAGTCAGTAGGATTTATGTTCTGAAAGGTACTACATACTTATAAAAATATTACCTAAGGTGACTTGCACTGGGCAAATGGTAAAACAGGCATAGCTGTGAGCCATAGCACTCTGCTTAAACAGTGGCTTTGTTCTCAAGGGAAACCACACTGACCCTGAGGCCAGCAAAATTGGTTAGAGCATGGTGCTAATAGCACCAAGGTTGTGGGTTCAATCCCTCTATGGGCTATTCACTTCAGAGTTTGATTTGATGATCCTTGAGGGTCCTTTTCAACTCAGAATATTCTGTGATCTGTGACTTCTGTGATCTGTGACTGTCCAAAGAGCGTAATAGTAGAAAACCCCAGCTATCTTGATTTATGGGGTTTCTTTTAAACATCTTGAAATATTTAGGGGGCTGTTTGAAATTTGATGATGATAATAATAAAAATAAAAATAAATAGTAAAAATAATGATAATAACGAAAACAGGGTCCAGAAAGTCTTTATTCTTTGCTCCAAGCTGCATGCAGTAGCCACTACAACTTTCCATAGACAGGGATTTTTTCCCTCTTAATCACCCTTTGCTTTTGTAAGTGAGGAAGGCTCAGACAGTAATAAACTGAATCTGAGCTACACATCTGCTTTTTCAAGTAGTGTTTGGTGCAGGGGCAACACTGGCAGATTTCATTACAGCCCTGTTGATGTATTAACACTGTCATCTCGGATGCAGTCTGGATGAGAGAGCCCTTGAGTGAAGCTGAGAGCTTCTGATACCAACGTGGCAAATGATTCAGTGCAGATCATTATACACATTGGCCTGTTATCTCCTCGACGACGTGTGAGGCTGCGAGTGAGCTGTCTGCTTGGTTCATTATTTATTTTTCCTTAGCTCCAGGCTCTGCCAGTCTGGCAGCCTGGAGCAGAGCTGAGGAGCTGTTTTGGTTCGGCTCGACGCGTGGAGAAAGCAGCGTGAGATCACGGCACTGCCAGGGTCTCCGCTCATGCTGGAGCACTCACCCTCTGCCTCTGCAGTGGAAGAGGTCAGGGATGTCACAGGACACCCCACTGGGAAGGATGGATGGCTTGCCATCTGTGTTTCTCTGCCAAGGCTTTTCCTGGGGCCATTAGCAGGCTCTGGAGTCCAGTGTTTTGGAGAGAAGATTGGCTGTGGTGATCCTGATCATCTATTGCATCTTGCATCTGAGCAAGTTTAAGCTCTTTGGCAAGGATTAGGCCTTTCCCTGCTTCCTGCAGATAAGCACAGTTATCTCTGCTTTCTAGATTGGGAAACTATAACAGGGAGATGAGGTTATTTTTCTCAGGTCATGTTTGAAGAGCGGTAGCAGAACTGGGAATAAAAAGAGACAGCCCACCTAGTTTTAGTCCCACTTAACACAGAATCCCAGCCACTCCAGGAATGAACCCTCCACCAGACTGGAGCCTCTGGGACCTACAGGTGAATAGTTATATATGGGAAAGCATGGCAAGAACTGTGAGTACAGGACATTAGAAGTGTTTCATGCAAATTGCTTGGACTGGAGCTGGTGCTCAGGGTGCACCATGCAGCACACTGAGAGCCACCCTTTGGCTGGTGCCACCAGTGTCACCACTGCCCAGCACAGCCCCACGGGGACTGGAGCAGGGGCAGCCACTGGGCAGCTCAGGCTCCTCTGCATGTACCATGCCCTCACCTTCTGACCCTGGCATTCCCTGAAAACACATCATCACCCTCAGTCCAGCCAGTCCCTCGGCTTGAGTAAACTGATAGTGCAGTCTTATTTAAGTGCAAATAGTCTGTGTGAGTCTAGCCAGGAGTCTGGTTTGTACCTCTCACAATAGGCTTTAGCTTTAAAAAGCCAGAGTTTTTCTGCTTGTCAAAAAAAACAGACAAAAGTGCTCTGACAAGAGCACTCTATAAGCTTCAGCAGCTGTTTCATTTCAACTTTGCCCATGAAGAAAGCTGTATTGTAGGGCAGGGTGGGGATAACTTGTGTCAAAAGCTTTTTAAAAGTTACTTTGAAAGCATATTTCATCTTCAAAATTTAAGTGGCTTATCCAACTTCTGGTAACTGGAATCAGCTTTCCTTATATTAATGCGGGGCACCCCTCAGCTGGTCATCAAAATTCAGCTGAGGCAGCAGTTTGGGGACAGCAGAAGAGCCAGCACTGCTGAGAATGTGTGTGTCATGACATGCCACAGCCCTGTGAAGGGTATAGGGGTGCTGTCACTGCATGCCTTCTCCTGTTGTCCCTGGAGATCAAATCTGAGCCTGGACCCCCAGCAGAAGGTGAGGTTGGTGGGCTAATCTCAGCCCCTGTGCTAACAGAGCAAAAACTGCCAGGAGGTTTGGCAGTTTGGTTTGGGTGGCAGAAATAAGAAAATCCATGTCTGGCATCTTAAGGGTGTTTCATCTGAGAATTCACAGTGAAACAGCCTGGGGACACTTACACAAATCCCACTGCATCCTGCGTGGCTGTACCTACTGGTACAAGCCCTTTATTGTGAGTGGGGTTAGTTTGCTTCCTAAATGCTGCCTGCAATCCCTTCCTTTCCCAGCCAAACCCACCCAGATGCCAATGCATGCTGGGTACAGGGGATTATTGATGAAAGCTGAGCAAGACACCACATGTGGCAAGCTAATTAGAGGGATCCCAAAACAGTGAATATCCATGAGCATGGTAAAATTTCGATGAATGGAGCCCAGGGGAGTGAATTCTCAAATCAAACGTGCAGCTTGCATTGGAAGTGGAGGAGAAGCTGAGTAACTGAGCTCTGCACATCAAGTGGAAATCTCCTTCTGTACACATTAAGGCTGATTGTTTGCTGAAAACGCCTCACAACTCATTCGATAAAAGCAGCAAATAATCATTGTGAAGAGGAGAGGGGGAAATGTGCATCTAACACTTTTCAACAACTCCCCTAATGCTGTTAGGGCATTTGTCTATTTTTACACCAATTTAAAACATGCAGTCCCTGAAGGTCACTCTTTAGGAAAGGCCTTAATTAAGATTTCTGCCTGCAGCAAATTGTATGAAGTATAATACATCACGCTGTAGCAACCCAGATACAGATCATTGGCTACCTTGATCCAGTCATGTGGCATGAGCAAATATTACCATTTTCTTATCATCAAGGATCATTTTACAATGTGAATAAAAATATTAGCAGTAACCAGGTTGTCTTGAAATTTCCATGAAAAGATAGAAAACTGTCTGCCATTCAGGCTAAATAAAGCATTTCTGTTAGGCAGTGAAGGTCAAATGGAGACATATACTTTACTGAAAGAAAAATGCAAATCTTCTTTGCGTCATAAATATTAAAAACAATACTGTTTAAAAGGTCTAATTTATTTTTATTGAATTAATTTCCTTCCATCTGTTTTTCTGCTCTTTCCCTCTGGAGCTCCAAGGGCTATCCTTCCCAATCCAAGGACAAATACTCTCTGCCTGCCGAGCCTGAAAGTTCAGCATGGATACCTTTCCAATTCAGAACTTTGAAGCCCTTTTTTTCCAAACCACCAAAAGCTCTGCCTATGTTCAAAGGCAAAAGACTCAGTACCACATTCCTGAGTCCATCTCTTTAACCCTTCCACTCTCACTGCAAACCTTCCCCCACAGCTGTTTATGGGACAGCCCCTATGCATTCCAGAGGTTGCACAAAAGCAAAAAGCTCCTTCTTCAGAGAGAGCTGCAAGATCATTTGCTCTCTATAAATACCTCAAAGCAAGGTTGTAGCAAGGTGGAGGTTGGTCTTTTTCTCCAGGCAACAGAATGAGAGGAAATGGCCTCAAGTTTCATTGGGGGGAGGTTTAGATTGGATATTAGAAAAAAAATCTTTACGGAAAGAGTGGTTAGACACTGGAACAGGCTACCCAAGGGAAGTGGTGGAATCACCACCCCTGCTAATGTTCAAAAATAATGTGGACGTGGCATCTGGGGGCATGGTTTAGTGGTGACATACAGCAGTGCTAAATTAACATTTGGATTCAATGATCTTAGAGTTCTTTTCCACCTCAACAATTCTCTGATTCTATAATCAGTGCCATAACAGACACCTGTTTCAAGTTTTCAAACTTCCATTTCTATTCAGCAAAAGATCTTCTATTTTTGCTTCAGTCCATGCACCATTATCCAAATAAATATTTTAGTTTCTGCCTAGATAAGCTGTTTTCATAGTGAAAAGGCATCTATTTTGAATGGTTCTTACTTCCCAAGAATGTTTTCTGTTCAGATATACTCAGGAATGCTCATAAGCTGGAAAAACATAAGTAGTCACCTGTTTTTAATGATGGTGCCTGTGAAACCTCAATCCTGTTGCCAGAAGTAGGGAAGACAGAGGTGCTTATTAGTGGAAAGGGTGAGTGGTGATTTAATTAAACACGAACCAAACCCAGACATTGCTCCCAAGTGTTAAAGATTGACTTATTGGGGACGCTTGAATTAGGGGCAGGGGACTAGAAAAAATCATACAACTACTGCTCCTGTTTCCCCCACACAAACTACAAGGCAGATTCAAACCAAGCCCCTGTGGCAGGTTGATCATGGAGTTTGTTTTCAGATGGAATTAGCTGTCAACAAGACAGGAGGATCTCCCTCTCTGCACTTTGAAACTGGCAGCTTTCGAGGGGGAGGAGGAGTGAAATCAAAGCCATCAGTAGCTGTGATGTTTCCCTCCACTCTCTCATGTTTGTTCTCAGCACTGCTGATGCCCCACCCCATCCCAAAGCAGAAATTACTAAGAACTAAGGAAAAAAAAAAAAAGTTCTTGCAGATTTTCCTTCATTACCAGAAATATCCCTGAATAATAATTTTCTTTTAAATCTTCCCATGAGCAGTCCCACATTACCTCAGTAATACTTCTGCCCAAAGATTAGAATTTCCCAACTATCTGTCCTTCCACTTTCCTCTGCTGCATGGCTGCAGGGTTTTGGACTTTGCTTTCACTATAACAGCTGCAATTACAAGGAGCTGGCTCTTGCAAGCACCAACTCCTGGGTCACGTCCTCAGAGTGCCTCTAGAAAATGCATGGCAGTTTTTGGGGATAGGCACCCATCTCTCACAGATCACACCTTTCCTGGGAAGACCTGGGATCACAAGTTGCCAGAGTTAGCCTAGCTTGCACCAGGAACACAATGCTCTGGAAGGTCAGCACAAGCTGAATTTGTTAGAAGCTCACCAGCACATCCTCCAAAACATCTGCTATTCTCAAAATGTCTGGAAAAGCAAGGAGGAAAGTGCATTCATAGGGACTGTCACTGCATGGGGCTATATCCCAAGTACAAGCTCATCACTTCTCTGAATTGCAGAGAGATTACTGCTTACTCTGCATAATATAAGCACTTGAAAGGAAAAGGAAAAATGGAAAAATAGCTTCTTAGTCTTTAAAACTGGAACTTGTTCTAACGTTTTCCTTTTTTATTCCTATTGGAGGAAGGCATTTCTCTTTAACAGCTGTCAAGTCAGTGAGGAATAATTTAGTGGTTTAGCCTTGTGCATCATAAGAGGCCAGTAATCAACCACCTCTAGAGTCCTGGTAGCATTTAATATTGCATCTTTTTAGGGTATGGCAGCATAGGTGGCCTTGGGAATGTGAGTGTGAAAAACAGCAGTGGGTATTTAAATAGGCCTGTCTTTAACAGAAGCAGACAGTATTCTTCCTTTCCTGATATACAAAATGCCCCTGTGATACAAAGCAGTTAGAAACAGATGACAGTAGCATTTCAAAGCAGTCAGGAGTGCAGTAGCCTAACTACCTTCTTGTCTTTCTTTCATTATTTAACTTCACTGTCATGTTGAGGGAGGGTTTTAGTAAATGTCATGCTGCCACAAAGATGAAAGATAGATGGATGGATGGATGGATGGATGGATGGATGGATAGATAGATAGATAGATAGATAGATAGATAGATAGATAGATAGATGATTGATAGATATAGATAGATAGATAAGGAAGCCTTCACATGAGAAGAAGCAGTTTACCTATGACTTTCTTGCATGTCACTTCTCAAGCAGATTTTCAAGGATTTTTTCTCCCCTTTGCAGCTGAGTGAGAGAAATATAGCCTGCACATGAGAGATAATATTGTCCTGGGAAATATCGAGTGGATTAATGTATTTCCACTGAAGCTAGCAGGAAATTGTGTTTCAGTTTGCGCTTATGTGCTTATTGTGAATACGTCATATTGAGAACAATTTGTTAAACAAGAAACATAGGGTGTTAAAAAAAATCAAAAGGGACAATAAACTGGAATGTTAGGTTCAATAATAGACTTGATGTGTATCTGTATTGTCAATAACCCTGATGCCAACGCTGACTCCCTTCATTCTTGTTTTATAATGAAACAAAGAAGACCGTGGTTTTGCAAGTTATTTATGGTCCATCTCCAAGATTTCCTATACTTGTGGAACATAGCATTGTTGGGACCTCAGACATACTCACTACTGCAGCTGGCTGAGATGTTTCCATAGCCACCACCTGCCTCTGTGCAGGAGCCTTTCTAGGACTCTGAAAGCTAATTCAACAGCAAGGGGGCTTGGCAGCATGCAATTAAAGCCTCTCTTGCTTACAAAGACAGGCCTTGTCCTTTTGGTGTAATTGCTGTGTGTGCATATGTGTGTATATGTATGTATATTATATTTATATGTGTGTGAGTGTATATATATATATGTGTGTGTGGATATACATATATATATATATACACACACATATATAGCCAAGGAACCAAAAGTAACTGAAGAGCAGAGGGTCTGGTTCTCCTCTTTTTCCTTTGAAAGCTGAATGTTTTGCTTCAAACCACTGACAGCAGATCTGTATTGACACTTTGATCTCTCAGAGTGTTTATGCTGGGGTGTGTGTCAGTGTTGGGTAGTAGTTCCTCTCTGTAGGTGACACCTTTAAATGAGAGTTTTTCCTGCTACTGAAGTGTCTGATCCTGTTTCCATGGAAACCAAGGTCAGATTATGGGAGAAAGGTTTAGGGGATATTTTTTCCTTAATTACTTTAAAATCTCACCTTATTTTCATTTTTCTGCTGTCCATTTTTCACAGAAGAGAAAGCAAATTTGTTCTATTCCTACCTATTATTTATGTAGCACCAGTTCCATGTGGGTGTATGCAGACACATGCCATAGTTTACATGTCATTTAACAGAGGGAACCTTAACTGAACTTCAGGTTGAGTTTTCTCTTGCTTACATATCTGTCTTCAGCTGTAGAAGCATAATAAGAAATATGATTCAATGCAACATGAGCAGCACCAAGTTATAACAGTGCTGTAGTTTTGACTGCTCAGCAGCAGAGACAAATTCCTCTGGCATTGGAAGTAAAATAATTACTCCAGACCAGGGTCGTTGCACCACACAGGGCAGTTGTTAGGATCACTTCCCAGCTGCATCATCAGTTAAGTTCAACCTTTGGTCATTCTTCCTTCATTCATTCCTTCCTTCCAGAGAAAAAAATGGCATATTTCTAAGGGGCCAGAGAAAAATAAATTCTACCTTCTACTCAACAGTTTGAGGATATAGCATTGAGAAAGTGGCCCATGTCACCACTGGAAAATAGACTGGAAAAACTTGTCACCACAAGAAATAAATTACTAGAGCTGATAGTGTATGAAATTTTATGTGTTTGTGATGAGCTCTGTCTCAGCTAATGCCAGGCATGGGGTCTGAAGAACTTCTTTCTGCAGTGAAATGATAAGGGAGACAGACACTTCCAGAGGGAGTCTGTCCTGTCCTGAGCCAGAGGTATTCAAGGCAATTAGCTTAAACATTGACCTTTTAGGTGGATAAGGATAGATAAAACAGTAGGGTAGGATTTCAAAAATAGACACTGAGCAGTACAGAAAAGAAATGGATAGAGATGGCATGTGCACTGAAAAAAATCCTTCTTACAAATATATCTGTATTGGAACCAGTGCTAAATATGAGAGCTGGCCTTCACAAATGTAATGTCTCACATTAGGTGCATCTCATATTTATCCTTCTCATATCCTTTTATGACAAAATAAGAGTATTTTTACAGATCTATCCGTATAAAATATTTCTCTTTCCTGAATAACACAGCAAAATATCTTTTTATTAAAAAAAATCAACTGATTTTTTTTGAAGGGGGAAAAAAATAAAGTTTTTTCTCTGCTTTCATGCTGGTTGGCAGGAATTTTTATGCCTTGGCATTTTATTTTATCCTGAAACTCATATTGCTATCAAGGGCACACTCTACACTGCAGTCAGTGTATAAAAAAGCAATTAAATCCCTCCTAGGTGTCAAAAAGCAACCTGGCTGTCAGCACTGTATGTGCAGACAATCCCACTTCAGTCAGTGATATCAGAGATGGGACCAAGGGAACAAGGTAAGAGAAATGAATGCAAGAGGTTGACAGTTGAACCCATGTAGGTTCCTTAAATATGTATCCAGCCAAGGGAATGAACATTTGGATAAAATTTTTGAGGGAGGGGATAGAGGCTCTGGGTGTTTTTACGTGCCTGAGATCTAGCTGGTGTGAGGCAAGAAGAGAGGAGCTGGGCCCATCTATTCCACCAGGCAAATGGTTCACCTCTGCAGAGCTGAGTGTGTAAGCACACAAGAGGCTTCCTCTGTGCCTCTGTCCTTTATAGATCCAGGGATAAATGGAGACAGTCACAGAAAACAGGTATGGGTCAGAGTCTGTAAGTGTCCATTAGCTGGCTGCAGACAGGGATAAACCATCCTCAATGTCTCTGGCTGAGTGTGATGGACTGCTGGGATGTCTTGTCAGGCTGCCCTGGAGACCCTTCCCTGTGTTTCAGCTTCCTCCCTGAAAATGCTCAGCTGAGTCAATCTTCGATACAAGAAACTAGTTAAGGTGAGTGTCCTCAGATCACTGGGCTGGAAAAGCACAGCAAAGCCTCTTGCCTGCTGAATGAGCATTAGGCTCAGCCAGAGCCAGACCACGGGAGCAGTGCAGAGAGCTTTTGCTGAAAACTGCATCACTTGAATTTTGAGCTACTGTATTAATTAATTGGGTATGCAAGTCAGGGTTTTCCAGACACTAAATCAACTTCATAACAGGTTATTCATGAATAATTTCAACCTGGTTTTCCATTATTAATAATTATTTGTACAATAGTATGACATCAAAAGCCCTAATAAATGTAAGGTTTTATTGTGCTGGACACTCTACAAACAACATAATAAGGGACAAGCTGATAAGTCTTTTTAGTGGGCTGAATGAATTGATCAGCACTACCTGGAAAGACTCTCTATCCATAATAAGATTTCACTGTAGAACTGCCTGAGAGTGAAGGGTCCCAACCCTATTTCCAGAGGAACCATAGGCCATTCCAAGCTGTTCAGAAATACCAAAAATAGGGTCAGGACAACATGACACTGCCATGAGGGTAAAAGGCAGCTTTTGGTAAAAGGGGAGACATGGGATCCCAAAGCTGTCAGGTGTGGGTGCAAGGCTCAAAACAGACTAGAAGGCTGGAATGCAACACAAGACAGATATTTTACAACAGAAACACTACAGTTACTAGTGATATCTTCCTTTTCTTCCATATATTTTTTTTTCTCTCCTTGTTCATAAACTGCACTGAACCAAGAAAACTTCCCTGAAGAAAAGTTTAGTGTGGCCTAATTTCATTTATTCCCACAGAAAGCTTTGATTTTACCCAGGTGATGGTTTTATGCACATGATGCTGTCTTACAGCCAAACTAAAAAAAAGCAGAAGTAAACATGGCTTTATCTAGAGCCTAGAGCTAACTGCCTAACAAATGTCATCTGTAACACACATTTCATCTACAGAGAGGAAAGGCCAGTGATCTGGGGAGCTGGTGGGTGATCAGATCAGAAAAAAACCACAAACCCATCCCTGAGACTCAGATTGCTACTGTAGAAGTGTAGCCAAAATATTATATTTGAAGAAGAGAATTTTAAAAGACATTTTCAGTGAGGTGACTGGACTAATGGAATGGTGTGAAGTGCCTTGGCTTGGTAGACTGACCTTGAACCCAAACCTACTGTCTTAGTTTCATTACATGTCATGGTGATTTGGGTTTTGTGGTTTGATTTGGGGTTTTTTACATAAATATCTTATTCTGATGTTTCTTGTACCTTATTACAGAGGAAGGACCAAAACTAATCCTTTCTAATCCTGGTAAATTTCACAGGATCTTTTCTTTAAAAATACTATAATACTGTGAGCTTTAAAAACAATTTGCATTTTCCAGCCATTTTAGGAAGTCTATCTTGGAAAAAAAATGAAGGAAAAAGGATTGGTTTTGACAGCCATACCATCCTAACATATTAAAAACATATTGCCTGAGAAGTGATGGTTATAAATAGCTGGCATTGTAGCTCAATACATTAGTGTGCTACTCTTTGATTCCTCTATAATTATAGAATGAAAGCTTCAATCCCTGCGTTGGGTGAGCACTTAAAATTACAGCTGAGGTTGTAAATTGCTGGTCCTCAATGTCCTAGTCAGACAGATTGCTTTCAGTTCATAAAGAGAAATTCAGTGTTGTGTCACAGGCAGATTTCCCAGTGAGCTTATTGTCTTCTGTTTAAAACTAGTAAGTGAACTAAAGGAAACGCTAGAACATTTCACAATGTACCGACATAAGCAAGAATTCTTATTTTCAGAAACAAGCAGTACCTGTGTTGCCTCAAAATGTTCACATAGTTGGTATTGATTTTCATTTTACACATCCCCAGGAACAAAACGTACCAGATAATAGATTGTTTTTGTTAGTTTCACTGGATGCTGTATCAGTAATGGGTTTAACTCCTTTGTGAAGGTAACGTGTTGGGCCTTTTGAACCTGCTGATGGACATTTGATTCAAAGTGCCATTCTGCCAGTAGGAATCCTAATAAGCACAACCCCACTCCCCCCTTCCCAGGAAATGCTGCAGTGAAGTCTCATTCTCACAAGTCTAGTCTTCTAATAAAATACCATCTTCTTAGGATTGTTTCTGAAACAAAATAAAGCCAGGTATTAGGCCCAGAGGCTAATTTCACCTTTTTAAAGCACTGAAAAGCTGTCTGACTGAAATCCTTTTGCCATTGTCTAAGGCAATGTCTGACAATAATGTAACTACAGATTGAGAAAAGTTGTATGTGTACTGTGTCTACTCAAGGTTTGTGCATTGATACAAAAATGTACTGTCTTAACATGTAGGTAGCTACCTAATACATAGCTGAGTAAATTCAATGGGCAACTTCCCAGTGAAAATCCTGCATTTTCACACTAGGGTGAATATGAGATCAGCAGCATTCAAATGGCAGAGGATGTGGGTAAGGTGACCCTGTCACCACTGGGTGCTCTGTCTGTAGCTTTTGAAAGGAAAGGTGATCACCAGCCCAAGCCTGTGCTCTTCTGCCTTGAGGGTACACAGGCTTGAAATGATCATGGAAGGCAAATGTGCTCTGGATGTATTTGCTGGGAAAAGGAGTATTTCCACCTTGTTTTGATCATGATTTTTGTCTCAGCAGAAAGGTAAAGAATTAACTGGGCAATGGGATGAGCTGGTTCAGGAACAACTAAGTTGGTGCTGACATGACATTTGTGCAGCACTATGAGGAAACATATTCAAAAATTCTTAAATGACACAGGAAAACCTATGTGCCTGTGGAGCTTGCCTGTGAAATTAGAAAGTTCCTTGGGAATTTTTGGCCAATATACCAGGACTTAAGTAGTCAGACATCTGTTTTATGAAAAAATCTGGTAGATTTTCAGATAAGGTGAGATGGAAGCTCAGCTAAGGACACATATTTACCAGCATGTCTGGTATTTTTCACCATCTTGTAGTGATATGAAGCTTATGTGCAAGAAGCAGTAGTTACTAAGGTCAGTCAATATCTTGAATCTTTCACCGAATTGTAAAAAATATATATACATGACTGAAGGATTAATGCAAAACATAACCTAAAAAGATGAAAAACTCAGTTGTGAAACTGAAGATAGCATTTTAAATTTGTGGTATGATGCCTTTTAACATGAATGAGAGGGAAACTTATTTGAGCAGGAAAATTGGAAGATGAAAATGGCCAATCTGTCGTGAGATCATTTCAGCCATGAAGAAGCTAAGCATCATTTCAGATCCTGTGAAAAATAACCTTGTAGTGTATGCTGTACACTCTTCTCAGCACAGCTGAGACCAGATGGGCAGCTGTGTCAAAAACATCCATGCCAATAAACACAGAAATTTGCTTCTTTAGTCTTCACATTCAGATGCTTGTGGACAAATGCCACACTGAGAGAGATAATAATCAGGACATGTATGACCAAGGTGCCTGTTTGCATACAGCTGCAGTGGTGAAAACAGGGCTTGGTGAGGTAATTTTTAATTGCTTTGATGGAGGAGGTTGGCTCTTTTCTTTTTATGCAAGCTTTTTCTGTGGTGTGTGGAAATGAAACAATATTGTTCATCTGGATAACCTTCCACATGAAAGGTCTTTTGATATTTGTCTGTCAAAGTCAAAGGATCACAGCATTATTGTAGATGTAGGTGGCTGTTTGCAGTTTGAAACATGTCTTTTTGCCTATAAAAAGTTAAGTCAGGAATAAACCCTAATCCTTTTAAAATAAATACATATTGGCTTTAAATGTATTAAAATAGGCTTGGGAGCTTATTTCTTTTGCTCTTAGATTAAATTGTTTTATGCAGTGTGCTCCTAACCTCATTGTTCTATTAATCTGGCTTTGTTGGAAGAAGCAGAGCAAAAACTGCTCCCTTTATATGCAGAAAAACCACATTTGCAGGAAAAAAAACATCTTTTCTCTAGATCAGGATGTATGTAAAAATGGAAGGAAGATGGGAAACCTATAGTTATTCCACAACATTCTGAAAGTGCAAACAATTATTTGATTAAATTTTAGGCTGTTGAGATTTCAGTATACACATTTTCAATCTGGGCAAAAGAATTCTTACAGTTAAGGTAACAGGACTAATACTGTTTCTGAGGTCAGTGATTTTGAATTTACTTTGAATTTATAGGCAAGAGCTTGCTGGGAAAAAGAAGGAAACAGCTGAGTACTTTATTTTGTTGCTAATACAAGGAAAATATCCACTTTATTGCAGCATGTCTTATGGAGTAGGTGAGTGAGATGAAAATAATGACATCTACCCACAGGATTAAAAATACCTACCTTTGATGATAAAAAACATGAGTTAATCACTCCATATGGCTAGGCTTGAGCTTGTGTTTAAAACACACACCCCAAATTAATAGAATCTTAGCAGAGAATAATTTAGATTTGAAGGGACTTCTGGAGGTCATCTTGTGCAAGCTCCTGCTCATGTTGCTCAGAGCCTTGTCCTGTCAAGTTCTGAAAATCTCCAGTGAAAATGTTTCCACCATGGTTCTGTTTAGTTTTTCTCTTTGTATGGGGTCAGAAATGCTGTAACTTACAACCTTTGCTGTCTGTAATTCCCTCTCCTCTTTACTTAACCAAATACTACTTTTTATCCCTTAAATAATGTGTAATACTGCATTCTTTCCAGTCTTGCAATCATGTTCATTATTCTTCTCTGAACCTGCTTGAGATACCAGCCATGTTACACCAGATTTTACTGAAGTTCCCTGGCACTGGTTGTACCACATCAAACACCATGCACTGCAACCTCCTGTTCAGTGTTTGTGAATTATCCCTGGTAACTCTTTAACCTTTATTAGTTAGAAGCATCAGCATACCAATGGTTTACACAAAATGTCTTCCTGACTCACAGTTTCTTAGGACAGAATCTCCTATCCTGTTAGCAGAGTTCCTTGTTTCTCCATGTTACATTTGAGAAACTTCATCAGAACAACTGTAGCTATCAACAAATGACCTGAATTCCATTTGCAGTTGGTAGAGAAAATTAATATTTTCAGGATGAGGTTCGTGTCTTTATAAGCCATTTGTCTTAACTGGCTGAATGAATCACACTCTCCAAATTCCTGTATCTCTCCATTGTCTCTTCAGATGTCTAATGAGTTCCTTTCCCTGAGGAGAACAAGAATCTGTTCCATTAATTCCTGAAGAATCCTTGTATCTCTTAAATATAAATGTGCACATGTGTGCAGATACATAGGTGCACATACAGACAGCTTTCTAAGCATGTTTGGGTTTAAAAGTGTTGCTATGTCACATTGCTGAATGCAAAGATAAAGACTTGCTGTGCTGAAGAGCTTCTGTACAGCTTCCCTGGATGTACCCACAGCACAATCTGATGAGATATTATCTGTTTCATACCCACACTTACTGTCCTATGAGCAGCTCAGGCTGATAAGATGCTGAAACAACTGATCCAAAAATATACCACAACCTTTCTCTGCTCTTTTTTTTTTTTTTTTAATGACCTTTAGCTAAGCATTTACTAGTTCATTTTTCAACTTTAGGTAAAAAAAATAGTAGGGGAAAAATAACATTATTTTTAATCCAGATCCTCTAATTTTTGAGAAATTAAGTTAATCTTCCATTATCACTCTTCAGTTCTGCACATCTCTTTCAGTTTGGTTAATTAGATCTCTGTAATTAAGCAGTATGCAGAATGAGCATTGGAATATTTGAATGAACATACAGAAAGAAAATGCCTTTAATTTTGCCAGAAACCACCAAAGTTTCTCTTGCACTGTTCCAGTTCCAAATAGTGGAAAGAAATACCTCCCAGTAACTAATTTACTATACAGTTGATTTCATCTATTAGTCCCTATGAGGACCAGTCCTGCTTTTTCTACTGATTTGTTCTTACTAATGACTTTGGTGGTAGCAGAAACAAAACCTTTAAATGCAGAGAAGTACTAAAATGCAGAGAGTCATTATAAAAAATATTCGGAATAAATATAAATGTGAGGAAAAAAGTCTAAATTGAAATAAAATTAAGTGTAACTACATGATCAGATTTTTTGAGGAGAATGGTAGTCATTAATTCCTTAACCATTTATGTTTATCAATCAAAAATATAATGGTGATGTTCACAGAAAATACCTGAAAACTTTAAAAACCCAACTATTTCTCTTGAACAAAAGTGAAATTAGGGAAAAGGAGACATGACACTATGTGAAGCTGTAATCTTCAGTGGAATTTTCACTTACATCCTTAACATTTTATTGCTGTTAGGTGGTTTATGCCTAGCAGCAGCAGGGTACAAAGTGCTTGATTTGCCCCTGGGATTTACTTACATGAAATCTTGAGTGTAGATGCACTCTGCTGTTGTTCTGGAGAGTTGCAAAGAGTCACAGGTGTCTACTAAGGACATAAGAGTGAATCCCAAAAGGCACTGATATCTTACTATGTCTTTCAAGCTATGGCTAGCTAAGGTGTTTTGTAATGGTAGCATGTAAAGGAAAGAAAATGGAAAAAGACCTTAAAAATCCATGTTAATGTTAACATGTTAATCTAAACATGTTCCTGGCTGCTGCTTTAGAAATGCTCTGGGTTCTGCTTTGCCATTACAGGTGTCTGTGTCAGTGGTGCCCAAATGTGCCACCTCACAGACCCTGGTTTTGAGAATATCAAGCCATCCAGCAGCACAAGCTTTGGTGCTTCTCATAATGCTCAGTTTTAAGTTCTTCATTTCTTCTGTCAACAGCAAGCTTTGATGGGCTCACAGAGAGCATTCTCTTGGCCTGAGAACTGGGAATCAGCAGCTCTCATGTTTGCTGCTTTAGCTGACAGGCTGGAGAGGACCAGGGGCCAAGCAGCTCCTCTCCTCCATCCTGTCAGCATTGACCAGCCCCTTACAGCCACACATTGCTGAAGAGCCACATCTTCCTGCCCAGACTGGACCTGTACCTGCTGACATACTGGGTTTTACAGTCTCAGCTTTCCTCAAGCAAAAGGCCTGGATGTCATCAGAAACCTTAACCTGACTTCACTTTTTCTGTGGATATAAGATTTTTTATTATTTTTATCAATTTTTTATCATTAGTTTTTTCAGGATGCATAAGGACTGTGAGAATTTTGAAAGGAAAATCTAGTTGGTGAGACATGATTTCCAGGAAAAATATCACACCTGGAAATCCAACACCATGCCTTTTATTGTGGCATGTGCTCGTGAAAGCTGCAAGAGGTACTGTCTTATCCTCTTTGTGGCAAAACTAAGATGGTATTTTCTCTTGTATAAGAAAAGATTTAACAGAGGAAGGTTCAGTGTTTCTTGAAAACCTCAGGCAAACCTTTTCTTTTCACTCTCCCTCAAGTTTTTCCCTCGACTTTACATCTCACCCAGCTGCCTGCTTGCACTGCCGTGGTGCAGGAGCACTTCTAAAGCCACATCTCTCTAACTTACAGGAGGTGTTGCTTCACCTTCAGGGGTCAGAATAAAGAGAAAGGAGACAGGATCGATATATTTAAAACTTCTCATGGATTGAAGCCCTGGA
Organism: Urocynchramus pylzowi; assembly: GCA_013397555.1. Classification (NCBI taxonomy): domain Eukaryota; kingdom Metazoa; phylum Chordata; class Aves; order Passeriformes; family Fringillidae; genus Urocynchramus; species Urocynchramus pylzowi. The sequence continues at coordinate 1,093,509 of VZRH01004088.1, read as the reverse complement.
GCTACACTGCTACTGTAAATAAGTGATAACAGAAAGTCTATGTGACTTTACCCACTTTCACAGAGCACATATGACATCGTTAGGAAATAAATGGACATGAAGGTTTCTGTGGAGTATCAATTAAATAAAGAGAAGGTCAAACCAAAAAATACTTCCTCCTTTTCATAATGAACTTCCATTTCATAAAATACTAAGTCAATAAATTAGATTGAAACTCTTTGGTCTTCTTGTAATTATGTATTACAGATTATCCCATCTATTAATTATCCAGGAAGAGATCTAGTAATCTAATAATCAGAACTGAATTATATTCTTTGGGAGCTGAGTCCCAGTCTTATAAATGAACTCTTTTCCTGAAATTCTATTTTTTCACTGTTACTGATATATGGATTCAGATCAGCCCTCTGGGAGAGAGGATTTTTATATTTTTAAGAGGCAAAGGAAAACTTAAACCATTAATGAAGTGTATTCCTTTATTCCAGTTTAAGTACCTTATATATGAAATGCTTCACTTAAACCCAAATGTTCTATTTTGAATAATTCCCCATGATTGGATCTTATAACTTGGATGAAATTTCCTTATGGTTATGCTACAATACCTTTTTTTAACTTACAATAAACTGAGGAAGGACAAGTAGCCTCATTAAAAAATACAATCCCAGGAAGGTAAAATGAAGGCATTGCGAGCAATTCTCTTAAGAGATCTTCAGATTGTCCCATTATGGTGAGATAAAATGTTAATAAAATGAATATAGGGGTTTTCTCCAGCTATCAACAGCTTAACTTTTTTGTCAAAAGCCTGAGTTTATCTGGATTTCTGTGACCTAGAATCCTCCATATCTTTTATTTACTAACAAATATGGGAAAAGATTGTTGCTATTTTATTGTTTCAGAATGACAATGGCTTTTTCATTTGCAAACCTAGAAAAGTAATCAAATATTATAGCCACTAGCAATACAAGTCACAGCAAATTAGCATTGTATTTTCTCATCAATGACCTAGTCCTTAAAACATTCCAAATTAACATTTTAAATGCATTTCATTGCTGTTTTTTAAAGTAATATCTAATGAATAAATTCCTGCCAGGTGGTGTCTGATATGCAGCTGGCAAAAAAATATGGAAGCAGCTGCACTTTAACAAGTAGCCTTCTTTTCACCTGCTAACAAGCATCTGTCAGCTGGCTGTATGGATAAGCAGGACGTGGATTTGCTTGTAAATAAATTGTACCTGTGAAAAGCATGTGGTGCAGCTCTTCCCTCTACAGGATAAAAAAGAAGGCAAAGGACCCCTTCAGGAAATTATTTCCAAAAGTGTTTCAACTTGGATATAAACTAAAGTCGTGCTATCCTAGAACTTCTACAGCCTCTCTAATAAGTGGACACTATTTATGTTAAAAAAACAGAGGCCATTGGAGAATTTAGAAGAAAGGGGGAAATGGAAAACACAGATAACACAGGGGGTTTTTTTGAGGGGAACTAAGTGCTGTGTTTAGGCAGAAGTTATAGATATAAAAATGGGCGTGCTACTAATCATCGCAAAAGCGAAAAACCTTAGGTAGAGGAAAATGGATTTGGTCCTTCCTGCAGACCTTCTCAAAGCTTATTCCAGACTGCACATTTTAAGATCTAAAAAATCAGACTTCTAAATAGATTAGAAATTTTCCAGAAATTATTCAAGTTTTCCATGTAAAAGTTTCCTTTTATAAGGTTATTGTGGCCCAAACCCAGATCATCTGCTGCCAGTGCCAGAGTAGTCACCAGCCTTCTCCTCTCCCTCTCCTAACAGCCTCTGATGAGAGACAACCCTGAGTGCTCTCTGCCTTCTGCTGCAGGCTGCTAAATTAGATGGGGAATCAAATGTACTCCTAGAAACTGGTTTGGATGCTGCCCTGAGGACCCAGATTTCTGTACATTTTCAGTGGATGGAAGACAAGACTGGGGCAGCGACTGAGCTCACTGGCTCCAAAGGCTCCAAAGGCTCCAAAATTTGTGGTTTAGGAAGGCCTGAATGCTAAAGAGAACCCAGAAACTTAGTGTCCACAGGAGGAGAAATTCAAGATCTTCCTGTGTTTCTTTACCCAACCAAAATCTGAGGAACATCAAATGCAAATGTGTGCATCTAGGGAATCAACAGAGATTATAAGACAGGGGAGAGAAAAAGTAGGGGCTGCTGGTGCAGGTTGCCTGAAACAGCACTGACATCATGTAAACTCTCTCTGTTCTCCCTCACCCCAAATGCCAACATGCAGTCAGTCACCACTGGCATCAGCCTGCTTGGGGAAGTCTCCTCTTCAGACCTCACAGGGAGCAGGCCCAGCCCTGGAGCAAATGTCACATTTTTTCAGCAATTCCAGCAGTCTCAGGGCTGCCAAACCTCTCACAGCCTGATCTTGGGCAGGGGAGATAGTATCAGGCTGTTGAACCAACAAAACCTGTGCCATGGAGAACATGCATAAAACAAGAACAAAACAGAAGAGAAAAAAGTAGCTGGAGCACAGAAACATTCCCCAGTGATTTTCAGGTGTGATAAAGGATTGGGCAAATCTGGCTGTGCTCTCCCTGTGGCTGGTGCCCCTCTTCCATCCTGGCACCACTCTCTGCCTCCTGCAGCCCATCTCATTTTTGTACCATCACTCCAGACACCCTATTAATGAAGTTATGATTAAAAAGCAAGACAACAGGTTTCCAGCACCTGGTGGTGCTCCAGTGGGAAGCTTTCTGCCTAGGCACAGAATACTTCCACTGCAACTTAGGAAAATACAATCCCATCACAAAGACCAAAGCAATCCCTGTGAGTCACTGCTGAGTGGTATCATCATTAGTTGCAAGGAATGTTGCAAAAGTTCATGGCTAGCTGAAGGAAAAATAGTTATATTCAGTTTTTATTTTATTTAAGGAGCTTTTATTTCGGCAGATAATGATCAGCTCTGAAAAGATAAAATCCTGTCTGGGTTATTGAGAAAATACAGATTTGAAGTAAGAAATCCAGTGTAAGCTTTCTTGTATTTTTGCATAATGAAATATTCTGTGGCTTCTTCCTTCATGGCAAGCTGCTAGTCAACAAAACAGATGATAATAAAAATATTTACACTAATAAATAGGAAAAATAGCTAAATGTCCATGTATTCTCACTAACCATGAAACTTTCTTTCTCATGATAAATTATATTCAGGCAAAAGTAAATATCGGGTCTTGAAGGTTACTTTAAATAAATAGGTAATTTAAATGCAACAGTAACTTCCTCATTGCTGAGTGTTTATTTTTAAAAAGACCTCTTATCAGGAGATGAACTCTCTCTCCTCTTTCAGAACATCTGAGGGCACAGATCAAGGTCGCTAACAGAAGTCTGTCAAACAATCTCAGTCAAAGTCTGTCTAAAATCTAACCTAAACCAAAATCTAACCTAAACCAAAGATTAGCTAAAAAATATTTCCCTTTTAGGGGGAAAATCAACTGAGTTTGAGAAGATGGAAAGTGTAGATTTTTGGTTCCAGAATAAAAACTCTTCTAGTCTGTATCCATGGATGCATGGTTGAATATTCAAAATTCAGGTAGATAATGATGGAGATTTAGAAGAGGTTTTGATAGACTGGTAATTCTTACACAAGTTCCATCGTCCATAGTTTCAAGCTGTTTTCTGCCAAAAGTGGGAAGGACAGGACATATAATTTCTCTCAGGCTTACATAGGCTATAATTACAGTGGGCTTAATCCTAGCTGCTTACCCAGGGCATGACAGGACTTCATTCTCTTGTATTAAATAATGTTTTATATAGACATAGATCAATAGACAAATGTACATGCACACACAGAGCATCATGTAACTTCTTACATGGAAACCAAGGTAGTTTTGCCTTTGGTTGAGCAGGTTAACATAGTCATCCATCATCTTTTGAAACACCTTGTGGAAATGAAGTAGCAAAAGTCTTTGTAGAAATGAAGTCTGCTGTCTTGGGGAGGTACCAGTCTGAGCTAAGTCTCCATTCTCCAGCCAGGGGAAGCCTTTTTCCATTATCTCAGCTCTCCTTTGTCTTTTTTTTTTCTTTTTTTTTCCTTATTTATTTATTTATTTATTTATTATTATTAGAAACAGATCTGGGTTCAGTAGTACATATTTGTTATTCAGATACCCATTTGCAATCACTTATCAAGCAGCTCAGCAAGCTATAGGCATAGTTTACCTGAAGCTTATTAGCAAAACACAGTGCTGATGCCCTGATAAGGCTTTGCAGGATTTTTTTAGCTCTCCCAGGTATATTTTTTAGCTCTCCCAGTCTCAGAGTCATCAGAGCTGAGCAGGAGGCAGGAGAGGAGAGCCATCCTTTGGTGGCATGTGAGAGTGGAGCAGGGAAGGCTTCATCCTTTGCTGTAGCACTTTGCAGTGTCCCTCGAGACAAACAAACTTCAGGGAAAGCCTCACGAGTTAAAGGTGGCCTTACCAGCCTCAGTCCTGCACTGGCAGGGTTCTCCCCCCAGTATTTCAGCATTAGAGAACAAGCTAGGTGATGGATCATCCTCTCAGGTGGAGCAGGATCCTGCAGGGACCAGCTGGTATTTGCAGCACATGCTCTTTTGACCCAGCAACATCATCTTACAGGAGTGCAACACTTGGGTCATGCTTGGCCTTTTCTCATGGTTAGGACTTCAGAGGTAACATTAAATTTTCATCAGACATTTCAAGGAGGTGCCATTTGTACCTAAGCAAGTATGAATTACCACAGATGCTTTGGGGACATTTGCAAAGTGAAATCGGAGCTTGTTTTCCAATGCAAGTTCACTTTGGTTTTTGTTTTACCAGATATTCCAGAATCCAGAGGCTTCCTGGGCTGATTTGTTTAGAGATGGTATTATCAATGGCTCAGGGTATGCACCACTTGCTTGTTGTTATTTTAATTGTTACTTCAATTGTGGGGCACTCTGCCATTCCCCACACAGACTGTGGATGAAAACAGCTTCTTTATCTGAGGCTGTGCCCTCTCCACTCTGCCCTTCCTCTTTTTAAGCCTTTGAAGCTCAGTAAAAACAGAGTTTAAACTCTACAGTTTAAACATTACTTATGTTACCAACAGAAGCTTCATTATTATTTATGAACTTATAACTCTACACTTCACCTCAGATAATAATTCAACATCTTAGATAAATTTTCTAATGCTGGTTTTATATAATTTATTGCAGTCTTGATTTTATTTTACTATTAAATTATAATATTATTCCCTACTTTGATTATAATGATTTATATTTCTGTTTTTAAAGGTGCCTGTCTGAGTAAGACTTGGAAAGACATGAGCAGAGGAACAAAGTGGTTTTTTAGTTTGATATTACTATTAGGAGTTTACCCCATGGAAAATCAGTAGACTTTCTTTTAAGGAGATTTTCTGGTTAATGATTTGCAAGAGTGCTGTTGATGTAGCCAGTTTTTATTCCCCCAGTGTTCCAGAAGATGAAATAAGAATCAGCACATGTCATTTCAACTCTTTTGAAGGAATTCATAACTCCTTCAATCTCTTGTCTGCTACAGAGTACTTCTGTGCCCGGGTGGGAGATTACCAGCTACTCAGTTTCATGCCAGGATAAGTTTCTCACTCTTTGCTGGGTTAGTTTCTGGCTGGATGGCCGGGTCCAGAGAGTGCTGGTGAGTGGTGCTGCATCCAGCTGTGGTCAGTCCTCAGGGGTCTGTGCTGGGGCCAGTTCTGTTCAATATTTTTAATGATGACATGGATGAGGGGATTGAGTCTTTCATTGGTAAATTTGCAGATGACCCTAAGCTGGGAGTGTGTGTCAAAATTTTGTAAGGGAGAAGGGCTCTGCAGAGAGACCTGGAGTGGATGGAAGGATGGGCAGAGTCCAATAGGATGAAGTTGAGCAAGTCCAAGTGCTGAGTCTTGCATTTTGGCCACAATAAGCCCCTGCAGTGTTACAGTCTGGGGCCAGTTTGGCTGGACAGTGCCCAGGGGCAAAGGGATCTGGGGGTGCTGGTCAACAGCCGGCT